>JAGQAX010000002.1:45244284-45666784 GCA_019142605.1 Cephalopholis sonnerati
CTACTCATTCTGAGTCAAATGATTTTAGTGACAAGTGACAGTTTAGGATGGAAGCAATTAGGGCTGTGCCCGTCTCAGAATTATGTCAGTCGAATCAGATTGTAGCATTTAATGTAAATAATAGATGACACAAAGTGATATATGCCCGGCTATCTAACAAAATGTAGACACACACCTTTTGCACAGCACATTAAACCGCATCCAATAAAAAGAAAGGCTTTAATAGACAACACTGTTTAAAACCATTAAATAATTTACTAATGCACTTCATCATTGCATTTGCATCATGCATTTCATCCTTGGCCTTACATCCTAATCAATTATTGTCATAATTAAAATATTTCACTGTAAAATCCGAGTGTCCCAGTCCTAGCCTACAGTGGAGTGTAAATGTCCATATTGAAATGTAACCGCTCTGGTTTCTATTGTTTTTAGTGAATCTGCCCCTTGGCTAACAATGACTACTTCCACCAATTTTTAATGCCATGAAATTATTATTAGGCCTATTATTATCATTATTATTATCATTATTATTATAATTATTATTATTATTATTATCATTATTATTAACAGGGTATATAAAAGAGTCTGATCTGCCTCCAAGCAGGTGTTAAGATGGCATATCTGACCTTGCTGTAAGATATTGTTGTCTGTGCCTTCAGGAGAGACTGTCATATGTGAACATGTTTGAAGAGAGTGACAAAGGGCTTATTAGGTGTTTCAGCCAACATTACAGATGATCATTGATGGTCCAACACACACATACATGTAAATGAGGCCCATTGCATGTAGAGCTAGTTCGAAGGTTTGATCCCCTGATCCTTTAGCAAGATACTGAACCCCAAATTGCTCCTGATGGCTCTGCTATTGAGGTGTGAGCAGGTGGCACCTTGTATGGTAGTCTCGGCCACCAGTGTGTGAATGTGTGTGTGAATGTGGTTCTGTAGTGTAAAGATGCCTTGAGCGATTGAAGACTAGAAGGGTGCTCTATGAATATGAAGTCCATTTACTATTACCATTTATTCACAAGAAAAGTCCATATGCCAGCTTTAAGGTGTTGTTCAGGGTTTCACTTCCTGTGATACAAAAACACTTTGGTTGAGTCAACGTGGTGTGGAGTTTTCGTTGAATAAAGAGATCATTTTGTATTCAATAAATAAGTCAACTTTCTGCATCAAGACAATGGGAAGAGATTCAGATTAGAGTCTTTGATGATGTTTTTTTTTTAACAGTAGTTCTTTAATATCTCACACATTCAATGACTTAATTTCAATTATTATTTAAATTGGATTTTTCTCCCAAGGTACCTTATTATTGTTCTGCAGCAACACCAATTTCCTCGCAGCCACAATCAAAGTTTAATCTTTTGTTGTACTACTCTCATTCATATTTCATGCATACAGAATTTTATGTCTCCTGCAAAACATAATTGTACATGTTATGAATATTTATGCATTCATTAATCTTTTATTCTATAGTTATTTTAGCTTTTGTGTAGATGCTAGTCATTAGATTTACAAAAAAAATTGCAAGCTGTACTGCAGTGCTGCACCTATGATTTTCTACATCCATGATGTGTGGTTTGCCTTGAAATGTAACTTAAGCATCTTTGTTTGTCTTCTCAGTGGTGGTGTTGTACGTGCAAGGCCTGGGGACCAAGGAGTGGAGAGAGGTGAGTGACATGTCATTAAATGTTCACTTTAACTTCTTAAACTTCAGATGAAATGGTCGTTTTGTTTTCAAATGCAGAATTCACGTATTCAACTTGTCAGTTTTTAGAGATTAAAGTGATCACCGGGCTGATCAGACAGTTAATACTTCGCTTGGCAACCGACAAAAAGTAAGGTGGTCCTGACAACTGTAGATGGACTTCCATCAACAGTGATCACAGTCACCTGTTGTTTCTCCACATATATGTGTGGTGGTATTAGTGGGTATGTGATATTGGTACAATTAGCACTAACAGTAGTAGTACTGAGCAGTGGCATGTAGTAGAGTTTTTTTGAAGGGGTGGTTGTTTCTCTATACTGATGGCTTTTTAAAACTGTATGTGATGTTGGTTATTTTCACAATCCCAAAAATGATAACAATTTCACTATTATACTGTGGATCTTAATATAGTATTAATATACTCTTTAGTTTTCAGTCAGATGAGCCTCTCTTGACATGATTTAAAGCCTCAACATACCCTCATTGAATGGTTTGTATGATATCCAACAAAAATGCTCACACAAGAGTCCTTATGAATTAGCGCCACATGAGTGACGTTATGTCCTTAACGTACAGTTACCTAATAACATAAAATTACGGAGGTTAGATTTAGGCAAGTTGCTGAGGTTAGGTTTAGGAAAAGAAATATGGTGAGGATGTACTTTAAAATGACTCACAGTTCACGAGGATCCGAACACGCGATTTCAGGAGAAGGTCCTGGGGAACAGTCTGCATTTCTGTGACCCATTCACCACCCCAACTTGCCCCATTAGGGGTTGTATGCATGCCGTGGCTTTAGCCACTTGGTAAAATGTGGGGTCAGGTGCTGGGTGCTACTCTTGTGCCTTTTCTGTGCCAGCTTTCAAAAGTGTGGTGGCAGGTTGCATTTAAGGTTGCTAAGCAACCTCAACAAGCACTATATCATAGTCTATTTACCTGAAATCCTGAGTGCAGAGCTGATCTTCTTCCAGGTGCTGTTTGTGTGTAGGCTTATTGTCTGTGGGACAGATGTAAAGCTCTGGTAGCCCTGCACTAAAATGATCAACTTCTTCTCCGTATTTATCACAGACTGATGTTTTCGGATGAGGGGAAAGATATCTGCCAGCTGTGATTGGTTGGTCCTTGTCACATGACATGTAGTGCACGCTGCTGCTCAGTTTATCTCAGGGTGTAGCCGTTGCATCCTGAAAAACAGGCGCTCGGGAATGCTTGCGTCGCTCTGGCGTGTGAGCAGGCTTGCTGCGTGCCTTTATTGAAAACAATGAATTTGGGGGTGCAAAAAACATGGCACATGTATTGCCTCTTACAAGACCGCTTGGGACTGCATCCTTGTTTACTCCTGTCAGAGTGCTGGGTATGTGATTGCAGCCTTTCAAAATACATGGGTTATCTTGGGTGCATTACTTTTCATAGGAAAATGTACAGTTTATGAGAACAGCCTGAAAGCCTACAGCCATGTTGCATTTACAGTATGTTATATGAGATATGTGTAAAATATAAACTGCTCCCAGGAGAAGCCTTCACACTTCCATCTCCCAGTGGTGATTATAATCAGGATATGAAGAAATGTTTTTTTTTGCTTCAACAATATCTCCAATCAGGACTGTGCATAAACAGTAAACAAATGTGCAACTCCGGCAGTGCCTAAAATCTGAAATTTTGAATGTCAAAATTAACACTTGTACAGTGTAATCACAGTAATACACTCAACTCAAGTAAGAGATGTATTCTTTAGTTCATTTCAGTTTATTTCACAAACTGCACTTTTAAAATGTGGCATCCACAGTAGAGCTGGGTCAATTTCTGGTTTTGCTGGTCCAGTTGAGTTTACGAGCTTAAACCAGTTTGATTTTATGCAAACTGGCAGAGCGGACATTTTCATTATGACACATTCTGGCAAATTAAAAAGTAGTGTACATCAGCAACCTGTGCTGACAGTGTCATGGCCCTAAATCCATCTCATATAGCATTAGCAATAGGAAATATGACAATGTAATTAACATAGTATTATATTTGTTTATAAACTGACTAGTGAAGCCAGTTGTGTCTGACAGGCCATGAGCCAAGCACAGCAATGCGAAGGATATCAAATTTCAGTAAAGGTGGGAGAGGGGACAAGAGGCTCATGTTTTGTTTGTTTACAAGAAAGTCCATGAGTTTTTTGGGTGTCACGAGATGCGACGTGGCAGAGTTAGTCTCTATAGAAAACCAAAACTGCACCAATATGGCAATATTTTGAATTTGAAGTTGATAAAAGAGGTGTCCTCATTGGCTGTGAGCAGTGACGCAATGAGCTGAACTTCTGTCGGACACCCATTTTCTTTTGATTCCTGTCACTCACTTGTAAAGCTTCGCACTGGATGAGGAATGGCTCATTCATTAAGTTGAAATGAGGAATTATCTACAGGATACCTTTCACTACAAAAACCAAAAATAAAGTGGCAGCTGGCTGGAGGGAGATTGCTGGGGAGCTGAAAGTTTCTGGTAACTGACCATCGCTAATAACAAGGTACTTGCTGTTGGCCAATTGTTTGTCATTCATTTATCCATCCATTTTCATCCACTTGTCCTTGGCCCAGAAAACCTCTAAGGGGACGCACCCAGGAAGATCCTGATCAGATCCCCGAACCACCTCAATTGGTCCCTTTTGATGTGAAGGTGCCCGTATCACTGCGGACGCCTCGCCAAACTGCCTATCCATCGCACGCTCCATTTTACCCTTACTTGTGAACAAGACCCGGAGATACTTCAAATCCCTTGCTTGAGGCAGTAACTCTCCCCCAACCCAGAGAGAGCAATCCACTGTTTTCTGGCAGAGAATCATGACCTCAGACTTTGAGGAGCTGACACTCATCCCAATCGCCTCACAATTGGATACAAACCGCCCCAGTGTTTGCTGGAGGTCACCTTATGATGAAGGCAATGGAACCACATCACCTGCAAAAACCAGAGATGAAATTCTGAGGTCCCCAAATCGAACGTCCCTCCCCCCGGCTGCACCTTGAGATCCTGTCCAGATTCAGATTCAGATTCAAGAGTTTATAGTCATATGCACAGTTAAAAACAAGTTTCCCTGTACAATGAAATTCTTTCTTTGCCTTCCACTCTGAATGCTGTTTAAAACAGTAAAACACACATGTAAAAAGTTAGGAGAATATAAATATAAGAATATTAAAAATATATATATATAAATATAAATATATTATATAAAAAAAAAGAAATACAAGAGACATAAATAAAGATAAAGATATCACAAGAGATAAAGAGAGAAAATATAAACAAAGTAACCATTTACAATATACTATGTACAATTTACAGTGTAATATACGTTATATACAGTGCCCAATATACAATTCCCAATATACAATATACTATTACCAAGACAATATATGAGTATCCATGAATAGCATAAACAGAATCGGAGCCAAGGGACAACCCTGAAAATGTATATTGTGTGCCATCTCACAATATAAAACTGCTTTCTGTTTAAAAAAGCTCAAATGTAGGAAGATAGCAAGTAGGCTACTCACCAGTCTTTCAAGTGTTAATGTCTGATATCGAGTGCACAGCTGATAGGTACTTGGTTTGTTCACATGATGTGACAGAAATGCATATTTAATCATTTTAGTGTAAACAAAGAGCTTCGATACTACATGATCGGATGTGATAGTCGTACGCTAGCTAGCTGTGAGGACACAGTAACAAAAAGGCACATTAGGCGAGCTATGGGGTTTATATGTTGTAACATCATGCAGAAACCTATGTCAGGTCATAAGGGATAATGTTTTCAAGATGGCTTGGGAAAAAAGCAGTTTGACGCTAAAACATATGCACTTCCACCAAAATTTGGATGTTGGGATCATTTGAATACATAAGGAACAGTACTTGGAAGATACACATTGATATAAACAACTAAAAAAAATAATATTAATAATAATGATAATAATAATAATAATAATAATAATAATAATAATAATAATAATAATGAACTATCCCTTGAAATGCTTTTGGCATTTGGCTGAGTGTGTTAGAAAGCAGAGGAAGCAGAGAAACACCAAAGTCACTGATATAATGAAACAATCACTCTACAAAATGGCAATAAAATCTTCGAAAACAAGGCCAGGGTTGAAAATAACAGCAATTCTTTAAAAGGTATCTGTCATTCTCGGCACATTTGAGACAACCCAAACAAACCGGCATGTAAAAAATGGCCTGTGCTTTCCTCCAGTAAGGTCAAAACTGTAGAGAGTCTAAGCAGCCGTGAAGTAAAATGTCCTGTGACGGTCATACTGATCAGAGTGTTTTATAGCAAACAGAATGTAATAAAAAATAAGCCCTTCTGTGAAGCCTGAGCAGCCAAATATAGGAATTCATAAATTGGAAAACCATCCGAGACGCTTTGGGAGGTCGGCTTGGAACACTGTGGCTGTGTAAACATATAGAAAACCTCATCTCTCTCTCCTTCTCTCTCTCTCTCTCTCTCTCTCTGTCTCAGTGTCTCTCACTCTCTCTTGCAGTAATTTCTGCTTTGTGCTATCAAAGAAAATCAGTCTCACCTCAGTGGGGATCCAAACACATACACATAGATCTCAGTGAGCCTCAATCAGTCTCACAGGGAGAGAATGCTTTCAGAAGAGTTGTATGCACACACACACCCAGCACACTTGCACACAGACACACGCTGTAAAGAGGTGGTCGATGCACCCATGGAGCAGTATGGATCAGTTTGCAGGTGTATGGCTCTGCTGCATGTCACTGTAATAACAGCTGTCTGATGCTTACCAGCAGCCAGGGTCACAAACAAACAGGAACAGTGAGTTGTTTTAACCACGTAAAAGTATGATTGGGCTGCAGCTCAACCCAGTTGCAATATGTTAGGTGGGCGGCATGGTGGTGTAGTGGTTAGCACTGTTGCCTCACAGCAAGAGGGTTCCTGGTGGGAGCCCTTAAGTGCGGAGTTTGCATGTTCTCCCCATGTCAGTGAGGGTTTTCTCCAGGTACTCCGGCTTCCTCCCACAGCCCAAAGACATGGGGATGGGTTGATTGGTGACTGTAAATTGGCCTTGAGTGTGAATGGTTGTCTGTCTGTGTTAGCCCTGCAATAGTCTTGCAACCTGTCCAGGGTGTACCCTGCCTCTCACCCAATGTCAGCAGGGATAAGCTCCAGCCCCCCTGCGACCCTCAAGAGGATAAGCGGTTACGAAAATGGATGGATGTGGTGAAGGTGTTGTTAGCTTTAGGCACAAAAAACACTGGTGGCAAATTTGGTGGCACAAAAGCTACTGGAAACGCTGTGGGGTATCGGTGAAAAATACCCAGGTTCAGTGCCACTAACATAATTGGAAATGTGCGTAGGGTCGCCAGAAAACAATCTGTGTTTTTTGATGTTGAACAGTGGTGTGAAGTGGTCTGCAACTTAGTAGACTTCTCACCTAGGAATCAAGAAAAAAATACATATGGTGGCACAAGAGCTGCTGGAAATGCTGTGACATGTGGATGAAAAAAACTCAGGCTTGGTGCCAAAAAAGGCAGCTGGGAAACGCTGCGATGTGCTGCTAAAACAGCCAGGTTTGGTGCCACAAACATCAGTGGAAATGCCTCGAACCCCAGAAAACAACCGGTGTTTGTTGGTTTCGAACAGTAGTTTGCAGCTTGGTAGGCTTCTCACCTAGGCACCATCCACCATCCCCTCCACCTCCTGATGTCAAAGGCAGTTCATATACTCCATCACTTTAGAAACATTGATATCATATGTATAAAACATACAAATGTAACATGCCAACATTTTCTTTCTGTTGTGCTATTCATTTTGGCGTATTTGTTAATCTTTATGTTCATGTTCCCAAAAATTCAAAATGATATACAAAGAAGAGTGCTTCTTTTGATAAAATAAAATACTTTTTGTAATTTGTTACAAACGGAAGGTTAATCAATGTTTAAAGATTAACAAGCGATGACTTAGAAAACAATGTCCTTTAAATGCTTATCTTTATCATGCTTGTTTACTCTGCTTGAAAAAAAAAGCTTTAAGACAATTTTCAAATAAATGACAAGGTAAAGGACACATTGGCTGACAGATCAGTAAGACAGATACATTATGACAAAACAAACAAAATAATTTTAATGCAATTTAAACATCCATTCATACATGCCTGCTCATCCTGTGTAAGGTCAGGGGCTAATTTGAATAAATTATATTATATTGTATATATTGTACTGTATATATTCACTGAGTTATGCATCATGTTTTCTTTCAGTAAACACACCCAACTCTACTGCACACAACCCATAATTACAACAATGTCAATGACAGATCAGTCAGAAACACTTGTACTAAGGAACTGACCATTTAGAGCAAATAGTTATACAGTCCAAAATGTCAGGAAAAGGCTAAACTTATACGTAATGCTCACTACAGTCATTCTGCCCTCCTCTGCTACTGACCAAAAAAAGAAAAGTCATTGTCATGTGATAGCCTTATCATATTTCTTATTTTAAATTTTATGCCCTCATGTCAATTCCTCCAACATGTAAAATGGTATTAAACATAAATATTTTTCATAGTATTGTATAGAAGTTAGACATTCCAGTATCTTGACTACACTACGTGACAGGAGATGCTTATCCCAGTCTGCCAGTGCTGCTGCTGTTTTCAAACTAAATCCTTCATGTGTAAATGCACACAGCATCTCTCTAAATGTGACACACAGCAGCAGTGGACAGCAGCTCTGCAGCTCTGCTCTCCATGTTTACACTTTAGAGAATGTCATTAATATTTTCCTCATTAATGATGTATTATTTCACCCACCCGCAACCCATCCACTAATAATCACAATGTTGTTGTTGCTGTATGAGAGCTTCAAGGATGACTGTGTAAACAACCTGTTGGCTGGTATTTAAAAATGCGTGCAGGAGGCTTATCAGAGTGGTATGGTGGTGTTGTATCAGTGTAAGTGCAAAAAAAATCAATCTCGTCTCTTGCTCGCTCACTTCCTTGCATATGCCTGTGCATATGAAAGAGCATGCTGTCAGCACCACTGCACAGTTCCACTTTGTTTCAGAGTGGACATTTGTAGGTAGTTAACTGAAAGGGTAAACCCTTTTGTTTATGCTACATTTGGCTGACCTTACATTTCCCTTTGTGTTGTGCACTAAGCATATATGGCTTTTTCACTCTGAAAATAACCTAATGAAGCCTAAAAGTTTAGCGCGTACATTCCTTAAGCAAGAAGCATCCATTCCTAACAATGACTGTGAACAAGCCATAGCCCTAAGAAGCTAATATGGTCTGAAACCCTGGTATAAGTTGTTTGAGAGCTTAAATGTCTCGGGGTGCCCAAACTTTTGCATGGTGCTCCTTACCTTTTTTTCACTCTAAAATTGTACAAAACAAAAATAATACACCAAAAGCATGTTTCATTGTTTCATCTGTAACGTCATGCCTTTTGGCAATCAATCCATCTTCTACTTACTTAACTATTCACAGTAAATTTTGACCAGGGGTGCCCAAACTTTTGCATGTCACTATATATATATATGTATATATATATATATATATATATATATATATATATATATATATATATATATATACACATATATATATTACAGTGGCCCTGAAGTGCAAATCACAACAACAAATAGGAAAACACAACGACAAATTGCAAAACACGACAACAAATTGCAAATCAAATTAACAAATGGTAAAACACGACAACAAATCGGAAAACATAATGACAAAACAGAAACCACAACCACAAAGCAGAAAACACAACGACATTAACTTCTACCGGGAAAGGTAGGTACCTTGCTATCGACAAGGATCGTCGTTGATTAGACGGACACACTGTCCTTCTTTTTAACAGGAAGGAAATGTGCTATACGCCTTCATTTGGTTCCGGTGCGCAAGATTAACTGGTGGCTGAATTAACTGGTGATAGAGACAGACGTGTGGTAGGTGTGGCCTTTGAGAACCCGTTGTCAGCTAACCAGGAAATAAACATTGCGATCGCTTCGAGTCTCTATTACATTCATTTAATGCTGTTGTTTGAATCATGATAGAAACAGTTTGCTGGACATCAATCACATGAATGGATCAACATTTCCACCGATATCCTCCAAAGTAACGTTGAGCCATGGAGATATCAGGACGAAAGCCAGGAGAGCACGATTCCCTGTGACATTCAGTAAACACTGTTGTAGTCAAACGATGTAAGTCTATACAATACTCATGCTAGTCCGTGCCTCTGATCATTCTCGTTTCCTACACCTGTACGTAGCTGTGCATCCAATCGCTTCAAAATGAGAGTTCACAGTCATGTCAAATGTTTATCAATGAGTTTTAATGAACTGTAAAGAATATCGCTGTGTTGAGAGAAATTAAAGTCTGTAGCCTTTGATGTAAAACCCGATTGTTGATAGTATAGTAGGATGGGGCCCCAGAATGGTTGACACAGGGCAGGATAGTCCTGATAATGAAAGACCCCCAGAAGGGAACCATCCCATCCAACTATAGACTGATAACCTGTCTCTCCACAACATGGAGGCTCCTGTCACGCATCATAGTGGCTAAGATAACCAAGTATATGGTCCAATATATGAGTGAGGCACAGGAAGGAATTGGCAGTAACACCAGAGGAGCCAAGCACCAGCTACTGGTGGACAGAGCAATCGCTCGAGATGGCAAGAGCAGGAAGACCAACCTGTGCACCGCCTGGATTGACTACAAGAAAGCCTACGACTCAATGCCACACACATGGATACTGGACTGTCTGGAATTACACAAGATCAACAGGACACTAACAGCCTTCATAAAGAACTCCATGGGAATATGGAAGACGACCCTAGAGGCCAACTCAAAGCTAACTGCCCAACTCAACATCAAATGCGACATATACCCAGGGGACGCACTGTCACTGTCACTGTCACTGAATCCCCTTAGTCAGATCATCAAGAAGACTGGCTATGGATACCAATTCCGAAGTGCAGTAACAATCAGCCACCTGCTCTACATGGATCACATCAAGTTGTATGCCAAGAACGAGCAAGAAATTGACTCCACACCACCAGGATCTACAGCAAGGACATAGGGATGTCATTCGGATTACACAAGTGTGGCTGGATGGTATCAAAGAGAGGCGAGATGATCAGAACTGAGGGAGTTGACTACCAGAGGGCAACATAGGAGATATCCAGGACAGCTACAAGTACCTTGGGATCCCACAGGCTAATGGAAATCATGAGTAGGCCACAAGGAAGTTGACCACAACCAAATACCTCCAGAGAGTAAGGCAAGTCCTGAGGAGTCAGCTGAATGGTCAGAACAAGGTCCAAGCCATCAACATGTGCGCACTGCCAGTCATCAGATACCGAGCTGGGATCATAAGCAAATGAGGAGATAGAAACCACAGATATCAAGACAAGAAAGCTTCTCACCATGCATGGAGGGTTCCACCCCAAGACCAGCACCCTGAGGCCATACACTAAGCGAAAAGAGGGAGGCCGAGGACTAGTGAGTATTTAAGCTACTATCCAGGATGAAACATCCAAATCATGAAGAAGATGGCCCCAAAGGATGAACTGCTGAGTGAATGCCTAGGACAACAGAAACCGGATGAGGACAAAGAGGTGGAGGAGCAAACAACATGAAGGGACAAGCCCCTACATGGTGCATACCACCGTCAGATAGAGGAAGTGGCTGATATCAAGAAGACCTACCAGTGGCTGGAGAATGCTGGACTGACAGATAGCACAGAGGCACTAATCATTGCAGCACAAGAACAGGCCCTAAGCACAAGAGCCATAGAGGCCAGGGTCTACCACAGCAGGTCAGACCCAAGGTGCAGGCCGGCGAGAAGAAACTGCTGAACGCTGTCAGTGGGCTGTCTCGTCAGCTTGCTATGTGAGTCGAAAAACCATGTGGAGGAGACTAACTGTAACAAGAGAAGATGGGTGCACAATCCCAAAATTGCGGTAAGAATATATTCAGAGACTGCTAGCTAAGCTAAAAGTAAAAGAACAAATGAAGAAGCAGAACCAGTCTAAGTTTGTTTATAAAAGTGTATTTTTTTGGTCTTATAATTTACAGGAAGCAGTACGCCGTCTCCACAACTCGGAGACAAATTGTATGCACTACAAACAAGAGTAAGGTTGAAAGAATATGCTTTCATTCTGCTGTATGAGGAAACTTTCGAGATATGTTCTTGACCGATCTTAACCGTACATTTTGTTTTTCACAGACTGACCTCGCCTCATAACGAGGCCGTGACCTCCTATTTACTTAGAGCTCTGTCTGCAAGTCCGGATTTACTTGATGCGGATAATAACGCCATTGTGTGTAAGTAACTTTTACTGTTTTCCTTTTTTACTTTTTACTGTGACTTTAACGTTTTTTTTTTATTTAATACCACTCTCATTTAATTGTTTTCCAGCTTGGAAAACAATTGTGTTTTCAGGTGCATTAATAGATGTGTTGAGTCAATATGCAGTGCATTGCGCAGTACTTATTGTCTTTACTGATTGTTTTTACAGCCGCTAGAAGCGAGACGGAGTGTCCCGGCAGAGGACGAGGTGGACTTTTGGAAGTGCGCCACTGTATGATGTCTGATGAGGAAGACGATATACTTGACGGGGTGTCTGGGTGGATTGTGCGACCTCCGTTGTTCCGCAGCCAGGAGCTGACCGAACTCTGTGCCACGCTGCAGTTGAGATTGGAGGCGAACCCGAAGTACAGAGCAGCGCACCACAGACGTCTGCAAAATGGACCACATTCGGACAGAACGCCGTCAGATGCCTACAGCTCCATGGCGGCAAATAGACACTTGACAGCGCTGTAGGATTTTGATTTGTTGTTGGCAGCTCCAACTTTTTTGTACATAGTTGTACAGAGTGCTTGCATGTGTCAATAAAGCTCTTTCTTTGAATAAACACGTTCCTTGCAAATTTTCCTTTCCTCAATAAATTCATTTATGTCCTTGATGGCAATAATAGTGTAGCCCATAGGATAACAATTACATGAATATACAGCATAATAGCATAACATAATAATAATTATTTTATTTTATTATTGTAAGGGAGGGGTTTACATTTAGAATGACCCAGGGTGACCAATAGCGACAGATCTGCCAACCAATCACGAGTGGTTTTTCTTGTTTAAAAGTTGTAGTTTCATCCAATACTGGAGTGAGGAAATTCAAGCCAGATGCAGTTTCGCTGCTATTCATATGCTAATTAGAGCCATTAGCACCTCCCGGGAGCTCTCCACATACGTCATGGTTCATTTCCGACAATTTGTGGCACAGGTGAACGCGACGTTCACAGGCTGTAAATTGTCGTTAACTGCCGAAAATTTGTGAGATTTCCGGGCGTTTACAGGGACGAAAATCCCACTTTTAATGCAGTGAAAGGTGGTTGAGAACAACAGGGCAAAGATCTTGTGGGACTTCAGCTTCCAGATTGACAAACAGCTGCTGGCTAACCAACCAGACATAATGGTGGTTGACAAACACCAGAAGAGGGCAGTGGTGGTAGATGTGGCGATACCAGCCAACAGCAACATCAGAAAGAAGGAACATGAAAAGGTGGAGATGTATCAAGGGTTGAAAGAACAGCTGGAACAGATGTGGAAGGTCAAAGCTGATCTGGTCCCCGTGGTAGTAGGAGCACTCAGGGCAGTGAATGGCTCCGGCAGATTTCAGGAACAACATCTGAAGCCTCAGTCCAGAAGTGTGCAGTCCGAAGATACCTCAAACTCCCAGGCCTCTGGTAGAGGACCTGAGCTTGAGGATGACACAGATATCACCCTAAGTGGGATGAGAGGATGATTATATATATATATATATATCTATATATATATATATATATATATATATGTATGTGTGTGTGTGTGTGTGTGTGTGTGTAGCATGGATGGATTTATCTTATCGTCTTTGATTAATACACTGAACAAAAATATAAACGCAACACTTTTGTTTTTGCTCCCATTTTTCATGAGCTGAACTCAAAGATCTAAAACATTTTTTTATATACACAAAAGACCATTTCTCTCAAATATTGTTCACAAATCTGTCTAAATCTGTGTTAGTCAGCACTTCTCCTTTGCCGAGATAATCCATCCCACCTCACAGGTGTGGTATATCAAGATGCTGATTAGACAGCATGATTATTACACAGGTGTGCCTTAGGCTGGCCACAATAAAAGGCCACTCTGAAATGTGCAGTTTTGCTTTATTCGGGGGGTCTGGGGGGGGTCAGAAAACCAGTCAGTATCTGGTGTGACCACCATTTGCCTCACGCAGTGCCACACATCTCCTTCGCATAGAGTTGATCAGGTTGTTGATTGTGGTCTGTGGAATGTTGGTCCACTCCTCTTCAATGGCTGTGCGAAGTTGCTGGATATTGGCAGGAACTGGAACACGCTGACGTATACGCCGATCCAAAGCATCCCAAACATGCTCAATGGGTGACATGTCCGGTGAGTATGCTGGCCATGCAAGAACTGGGATGTTTTCAGCTTCCAGGAATTGTGTACAGATCCTTGCAACATGGGGCCGTGCATTATCATGCTGCAACATGAGGTGATGGCCGTGGATGAATGGCACAACAATGGGCCTCAACAAAATGCACCTGTGTTCGTTGTCCATAACATACGCCTGCCTATACCATAACCCCACCACCACCATGAGCCACTCGATCCACAACGTTGACATCAGCACACCGCTCACCCACACAACGCCACACACGCTGTCTGCCATCTGCCCTGAACAGTGAAAACCAGGGGCCTCATTTATCAACTGTGCGTAGAAAAGGTTCTAAATTCTGTTGTAGGAATGAAACTTAGAATGTGTGTAAGTACAAAAAAATCCGTAATTATCAAACGTGCGGACACCGGTCGTATGCTCACTAGTAAGTAATCGGTGATGATAAATCCCACCTGTTCTTAACTACCATGCTCGTGCATGGTTAGGGTAATTTGCATTCAGAAACGCCTCCAATTTACCATATATGGCAGCAACAATCCCTTTAATAATGCGTGAATGGATTTTTTCCCCTCACCGAAATCATGGCAAAGAGGGCAAAGAAGAGGAATTTCTCCGACACCGAGATCGAGGTACTTGTAGGAGAGGTTGAAACGAACCAAAAAATACTGTTTGGAACACTAAATGCAGGTGTGACCAACAAAAGAAAAAATGCTGCGTGGGAGAAGGTAATGACCGCTGTTAATTCTGTTGGGTCAGAGGAAAGATCACTCTCCAAAATAAAAAAGAAATGGTTTGATATCAAACTCAGTGCCAAAAAACGCATCACAGCCCACAGACACGAAATATCTGTAACTGGAGGAGGACAAGCAACAACCCAGCTTTCACCCATGGATACCCGTATTGCCAGCATCATCGGGGACACAGCACTATGTGGCATTATTCCTGGTGGAGATACAGACACTCTCCCAACAGAACCAGCTGTACCATCGACCAGTCACACTGCAGGTAAAATAAAAAGCTGGGCTGAGGTGTATAATAAACATTTATTTAGACAGTTTAATTTGTGAATTTTAAGTAAAATAAACGTGACAATGATGTGATTTTTCTTTCAATAACTCAGAAACTCAAGCCAGTCCCGCCTGCGCTCAGGAGCCGGAGGAACAGGAGCAGCCGGGGCCATCCAAAACCCATTTGGTGCGTCCTGGGGGGGCGAGGGTGCTGACGGAGGCAGTGCTGCAAAATCAACAAGACACCACCAAATCCATAAATGAAATAAAGGATCAACTGACCAACATCGCAAATACTTTACTGCAAATAAACGAGTCACTGAAACAGATTGCTGCATGCACATCGCAAATGTTAAATAAATAAACTTTAAAATGTTGAATGATGTTGAGATTATTTTCCCACGCACACTTTCGATCTGAAATTTCTCACTTTTCAAAGATCGGCTAAGAGGCAGACTTACCTAAAATCTCTGTATGATCCTCTCTCTTGTTTGAATGGCGGCGGCATTAGGAGGTGGGAAAGGTTCTGCGTTGGGCATGGGCTTGTCTGCTCTGGGGGGTTCCTGCAGAGGGACGCCTTGTCTGATGGCTAAGTTGTGAAGCACACAGCAAGCCAAGATGATGTGGCAGACTTTTTCAGGCTCATACTGAAGTGTCCCCCCCGCGCTGGACAGGCACAGCCACCGGCCTTTTAGCAGGCCTATTGCGCATTCAGAGATGTTCTTGAGCACGCATGGGCCCGGTTGTAGTGCTGCTCTTGCGGGGTCCTCGGGTTGGCTACGGGGGTCATCAGCCACGGCTTTAGTGGATATCCCCGATCACCTACAAAGATGTTATAATAAACCATACGAAGCCCAGAAAATAATTTTGAAATGTTGTAACAGTCACCAATAAGCCAGCCATCCTCAACAGCTCCTGCTTGGAGGTGCACACCCACAGAGCTGTTCTGCAGAATGAATAAGTCGTGCGTTCCTCCAGGCCACCGGGCAACAACGTTTAACAGAGACATAGTTGTATCGCAGATTATTTGTGCATTGATTGAATGAAATCCTTTCCTGTTCACGTAACTGAATTCATTGTGTGATGGTGCTTTTATTGCGATGTGAGTGCAATCTATGGCTCCAATTACGTTTGGGATTCCGGCGATGGCGTGAAATCCTCGTTTAATTTCGGCTTGTTGGTGATGTCTGTATGGGAACTGGATGTAAGTTGGGGCCAGAGAAATTATTGCATCCAACACTGCCGGCATGATTCTGCTTAGTGTCGGCTGCGAAATGCCGCATATGTCTCCAATCTCTCGCTGAAATGTTCCGGCGGCCAAAAATCCCAGGGTGGACAGGAGCTGGATATGCACTGGGATGGCTTTGGTGCATTTTGTCTCTCGCTCCAACATGGGTTGTAAATCACGGCATAAATCCATCAGTATGTTTTCGGAAGGCGGTACCTGCTGAGAAGCCACTCTGTGCTCTCACTGAACAGATCAGCACGCTCTTTTAAAACGCGCTCCCTGCGGAGCGCACGGTTCTCCAAATCCTCCAATAGTGCAAGATAAGCCATGGTACTTGTATTTCAAGTTTTCTTCTCAGGTTGTCCTGTCACAGCTGTCTTTTATAGCTTGTCACACCAGTTATTCAAAATGTCTGCTAAATTACTAATTGAGAATTTTTATTAATTAGAGGAAACAGGGAACATGTGTGAAGTTTGAGATTGCTGAACACTGTGACTCTCTTAATGGGTTCTATTTGTAGTTTCACTGTTCTACCACTAGATTTTGTGTGTAAGCATGGTCAGAGTTGTGCTTAAATTTACACATGTTCCTTAGCACAAGTACAAGTTGATAAATTCCATACTTTGCGTGGGAATGTTCTTACGCACTCATTACGCACACATCTGTGCGTACGCACGGTTGATAAATGAGGCCCCAGGATTCATCCGTGAAGAGAACACCTCTCCAACGTGCCAGACGCCATCGAATGTGAGCATTTGCCCACTCGTCGGTTACGACGACGAACTGCAGTCAGGTCGAGAGCCAGATAAGGACGACGAGCATGCAGATGAGCTTTCCTGAGCCAGTTTCTGACAGTTTGTGCAGAAATTCTTTGGTTATGCAAACCGATTGTTGCAGCAGCTGTCTGGGTGGCTGGTCTCAGACGATCTTGGAGGTGAACATGCTGGATGTGGAGGTCCTGGGCTGGTGCGGTTACACGTGGTCTGCGGTTGTGAGGCCGGTTGGATGTACTGCCAAATTGTCTGAAACGCCTTTGGAGACGGCGTATGGTAGAGAAATGAACATTAAGTTCACGGGCAACAGCTCTGGTGGACATTCCTGCAGTCAGCATGCCAATTGCACGCTCCCTCAAAACTTGCAACATCTGTGGCATTGTGCTGTTTGATAAAACTGAACATTTGAGTGGCCTTTTATTGTGGCCAGCCTAATGAATGAATGAATTAATGATCTTTATTGTCATTGCACATGTTACAGAGCAACAAAATTTGTTTCAGTTTCAGCCCGTCCAAGAAACATAAAAAGACAGTGACACATAACAGGGGGAGGACAGGAGCGGGAGAACTGTGGGTCGACATACGAACGGTGCCCCGTTACTTAGATGAAAGTGGGAGAGGAAGAGGGGAAAAAAAGCAACTCCCAAACTAGGCTCCTGTAGGGGGGGCACAGTGCGGGATTAGGAAAAAAAACACCTCAGCACATAAGCAACATAATAGGACATTACAACAAAACTCGAAGACTTGTAGATTGTAGATTTCATCAAATTCTAGTAACCATAAAGATCTTTGTCTAGCTTTAAAAAGCATCCTCGACGATGTTTTTTTTTTTTTTTTTTTTTTTTCTTTAATGAAGGTTGTGTTGTGGAAATTTTCCGGTCTGCCTACGGAGAGTCAAAAAGGAACAAAAACAAGACTGGCAAGGTAGCATGCACCAAGTGTTTTATTCTCTATAGAGAGGAAGCAACAACACAGAACCACACGGCAGAAGCAGCTTGGTGTTGTACTCCGCCGACCACAAGCTTCAGTTCATTCTTATACTTTCTGATATGCCTCTGGCTCTTTGATGGAAATTCCACAGAACTCCCTCAACAGAAGAAAGAAAACAATTGGGGTACAATAAAACAGATAATGACCCACCACAGGATTTTACAACTGGGTGTAATCTCCTGTGGAGATGAAGATCTCATCTTGCCATCTCATGAAGTTATTTACAGTGGGGTTATAACAGCAGGGCTGACCAGGTCATCCTCTGGTCAGTACAGCAGGGTACAACTAAGACTACAGACTAACTACATCAAAGTATAAGACTGTCTCAATGTTTCTACAAGCATGTAAAAATTCCATCACAGTTGTCTTTTTTTGTATTCCTGTTCTGACATCCAACGGCACAACAAGACATTTTTATTCTAGGTATCTCAACCATTTCTCTCCAATTTCTGCTGTTTTTTGCCACTGCGATGCATGCACAACTACTGTGATGTAACTGTGACATCCAGTCAAAATTGGTCCATTCAGGGCTGCAGGGGGGCTGGAGCCTATCCCAGCTGACACTGGGCGAAAGGTGGGGTACACCCTAAACAGGTCACCAGACTATTATAGTGCTGACACATAGAGACAGACAACCATTTACACTAAAAGTCAAACCTGCATGTAATTTAAAGTCATCAGTTAACCTAAACTGCATGTCTTTGGACTGTGGGAGGAAGCTGGAGAGCCTGGAGAAAACCCACGCTGACACAGGGAAAACATGTAAACTCAGCAGCTGGCCAGTGGGTTCGAACAGCCCTATTGCTGTGAGGCAACAGTGTGAACCGCTTTGTGTAGTATATGAATTTGTGTAAGTATGTAATACCTAGTCATTATTACAGCCTCAGTAATCCTCTTTCACTATACATCATTTTTTATTTTTATTTTTTATAAAAATTGAAAATCTGATTGAGTGTAAATTCCAGGTTTTACCTTTTTCAGCTTGACTGACAGTGATTGACTAAAACAAGTTGCAAGTGTGCTCATAGAGGAAATGTACCTTTTTAAACGTCACTGTGAGTTGCTGGGAAAATATTAGGTTGCTTGGAGCAATAGAGCAGTAATCCTATTACAGATTTAGAAACTGTGCAGGATAAACTCTCAAGCCCCCATCTAAGCACAGACATCACAGTTGAAAAACATCATAAAATGCCTTGCTTCTGTGAGAAGATAAAAGTTTGTCTGGGAGCATCCTAAACTTTATTTCCACTGCTTCTCTATGTCAGTCGTGGGCCAAAGCTTTTCTCCTCTTTCCGTGGAACTTCCGGGGCCTTTTGCTGTAGATTACAGAAGCAACAGAGGCACATGATTTGGCTGTGAATATATTTTCTGCTGCTCTTTATTTGTTATAAATCTGAGCTGATTGAAGAGCAGAGGAGCTTTCTTTAAGCCTTAGTTGCCAGTTGGGAGTGCAGCCACTGTTGGAGATCTTCCATATGGTTCCAGGTCCCAGTTTACTGCCCACTTCCTCCTCTTACAGTCTCCTTGGACAGTAGTGTAGCTGTCTGTCAATAAGCAAAGGAAACAAGCATCCTTCCTGCAACACGCATATTGTCACCAGCTTGTAGTGTGTGGGCTGTCTGAACACATTGGCAGATTTGGCTCGAGGCACTTTTTGATGCAATTAGCAGAAATCTAATTCTCACACTAATGCGGAGAAAAAAAAATAATTACAGTTCTGCCAAAAACAAACTATCTCGTGGGTGACAAAGAAAAAACTGCACAGAAAACTTACTGAACAAAAGGAGAAGCTGTCTAAAACAGCTTATTAAAAGATACTTCTTGTCAGTGTGCATGTTTGTGTGTGTGAGAGAGACAGGGAGACAGCTCATATTCCATTATATGAAACCAATCTTCTATTCTAACTCTTGTCTCTGTCGGTGTTGGGCTTGTTACTCAAAACACAGCGTTCTTTTCACTTAGCTCTTTTAAGAAATAGTTCTACTTATTAGTATGTTGCAGCAGTTTTTTCATAGAATTCCTTCCACCTTCAAAATGAGCCATTTTCAACTACTCACCCTCTGAAATCAGGATCAGTCACTGTCTTGTCCTGAAAATGACCAGGAGGGAGGATAATGTTGGTGTTCTTAGGACATCTTCTTATCATCATAAAATAATAAACACTCTACTCTACTGTAATTCTAACTTTTGACTGGTTGTAAGGAAAGATGCAACGTCAGATTGGTTGTAGATTGTGTTTAGTTACTGTTATGGAAATAGTATCTCCTGCTCTACTTGTTATTGGGAAAAAGCACAGAGCTGGCCTGAAGCATTATGCAAACTAAGCAGCTGCATAGGGCTGAATGTTCTCATTCACTTGATAGATTTTGACCAATATCAAAGTTTGGGATATTGGGGACTGAGTTTATATTCCATTGCACCCCCTCAACAGTTGGCTTTGTGTTCAACACAAGATGATTGTAACAGTCTGGATCACCGAAACATGTTAATTCCAGGTGTAAACTCAAAAACAAGTGAACAGCCGAGACACACATCGCTTTTCACACCTGTGTCTATCATGCCTTTTCAGCAGACCACTTGTGTACAGATTTTATTACTGCCTATGTCGCTTACATTAGAAGGTCAAAGAGCCCCGCACTCAGTTATTACTTCCACACTCTTACTAGCTGCTCATCAGTCACAACGGTTGTGTCGGTACAGCTGGAGATATTCCTGTCAGCAGAACTCCACCTTCTATAAGGCAAAACGGACGGTCACGCAACACTTAATCCAACTTGTAAAATGGGCAAGTTACAGAGTGGTGATTTCACCAAAACAACCACCATGTCCTGCACCGACACATCAGGATACATAAGTGTTTACACTACAAAAGATATAAGGTCAAATTCCCCCCAGACCACCTCAGCAAGTGGTTTGAGTAGTCACATCACAATGTGACTTGGTGGCCATTTTTGGTCACTAGTGTTAATTATTTTAATGCCTCTGTGATGGCAATAGCCGTGGCCGGAGGCATTATGTTTTCG
The DNA here is from genome assembly GCA_019142605.1 of Cephalopholis sonnerati. Classification (NCBI taxonomy): domain Eukaryota; kingdom Metazoa; phylum Chordata; class Actinopteri; order Perciformes; family Serranidae; genus Cephalopholis; species Cephalopholis sonnerati. The sequence goes on from JAGQAX010000002.1 coordinate 45,265,495, forward strand.
GGTTGTCTGTCTGTCCATATGTCCCATCCTTGTGAACACAATATCTCAAGAATGCCTTGAGGGAATTTCTTCAGATTTGGTGCAAATGTTTACTTGGACTCAATAATAAACTGATAAGATTTTGTTGGTCAAAGGTCAAGGTCACTGTGACCTTGTCTGTCTCCTTTTTGTGAGTGTGATATCTCAAGAACACCTTGAGAGAATTTCTTCAAAGTTGACACAAATGTCCACTTGGACTGAAGAATAAACCGATTAGAATGTTGTGGTCAAAGGTCAAGGTCAGTGTGTCCCCACAAAATATATTTTTCAAGAATTCATTTGCGAATCATGACAAAACTTCAAACAAATGTCTAAAATGATAAAATGATGACATTTTATATCGAGAGGGTCAAAGGTCAACTTCATTGTGAGATCATAGTGTTCTTCATAAAACACTTTTCTGGCCATTATTAAATGTCATATCTCAGGAACAGAAGGGGAAATATTTGGACAGATACTGAATTGGTGACATTAATTTTGGGTGTACACTTTGAAACTGTGCTGATTGTATAGATCTTCTGGGCTGTTGAGGGGATAATGTGTGTAAAGCATCCATGTTTTCACAGACATGAATGTAAGAGAAACTTGACTGGTGCGCGGAGGCATACAATCGCGGGGCGGTAACTCTAGTTTAAAAAGCAACTTTAAATGTAATTATTGTTTTCTATTTTTGGGGTGAAAGGTGTTATCAGATCCTGCTGAGGGCCCACAAAATGTTTGGTCTGGCCCTGGAAAAGTAAGAGGTTGTTCTGCTGTAACATGTTTCCAAGTTAAATGTTTCCATCAGACATTGCTGCCTCTCTCTCTCTCTCTCCCTCTCTCTCTCTCTCTCTCTCTCTTGCTTCATTAGCTTATTTCTGACAGTGCCTGACTGCCAGCCCAACCTGTTCCCCCAGAGGCACACACAGCCATGCTAACCTACTTCTTCAACAACTTGTGGGGAATAACAACAGTAATGATCCTATCCCAATTTCAACTGACGTTTTTGTGTCCACAATGTGGGTGTTACATGCATTTCTGGATCCCTGATCCCTTGGGACAAACTCTCTCTCCCTCTGTCTTGCTGTCCTCCTTTCTCTCTGTCTACTATCTCCTCCACTTGTAGACACTTCATTACAGATGCAGCAGACTCAAACAGAGAGAAAGTTGCCCTGATTGCCTCGATGCTGCCAGGCTGTTTTGCTGCTCGCACTACAATGATGCTTAGAGGCATGCACGCGCACACACACACACACACACACACACACACACACACACACACACACACACACACACACATACAGAATTTAATTGACTGTCTTGTGCCGGAACCCCCCCAAGCTGACTTTACTCATCAGCCACAGTAAGAAAGGTTCTTCTGAAATCAGTAGATGCTCCTCTATTAATGTGTTGCGTCATGCACTTGATTGAACATGACGCAACGCTGCAGTGTGCAAGGACAGGGATGTGTCCAAGGGCATTCATTATTTTAGTTGACTGTTTTGCAGTAGCCTGGTGTTAATTCGTGTGTGTGATCCAGGTGCTTATATATGATGACTGTGTGCTGGTGTTGCATGGTCTGCTGAAATTTAAGTACTTTTTTGATACTTTTTGTTGAAATTGGTTCAGTATTAGAATTTCCCAACATTCAGTACTTGTAGGTCAAATATGTCTCAGCTAAAAGTGATTGAGACAATGAAATATACAAATTGTCTGAATCTCCACCAGGTGGTGAGGTAGCCAAGATGTGAGCTTACTGTTTATGGTAGCGCCTGTGCATTCATCCCAAAGGCTATATACAAAGATGGCTGACGTGTCTGCACTTCCTTCCAGTGTACAAAAATGAAGCCAAAATATCTTGGATACAGGTGCTACCATCTTGTGCTGGTGATGTCATGTGGAGCATCTACCCTCGTGACTGGGTAGTGGTAGTGCAGTATTGACTTCCCAGTCATACATGTGTCCAAATCTGAAACCCCTTGTGAGCAATACCACTGATCGCAGGCACACCAACTGACACACACGCTGACACTTTTGGCATCTGTGTCTGACACTGAAATCACTGACCAAGTGATGGTACTTGACAAGTTCAGAATGAGAAAGGGCTGGACTTCTGGACCAACTGATGATTAGCAGAACAGTGTAAAACCAGCAGCAGGAATGTAAATCAAGTTGCCAGTGCCTTTGAATCTATGTCTGCACGCACAATTAAAAGTATCCAAAATATCCTGTATACAACCACTGCAATCCTGTCCTGGTGATGTCATTTGGAGCCAGTGTCTGTGCAGTAGCGATCACCGTGGTAGACCTGTCAAGTTCCCACCTATACACCCATCCAACCATCGTGAGCAGTGCCAATGTTTGCAAGCACACTGATTGACAAACACAGCTGTCAATCATAACTTCAACCTCCTTTTTATAGCATCAAATAACTAATTAAAATATATTAGATAAGGACAACCTAAAATGACAGAAACCATCTTTGGAAAAAAATCATTTGACGTGTAGCCTACTTTGATTTTTTAAGCTTGTTCCATCCCCAAACATGGAGGGTAGGGCTGGGTATTGATAATCATGATAATGGTACCAATACCAGTACCCTTACAGTGATTCTTAAACCAATAGACTACTTCATGTGATAATTTTTTTAAACTTTCTTCAGTACCAGTCATGTGAATTGAAGCATTTGGTTGCATAAAATGCACCATCACTCCTCTCTATCCAAATGATTTTTACACTAATACATTCTGAAAGTCTTGTATAGTCATACTTTTGAACTTTTGCATCTCAGCACTCTGAACTGCCAAATCTATTAAGTACACTGTGCTCAACCTTACCACATCAAAGACTGCATGGGTTGTAGGTGCTGCAGGAGTGGGCCAATCCCACATCACAGTAAATAAAAGAACACCTACGATAACTGGCTTTGAGAAAAAGCCATACGTCATTTTTTTTCTAGATCTGGGTCCAAAAAGCATTGAATAAAGGTATCATTTGACTAGAGACGTTTTAATACTATTTAGTACTGGGTTATTTCAGTTGATCAATCAATCAATCAATCAACTTTATTTGTAGAGCGCTTTTCCTGCAAGGACATGCAACACAAAGTGCTTTACAGAATTAAAAACAATTACCAAAATTAAAGAAAGAAAACAATTACAAAGAAAGCCCCTCCCTCCCACCCTCCATACTAGACACACACACACACACACACACACACACACGCCCACCCACACACACACAATCACACACAATAGGGAGACATGATACCCTAAAGGTATTGAGTACCAATATCCAGCCTTGCAGGTTTTATGACCTATGCTGCAGCTAGCAACCAGGGAGTGATCAGGATGTTTTAACTTCACTTTTGGGGGGTTGCCATGCCTCCATCTTTGTATACAGTTATTGATTCATTCCTGTTGATACAGCGTGAGCCTCTGCTTTGAATTAGAGAAAGAAGCAATGCCTCTACCTCAAGACGTCTACTAGTGACAATGGCAGCAAGTCATCCTCAGAAACAACACTTCCATGCCCCATACCGGTTAACAAAACGGGCTGCCCAAGTCTACTGTGGGATTACTTTGCTTACGGAGCCGATGCTCATGGTAAACCCACTGACATAACAAAGCCTGTATGCAAGGTGCTATAGAACAGTGTCATGCAAGAGAGGAAACACATCAAACCTTACCAAACACCTCAGAATTCAGACAGAATCCAAGACCTCTTCAAGTACAAGAACAAAACACAACAAGTTAGCAAATAAACTAACTGTCCAGCCAGCCAGGATGAGCTGCCAATGTGAGATATACAATGTTAGCATAATGTTATCAGTAGTGTGGGCTATCACTGTCAGCGTTGTATTGTAATGACAAGCATATTAGAAAATGTGAGTTCCAGAGTGACAAATGTATTAAGCTACAGTTATTTGAGGGTCACATTTTGGTGCTTTTTAAATTGCTAAATAGCATATGGGTAACACTAGCTACAAGTCACCTATAATTATAGTGCCAGACAAAATGGCCAGTTAAAAAGGCACACTCCTACAGTAAATTTAGCCGGTATAACATTGCCCTTATTGAACATAATGTACCAGGCTGAAAAAATGTGATGGGTTGCTGGAGTCATGTTTAAGTGGAAATTGCATTTTGGTAAAAAATGTGATTTGTCATTTTGGAACTATTCATAGAACAATGCATGGGCATTGTGCAGGGCAGGTTTATACATAAAACCCAATAAATATAACTATAGATTTGTAAATTGCCTAAATATGTATGAAATTAAAATAAAATAGTTAAAATTTCATGTTAAATGTATTTTGGCACACTCTGGGTCTCTTGCAATAGCATACTGTATGTCCACATGGCTCGTCGGGTTTTATACCAATCATTTATTGATTGTTTGTCACATGAAATCTTACGAGGTACAACTCCAGTGAACTACGATCCTGCCAGCTTCTTTGTGTTAATGGCAAGGGTTGAATTGGAATGAAACAGTATGTGTGGACACTCAAAAACAGAGTCACACCAAGGGGCACAGCCTGTTTTGCTGAACCTGTTGTGCATGAGACACCAAGCTGACAACAGACTATTGAAATAACAGAGGGAGGAGAAGGAGAAGAGGTGTGAGGAAACATCACCCTTAGCTTGTAATAAATGTTTTAACATTAAAAAAAGTACATGTTTTTTTAGTAGAAATTCAAGTTTTTAATAATTCCTTGCATTTCAATAGGGTCCTCGCACCGCTTGGTGCTCGGGCCCTAATTAGGCTCGGGCCCAAAATAGCTGCTTTGGTTTAGTCTCAGGTCAGGCTTGGACAGTAACTGTACAGGTTCATGTGGGATCGGGCCTTATTTTTGGGCTGATCATAGCTTTAGGTCAAAGTCATATGTTTGTTGGGCCCATCCACCTCCCCTCCTGCCCACTCAAAGCAGACTTTGGTGCTCTTTATACTATGTCCGTTGTTTTGAACGTCTAATAATGAATCAGATGGGTTTACTTTTGAGTTGGTTAAAAACCTGGTGCATCTCCTACAGACCCTAAAGTAGGCTCCTGGGTCATTGTAGTAACACCAGAGACACTGCCCCTGTGGTATATTTTAACATCCTAGGAGTGAGAGCAGGCAGTTTAACCAACTCATATAACTAATATTAGTTTAATTAGTTAGCTATAGCTATAGCTCAGTTTGGCTGGCAAATGAGACAGTCACATACTGAAATGAAGAGCCTATTTTCTGTGTTTTCGCTCCTTAGATATGTGCAGTGCCTGAGAGGAAAGTGTAGCAACAGTTATGACAGGAGCAGGGCATAGCCAACAATCAAATGTCCACAAATATTTGTATTGGCTGCATGATTTTGGTCCCAAACCTCTCAACATTTGAGGGGAGTAACAACTCAGTGTAGACCTTTCTTACAATAATGTCATGCAACAAGCTGCTGACTATATGTTCTTCTAAGCTCCCTGAATTCCCACAGTGCAGTATGGTTTGTAGAAGAGACAAAGAGGAACAGTGGCAAAGAAAGTCCCCTGCAGTTCCTATATTCCATTTTAACTTGCGGTTAAACATCCCACAAAGGCCATGGGCCTGCTCATTAGCCTCTGTGCTGCCCTGCCTGCTTTACTTAACAGATCTGAGCTAACTGTACATCTAATGCTTTAAAGATCTGTATATGTACATATACCAGCCTCACCGGGGGAACCTTATCTTTAGCATAGCTTCATTTCTAACACTCATATTGCTGCCTGAGGTCAAATATAGAGACTACACAGCTCGAATGGCACAGAGGAACAGTGGTTAGCACTGTTGCTGCACAGCAAGGTGCTGGCTGTAACTGGCCCTGAATTTCCTGGTGTGCTTCAGTTACATCCCAAAGTCTGATGAAACGGATATTGAGGAGCTGGGAACTCTAAATTGCTGTGATACGCACCAGCCACCCATGACCTGTGTAGGAACGCTGACGTAGGCATTGAAACAAAGATGCTTCCCTTGTCATGTGCAGTCTAAGATTTCTCAATTTTCTTTTGGAAATGACAGTTTATGTGGTCTGTGGTTAGGATTTGTTAACCATATATTTCAATTTCGTCAGTGTGCAAAATCCCCTTCAACAATCAGTCAGTGTATCAGTGTATTTGTCTATATAGTGCTTTTAGTCTATATTTATGCTTTTTTGCACATACAGAATTGCTTTTATTGCATTTATTATCATGCATGTAAGCCCTTTAATTATTTCTGTATTTTTTGTGTTTAATCATACCTACCGTCTTCCCAATTTGGCAGCACTTACAATACCAACTAGTTGAGACTAACCCTTATGCTTCTACTGCATCACTACTGATAGACAGGGAAAGCACAGACAACCTTAATGCTGGCTTTGTTCTATTGAAGTGTCCAATCAAGCTACAGCAGTGAACCAGCATCAACAATACATGTTTCCCCAGTACTGCCACATATATAAATGGAATTCAGCCATTATTAATACCAGTACTTGATAATATAATGTGATTAATATTACCCTATGCTTTCTAATGGAGACCTTTGCAGTTTATTTTAATACCAAATCTAATCAGGGTACAAAATAATAAAATCAAATACTCATTTGTTTTGTGTTATTTTTTTAGGTCTTAAGACTATAGGGCTGAAACTTGTTTTTGTAGGGATTTATTATTTTTATTTAGAGATGTTTTCACACATTCTCGATAGATGGTATATTGTAGACACTAGATTTTCACTATTGATTGGAAGTTGTGTGTCATGCTGCACAAGAAATATGATCCCAATTGGCCTGATGTAATTAAAGATCAACTTAAAAACATCATAATCCCTCTGCTTCCACTGTAAGTTTGATTTACACAAAACTTGGTGCAGACATCCATTTATACTGACTCTATAAATTTGCCTCAAGAACCACTCAAGTCTGTCTTACTAGATTTTTCACTAGTTTTAGTTTTTTGAAAAACACATTTTTGATGTCTTCTTCTAAACTGCATGTCCGATTCGTACCAAATTTTCTGTGGATCATTGCTGAACCAATCTTATCAAAAGTTAACAAGAGCTTGTTGATATATTGTTGCACTTTGAATATGCTGACTAATGAACTTTAAAGGAGCATAGCTCAGCACCTAAATACATGTAACTCCACAGCTGTTGGGCCAATCATCATGAAATTTGCAGGATATGTCTACATAAGTGCCTGAAACAAACCCCTACAATTACTCTCTGCTTCCCTCCTTGTCTCAGAGAAACAAACAAACCAAAACATAAGTAGTTACAGCTTTTTGCAACCATTTCTGAAAAACCTACTGCATTATTATTCAAGGGCAGCATGCAGCATGGTCCTCCAGTATGATGCTGTCACTGCTAGATCACAAGATTGTGATGCAACAGTGAGCCAAGATGTCTCTCCCCCACCCCACCCGGATGAGCCTTTCCCTGCCCCATCCCCTTAGGCATGTCAGGGCTAACACTTAACAGGTAAATATGAAACAAAGGGCTGTTTTAAAAATTAGTGGGACTGCAGGTGCGACAACAGTCAATATTAAAATTCTTTTCTAGCCTACATGTACATTTTTTATTGATCTTTCCCTCACTTGAAAAGTGAAAAAATAAACATTTCACTTTTTGTATCCTTTTGAAACTGACAGAGACCATGTACACAAGGTCCATTAACAGCGCATCTAGTCCTCCCATGACTCAACCCAAAATTGCATACATTAACTCATAATTCCTCTACACATCCCCAGTATCCGTTTGATTTGTTTTTATTAGTTTAATGTCTCAATCAGGAGTCACAACCTGTCAATCTTTATACTGGAGACAATATCATACACACCTGTCGAATGCAACTGACACTGATAACTATAATACACTGTACTTTACAAGCCACAGAATTATGTCAGTTAAATCAGTTTTGGCTGTTCAATACAAATATTCAACTATTTGTTCCTTCTTTTCCATAAAGAGTTTAGCTGGACGTTCAGTGTGACAATGACATTCATGTAATAAACGTGTAGTAAATCTAGTAAACAGGCTAACTGCATTAATGGCAGATCAGAAATGTGCAACAGCATTTTTTGCAGACACTAGATATCAAACTAAAGCTGGACACTGTATTGTATTAAGTTGCAGTGAGTGGAGTATGCCGAAGGCAGATTTCACAGCCTTATGAGGCTAAGAAGTACAATGCACACTGACTAGCAAAAAAGAAACCAACCAACCAAAGAAACAAAAAAACACAACTGCTGGACTTGAAACAGTCTCAGTCGACTCATGGGTCTCAGGGGACAGCCCTAATCAATACCATAACCACTGATAACTCTGGGACAAATACTACCATGGTAACATGTACTATGCTTAACTTTTGTAAGATTGTGATCTTGTATTTTCCAGACTGTTGTAGTGGACTGTAGTATATTATAATAAGCGTGTTTATGGATGCATTAGGTAGACCTGGTAAAGTGTTCATTATGTTAAAACCAACCTTGTCTCTTTTCCTGTATGAATAATTTGTAACAGCAAACACATTTTGAAAGAAATATAATGCTGGTTGGATTATATTTTGTATCATCATAATAAGAAAATGTTGTTAAGGGATCTGGCAAGTCATAAAATGTTGATTTTGAATATATCAGTGAAATGTTCAATAATGAAGAATTTAATTTGTTTTTCACCAAAGCCAAGTACAGCTTTATGTTTCAGAAGCACTTTGTGAAAATAAGGAAAGTTAGGGAAACCTCATGGTTTGCTTTAATACAGAAAAAGCCTGAAGTGTGTTGACTTTATTAACATTTCACTGAAATCACAAGTTTTCCTAACTTTAACTGAAGTCATTTTGTTGCCTAATTCTAAACACAGACAAGTGATATGTGACAGGGTTGGTAAAAACATAAAAAAAACATAAAGAGAGACAGAGCAGGGACTCCCTACCTCGTATGTTGTATAAAACTGAGCTGCACCTGAGGTAATTCTCTGAATATTTTCAGGTGCTCTCTGGTTTGCGCTTGCCTGTAGCTGTTAAGTCAGCAGCAGTTGTAGCATGACTAAGTGTATTAGCCTCACCCTCTGCGCATGTGGTATTTGAGGCGGACCGTGTGTCTGAGTCTTTTCATTGAGTAGTTACAATACAATTCAGTATGGCTCACAATAATGTCTGTAAACTTAGAATACTAATACAGCAAACTGTCCAAAATGTTTCAACCAATGGGTGGTTTGTATGATATCTTACAATAAATATATGCACAACAGGTTGTATGATATCCTAGAAATTTGCGCTCCACGAATAACATTACATCCTTAACGTACATTTATATACACTGAACAAAAATATAAACGCAACACTTTTAGATCTTTGAGTTCAGCTCATGAAAAATGGGAGCAAAAACAAAACATTTTGTTTTATATACACAAAAGACCATTTCTCTCAAATATTGTTCACAAATCTGTCTAAATCTGTGTTAGTGAGCACTTCTCCTTTGCCGAGGTAATCCATCCCACCTCACAGGTGTGGCATATCAAGATGCTGATTAGACAGCATGATTATTGCACAGATGTGCCTTAGGCTGGCCACAATAAAAGGCCACTCTAAAATGTGCAGTTTTATCACACAGCACAATGCCACAGATGTCGCAAGTTTTGAGGGAGCGTGCAATTGGCATGCTGACTGCAGGAATGTCCACCAGAGATGTTGCCCGTGAACTTAATGTTCATTTCTCTACCATAAACCGTCTCCAAAGGCGTTTCAGATGATTTGGCAGTACATCCAACCAGCCTCACAACCGCAGACCACGTGTAACCACACCAGCCCAGGACCTCCACATCCAGCATGTTCACCTCCAAGATCGTCTGAGACCAGCCACCTGGACAGCTGCTGCAACAATCGGTTTGCATAACCAAAGAATTTCTTCACAGATTGTCAGAAACCGTCTCAGGGAAGCTCATCTGCATGCTTGTCATCCTCATCTGGGTCTTGACCTGACTGCAGTTCATCATCGTAACCGACGAGTGGGCAAATGCTCACATTCGATGGCGTCTGGCACGTTGGAGAGGTGTTCTCTTCACGGATGAACCCCGGTTTTCACTGTTCAGGGCAGATGGCAGACAGCGTGTGTGGCGTTGTGTGGGCAAGTGGTTTGCTGATGTCAACGTTGTGGATCGAGTGGCCCATGGTGGCGGTGGGGTTATGGTATGGGCAGGCGTATGTTATGGACAACAAACACAGGTGCATTTTTATGCATTTTGAATGCACAGAGATACTGTGACGAGATCCTGAGGCCCATTGTTATGCCATTCATCCACGGCCATCACCTCATGTTGCAGCATGATAATGCATGGCCCCATGTTGCAAGGATCTGTACACAATTCCTGGAAGCTGAAAACATCCCAGTTCTTGCATGGCCAGCATACTCACCGGACATGACACCCATTGAGCATGTTTGGGATGCTCTGGATCGGCGTATACGACAGCGTATTCCAGTTCCTGCCAATATCCAGCAACTCCGCACAGCCATTGAAGAGGAGTGGACCAACATTCCACAGGCCACAATCAACAACCTGATCAACTCTATGCGAAGGAGATGTGTTGCACTGCGTGAGGCAAATGGTGGTCACACCAGATACTGACTAGTTTTCTGACCCCCCCAGACCCCCCCAATAAAGCAAAACTGAACATTTCAGAGTGGCCTTTTATTGTGGCCAGCCTAAGGCACACCTGTGTAATAATCATGCTGTCTAATCAGCATCTTGATATGCCACACCTGTGAGGTGGGATGGATTATCTCGGCAAAGGAGAAGTGCTCACTAACACAGATTTAGACAGATTTGTGAACAATATTTGAGAGAAATGGTCTTTTGTGTATATAAAAAAAAATGTTTTAGATCTTTGAGTTCAGCTCATGAAAAATGGGAGCAAAAACAAAAGTGTTGCGTTTATATTTTCGTTAAGTGTAGTTAAGGTAAAGTTATGGAGGATGTACCTTAAAATGACTCAAAGTTCACTCAAAGTTCACACCAATCCAACCACACGACTCAAGCCTTTGAAAATTTATTGGATACGTACAAATTTGGGTGCATCACTTTTTCATAGGAAAACATACAAAAAATTTGTGAGAACTGATTTCAGCAGTAGACCTTTGTACACATTAGCTAACTAGTTCACCCCACTGTTATGGATAAGTGTGGCACAGTGATTTAGCGTTAGCTAGCTCATATGATTGCACAAAGATTCTTAGGTAACAGCCTATCATCAGTGTAGTGTACTGTAATTTATTATCTTTTATCAATAAATAGGCTGGTTTTCTTTGCTAATAATATGATGGATATCTGTTAATGTTTTTTTCAAACATATTTTGAAAAAACAAAACAAAACAAACTTAAAATATAAGGTAAATTAAATTATCAAACAATTATTTGACGGCTCCTGTGCAGTAACTCTGAGGACCCCCAGGGGACACGAACCCCCTGTTGAAGACCCAGGGTCTATGCTGATTGGTAAGCAAACTGTATAGTCAGTCAGATAATGACCACTGTTAATCAGTGCCATCACACTGTGGGATGTAGTGCAAACCAGTTATTATCCTGTTGACTGGCTTTTGTCATCACATAAGTGTGATCATTTGGAACTGTTTGGAACAACTGTGTTGCCTCCTCAGTCACAGTTACAGTATAATAATGATCATGTTAAACTTACCGTGGTTGTCTTGTAATACCCATCTTAAAACATCTCATTGATGATTTACATCAATGATGTAAACATGATGATTTAAACATGATTTAAACGTGATGCTCAATAAATAAGGGACAAATTTAAGTTTCTAAGACTTTATTGGGTGACTTACTTTTTTGATGACAACATGACTTTGTGACAATCTCATCTCATAACTCTGACGGTTTGTGCAGCCACTGACAACCTCTGACCAAAATCTATCCAAGAGAATAATACCTGATGGAGAAGACTCTCCTATCTCCACTGTATGGCGTTTGAGTGACAGAGGTGAGCAGGAACAGAGGCAGTGGTGGGGGGCTGGGGTGGGGGAGGGTGGGATGGCTGTAGGAACTTGTCAGATTGATAGCTCATTACTGTCACCTTCCAGAGAGTATGAGGGGGGATGAGTGTGTGATTGTTCAGCAATCAGCAGAAGAGTCACTTATGTGAAGATGTGTTCATCTAAGGCAGGATACATTAGCAAATTACTGTCCTGTTGTCAAAGGTGCAGGACAATATAATATATAAAGGTTTCCAAACTATTGTTATAGGTGTCAAAGGTAACCATGTTTGAATTATGCCAGTTGGAAATTACACATATATATTTTATGTATTACAAGTTTAAGTAGTCTAGCATTCATGATATTTTTATATTTGAGTGCTATGAGCAGTGTAACTAGATGTACTAGATGTGGATACATTTACTCAAATACTGTACTTAGGTGCAATTTTGAGGTACCTTGTACTTTTTTTGAGCATTTCCATTTCATACTACTTCATACTTCTACTCCTCTACATCTCAGAGGTAAATATTATACTTTTTTCTCCACTATATTTGTTTTAATGCTTTAGTTACCTTGCAGATTTAGGTTATTAATACAAAATATGAATCCACTAATAAATTATGATGTACTAACATAGATTAACCTACCCAGCAGTATATAAAGTCATGAAAATTAGCTCAACTCTTTAATACATCATTGATGGTGATAGGTGGTGGCATGGTGCAGTGGTTAGACTTGTCGCCTCACAGCAACAGGGTTTCTGGTTCGAACCACAGGGTAGGGGAGCCCCTTTGTGCAGAGTCTACATGTTCCCCTTGTGTGAGCGTGGGTTTTCTCCGGGTGCTCTGGCTTCCTCCCACAGTCCAAAGACATGCAGACTAGGTAATTGGTGACTCTAAATTTGCTGTAGGTGTGAATGAGCTTGTGATAGGTTGTCTGTCTCTATGTGTCAGCCCGGGCTCACAGTTTTTCCCTAACATTAACCAAAGTTTCTGTGGGTGCTCTGGCTTCCTCCCACAGTCCAAAGACATGCAGACTAGATTATTGGTGACTCTAAATTTGCTGTAGGTGTGAATGAGCTTGTGATAGGTTGTCTGTCTCTATGTGTCAGCCCGGGCTCACAGTTTTTCCCTAACATTAACCAAAGTTTCTGTGGGTACTCTGGCTTCCTCCCACAATCCAAAGACATGCAGGTTAATTGGTGACTCTAAAGCCCCGTTTCCACCGAGCAGTATGGTATGGTATGGTTCAGTTCAGTATGCTTTTTTTTTCCGTTTCCACTGCAGATAGTTGCGGATGGTACCAATAGAATGGTTCCTAACCATTACCATTTTTGGTACCCCTTCTGTTGAGGTACCAAGCACACAGATCTGGTACTAAAAGGTGGAGCTGTGAACACTGCAGTCTGTTGATTGGTCAGTAGCAGACAGTCACTCTGCTTAGGGCTGAGCTGCGGCTGATTTCGAGGCAGAAGCCATTGTTCATATCATGAAGAGTTAAATTAGTAGACTGTAACTGTAAAATATAAGGATGTTTTGCTGCCTCTTGCAGCAGCCGGAGTTGGAGAAGAAAAAAATACTTCATTCACTGGGCTGACTGCCAGGATTTTTAAGGTGAAACATTAACTTGTAATGTTACTCAATGCACGTGCTAATGATGTGACTCAATCAACACACCTTAGATATTCCATATGACAACTTCAACCAGACTTTAGTTTTTATATGACATACACTTTTAGTAATGAGTGGATCTTCAAGCATTTATATTTATTAATTTCGGTCGCATTATGTGAACTGCATATATTATAATCCTCACATGGAGAAAAGAAGTGTTGCATAGCGTCGGGCAGGCAATAGACCCCCAAGCTTGCCTGAGAAGGACTAAATGCACAAACCCACCATTTTTTAAATATCTCATGGAGAGAGAGTCTCACTGCAGCCTGTTTTATTTTGTTCAGAAAATGTCAGGGGGTAGTCTTGTACTGTGGACGATAAAGGGGGTGCAGATTTTCCTCTGTGTCACAGATAATGATGAAATACAGTGAGTGCTGGATGGAGCAGTGACTGACAGCAACCCTGTCCACATTTAAGGGTACGGCTTGTAGTGGAAACGCTAGGGTCTAGGTACCATGTTGAAGGGTACTTTCGGTTACAAAGGTATGATATCAGAGATAGTGAGCAGAGATCCCGCTCTTCGCTCACGTTGATGCTCGCTCTGGCCGCTCCTCCACTCCAATCAGGCTGTACTGCTCAGTTTTGCTCTGCACTCCACCAAAAAATCTCCCGCTCCACTCCACGCCTGCTCCAATATAAAAGTTGATAAATTAACTATAAAACCTTATATATTCAAAAGAACTAGGCTATATTCAAAAGAACCAAAAGCAATGGCAATATTTCCACTTGGAATAGAACTTAGACGATAAGTACAACAACGAACAGGCTTGGTAACAGCATTAAAGAACAGCCTAAATTTAAAATCAACGAATCAGTGGGCTTAATTACTTAAAGAACACAGGCTAAGAGGGCAAAATAATCTGCAATCTTGACTAACTGTCACTTTAAACAGAAATCTTATAACATTTATTTCAAACGACATATAAACAAGTGCAACAACAAACAAGCTTGGCAATTACAATATGGACTAGTATCCAATAATTAATGAATAGCCTATATCTGGGCTTAATTAAGAATATACCTACGCAAGAACTTTTAAACAAACAAACAAACAAACTAGGCTACTTGAACTGCCATCATTGAACTGCCACGTCAAAAATCAAATGAGCCTGTAATTATTGTCATACTAAACATTAAATAAAATATGAATTTGGCCAAAAAATAAATGAATACAGGCTGATCATACAAGCAGGCACTTCAAGAATGAAATGCTGTAATTATTCGCTATTATAGACCGGGATACAGTTCTTTTGAGTTCACTTTCAGAAAAGCCAGTTTGGACAAAGTGTGAGGTTTCAGGCTACTGCTGTGATTTCTGGACAGCAGACCAGCAGCAGAAAATACCCTCTCGACACTTGCTGAGCCACTTGGAATGCTGAACACTGTGCGGGCAACTTTGGCCAGATGGGGAAAAGTCGTGGCGTTTTCTCTCCAAAAAGAGATTGCCCCTGTGTCTGGGTTCTGCCTCGGGGGTGAAAGGTATTTTTCAACCTCACCTTTGGCATCTGTGTGCAGCTACTCGTTGAAATATAATCCAAAGAGTTGGAATTTGGGGAGAGAACCAGCATTAGATGGGCTTGTGGTGTCGGTGTCAGGTGTCCTGCCGTTGGGAGGATTTATTCTCACTCCTCAACAAGGAGGTTGCGAATCTTGCTTAGCCTGTTGGACACAGACTCATCTCGGATTATCCATTCGGTCTTGAATCTGGGATCTAATATCGATGCTAAAACAAGGTGCTTGTCGGTGTAATATCTCTCGTACCGAGATGTCATATTGTTTGCCAATGATTCCACAAAGGTTGCAATGGCCATAGGCAGTGTGGCATCATTAGACAGCAGGGATTTTATTTCCGTGATTGCAGGGAGAATCATTCCCAGGTTTCCTAACTCCATCAGCAATTTTTCAGTGAGGTTTTCCAGTGGTGTAAGCACTTGGACGAGGTGCGTCAGCTGCCTTACTTCATTAAGAGTGATTTGAGCAGCATTGGTTTTCAATTTGCTTTGCCATATTGGGTCTTTCTGAAACAGTCGGAGGACCGAGTCGATCATGTGTAACTGGCTGCTCCATCTGGTGATACAGGCAGTTGTGGGCCAAACACCTAATTGGTCTGTTACCTCTGTGTTCAGTGTGCTCTTGTGCACACTTCTCACCAGGTTGCCAACCTTCTGTTAATATTGCAGTGCTCGTTAATGGCATCTTTGATTGCCAGCAGGAGCATGTGAATTGGACATCTTAGAAGTGAAGTGGTGAAGTACTGGTTGATCATTGTCTTGACACTGGCCGCTACCTTGTCTACCTTGATCTGCGAGAGCACAAGTGGTCCCTCCTCCTCTGGGTCAGTGCTGCTGCTAGCACCCACGGTCTTGTCATCGAGCTCAGCCTCCTCCTCAGTGACAGGGAGGAGGTTAAATGCCTTGACCATGTTGCTGGCACTATCCGTGACGACCCTTATCACCCGCTGCTCCACATTCTAATAATTCAGGACACTTTCGTATTTTTGGTAAGTACGTTCAGCTGTATGGTGCCCCTGTATGTGCTCACAACCCAATAAAACAGTGTGTTCCTCGAATGTCCCATCAATAAAACTGGCCACGCTATCAAGGAAGCTGTTCCACTGTTCAGATGCACAGTACAAGACAAGAGTCCTTCCCAAGTCAGAGTTGGTATGAGAAACATCTAAAGCCAACTAATCCTGCGAAATGGTGTCATGGATTGAACTCAACTAAAGATAATAAATATGTTGGCCACGATATCAAGGAAGCTGTGCCCTCTTCTACCGGTCCATATGTCTGCTGAAAGAACAAACCCGTCACCTTTTTGCAGTAGGTTTCGCAGCTTGGCCTCCATCTCCCCCAAGGCGTGCGGCATGAGGGTATCCCACACAGTGTTGTAGCAGGGAGGGGTGTAGCCAGGCTGGGCCACGCTGGCAAAGTGTCGCATCCCTTCTTGCTCTCCTTTACTCAGTGGTTCATAGTCCATGTGGATCATTTTAAAAAAGGATGTATCCAGTTCCTTCTGTCTCATCCCACTTATGGTTGGGCCTCTGAAGAAACTTTAAAATGCCTCACTTCTGCTCTGCTCCTGCTGTTTCTGTTGTGCATCTTCCTCCACGAAATAAAATGGATGGACAGCATTAAGTCGATTAAAATAATGAAGTTAGGCCTACTTTGAATAAAAAAACCACTAGTTTATTTGATTATTAGCCTGCATTTAGGCATACTTTGTTTTGACCAAATGATGTGCTACAATAATCAAATTGCTCTCATTTCTTGGCCTCCACGTGTTGCCGTAGACCATCCGATAGAAAGATGCCTTTTAAGATTCCAAAGCGAATCTTTACTGACAGAAACCGATGCTCCACACTCTTTTTCTTGCTCAACATTATTGTTATTGTTATTATTACAATTTGTTTTATAGAGACATTGCATCTGTAAGACTTATCTGTCTCCTTGGTGAAATATTTCACAAACTCCATCTTTGAGATTGTAATGGCCGTTTTTTTCCAAATGTTAACGATCTTGGTAATATTATTGGGCAGAAATGAATTCTTGGTAGACTTGGGGGCATGCCCTGGACTCGTGGTGTGAGCGGTACCTGAGCAAGACAGAGCAACTGCTCCGGCCTTAACAGAAAAAAAACGCTCTGCACTCGCTCCACGCTCCGACCAAATTCCATTCGCTCCGCTCACTAGCCCTGTACCATACCAAAAATGTTTGGTGGAAGCAGGCCTTAAATTGCCTGTAGATGTGAATGTGAGCGTTAATGGTTGTCTGTCTCTATGTGTCAGCCCAGGATCATGATTTTTCCCTAACATCAACCAAAGTTTCTGTGGGTACTCTGGCTTCCTCCCACAATCCAAAGACATGCAGGTTAATTGGTGACTCTAAATTGCCCGTAGATGTGAATGTGAGTATCAATGGTTGTCTGTCTCTATGTGTTAGTCCTGTGATA
Source organism: Cephalopholis sonnerati (assembly GCA_019142605.1). Lineage (NCBI taxonomy): Eukaryota > Metazoa > Chordata > Actinopteri > Perciformes > Serranidae > Cephalopholis > Cephalopholis sonnerati. The sequence goes on from JAGQAX010000002.1 coordinate 45,283,113, forward strand.
GTCTGGTGACCTGTCCAGGATGTACCCCACCTCTTGCCTAAAGTCAGCCCTGCGTTCTTAATGTACATAGGTAAAAAACAAATGGCTCCTATGTTGTCTTAAGGAGAAAAAATTTTTTTTTTTTGTCAATTTAGGTTTTTTAGAAGTGTTGTTAGACACAGTAAGCTCCTAAATTGAGATTTCTGTCTGTGATAACTTTTTTTTAAACTAAAACTACTATTCACACATGCTGTACATTGTTTTACTCTCTTTTTGGAAAAAAAAAAGTGCCTGGAGGCTTCATGATATGGACCCACTGTGTTTTCCAGCTAATAAGTCCCAGTTCTAGTCATTTGAAGCATCTTTTGTCACAAAATTTTTCAAGCACAGATAAAACAAGGCTTTTATTCCAGTGTGTTTAGACATCTATAACTCAATGACAGGAGCACTTACAGTAATTCTGAGTGTTAGGGAAAACACTTCAGTGTTACCTTTCAGATGAGACCATGCATATGCATGTACAAAAATGGAACAAGAATAGCTCTCAGTTAACTTTGGGTATGTCTTGGATAGGCTTTTTTTTTTTTTTTTTAAATTAAGGTACATTTTACTGGATTACCAAGAAGTTTAACTGAAATGATGACTCTTAACTCAAATTTAGCTACAAATATTTTGATGCTGAACATAGGTTGCTGCATTTAAAGACATTTGAGAAACAGTTTTGCACAAAAATAAATTATGAAAATGACATATTTAGTCAGCTTGGCTGATTAAGGGTTGTTTGGTGAAAATAACAATCATATAGTGAATATGCAGCTGAAGAAACCAAAATAATAGAGAAGTCATAAGATGCTAAAAGTTGTATGAAGCTACACATAATCACACACACAAACGGAAACTGTCATGTATTACAAATACCAGCAAGTAGGAATGACAGTCTCTAACTTCACTTTGTAGCTGATTTCACTGTTCAGATGCACAGTAAAAGACAGGAATCCTTCCCAAGTCAGAGTTGGTATGAGAAACATCTAAAGCCAACTAACCCTGCGAAATGGTGTCATTGATCAAACTCAACTAAAGATAATAAATATGTTGGTAAATTCGACAATATGGCCCCATAATTAAATTAGTGCCATCAAAGTCACTGTGCATTGTCACATGGATTTTTGTTTTTCAACAATATTTTGTCAATGTGCATATTTTAAAAAAAAGATTGGCCCTCGAACTTCACTGCCTGTGAAAAAAAGACAGCATTGGCCTGTGATAGAGTGCCTGGTGGCCTAGTAACCAAATTCACATTATAAATAAAATGATCCATACTGGGGATTCTTTTGTACTTTCAATGTAAACAAGTTTCCAGAATTATATGCCAGAAATTGAATACAGTTTGCTTATAAAGTGCCAGGGGAAGATCTCCTGGACCCCCCCAACAGAGGTCTGGGATAAGCTCCAAATATCCCCAAATCTTAGGAACGCATCTGCGTACGCTTCACCTTTGCAGGTGAGTTGCACCGGGATTTGCCTTGTTTATTTATTTGTCTGATAAATATTATTAATGTTGGTTTATGAACTGGCCCCTGGCCTCCTGTCAGTTTCCAGAAGTGGCCCCCAGGAAAAGCAATTTGAGTATCTCTGATCTATAGTGATCGGTTGTATAGCTTGAGGAGCCTGGTCCCTATGGGCCCCAAGTGATGCTGCCACAGGATTCCAATTTCTGCCTGTTATACCTTCATCAAATAATTGTGTTGATTAAGAGAAATATGTAGCTCTGTGTTGGCCAATTTTACCTCAGCCTTTTTACACAGAATCAGGATTAATTAACTCAGCCGTCATTTGTTGTCTTAAGATAATGAGATAACTAAATAGATGTTCTGTAAATGGCTGGAGCAACCCTGGCAGCTCTCCCCGCAAAACCAATGAAATCCAAGTCAATAATATTACACTTACAAACAGAAAGACAGAGCATAAATGTTACTGGGTCTTTTTAACTCCAAGTAAGATAATGGGATTAGACATTTGTGTGACTAATCAGGGCTTTAATCCAGTTCGAACTGCATAACAGTGTGTCACATTTAAATATGTGCTGGTTGAGAACTTAAAACCTACAAAAAAAGCACTACAACAGTAGGAGTTACCCTCCTACGGTGTTTGTTGCTTTCCCTCTCGCTGAATGTACAGATTGATCAGTATGGTGTTGACTTTTTCTTCCTGTCTGTGTCTCTTCTCTGTCTCTCCCCCAGTTTGGTCGGACAGAAGTGATCGATAACACGCTGAACCCCGACTTTGTGAGGAAGTTTGTTCTTGATTTCTTCTTCGAAGAGAAGCAGAACCTTCGCTTTGATGTGTAAGTGGAAACATTTCCGCCTTTTTCCCTCTACAACAGCGCTGTCTCTTTCCTTTGTCATGCCAGGGAATGACTTCAATTAAGACTCCTTTTATTTTGCCTGACTGACTCATACCAACTACGTTTAGAAGCCTTCAGTCAAAGCTGATTAGCATAAAAACTGTTTGACTGGATGACTCTCATCAAATTGTTGGACAGGAAATATACAGTATCAGCCACTATGTTACAAATGCCTTCATTCCTTTTGGTTACTTTCCTTCATTTTACAAGTTTTTTTTCCATCAAAAAAACTCACAAAACAAATTTTCTTTGCAAAATGGAGAAAATAAAGTGAATACTGAAAAACATCATGCAAGCTCTAAAATGGCTCAATTGAATCTTTCCAAATTCTCAGTGTACAATGACAGCCATCTTCTTTAACCTTTTTTTTTCCCCTAGAATGGACATTTCTAGCACCACTTAAAACGTGTATGTATTAAATGTTATTAATAAAACTTTTTTTGCCTCCGCACCAGCAATAGCTGTAGCTGGAGGGATCATGTCTTTGGTTTGTCCGTCTCAAGAACGCCTCGAGGAAATGTTATCAAATTTGGCACAAACATTCACTTGGACTCCACAATGAACTGATTAGATATTGGTGGTTATAGGTCAAAGGCCAAGGTCAATGTGACCTTGCATCTGTTTCATTCTCATGAACGTGATATCTCACAAACACCTTGAGGACATTTTTTCAAATTTGGCACAAATGTCCACTCACTGATGAATTGATTAGATTTTGGTTGTCAAAAGTCAGGGTCACTGTGACGTTGTCTGTCACATTCTTGTGAATTTAATATCTTCAGAACACCCAGAGGGAATTTCCTCAAATTTGACACAAACGTCCACTTGGACTGAAAAATAAACTTATTAGAATTTGGTGATCAAAGGCCAGAGGTCAAGGTCAGTGTTACATCACAAGACATATTTTTGGCCATGACTTAAGAATTCTTATGCTAATATGACAAAACATCACACAAGTGTCTAATAGAGTAACATGATGAAGTGATGACATTTCATAAGCAAACGGTCAAAAGTCAGCTTTACTGTGACATTGGTGCTCTGCATAAAAAACTTTTCTTGCCATTACTCAATGTTATATCTCAGGAACAGAAGGGGAGACATTTGGTCACATACTAAATTGGTGACATTATTCTTGGATGTCCACCTCGAAACTGTGCTGACTGTATAGATCCTCTGTGCTGTCGGTGGGAATATGTGTGTAAAGCATCCATGTTTTCACAGACATTGATGTAAACTGTAGGAGAAACTTGACTGGTGCACAGAGGCATACTATTACAGGGTGGTAATTCTAGTTTTATGGTTAAAAGAGAGGATGAAAAAAATCCCAAAATGTTACAAATAATAAATCAAATGATCCATCCCTTCTGGGATCATGTCAACATATTGTTTGTACTACAGGTGCTCTGCACCAGCGGCCTGACATGACCATATCTACTGCAAATATTGGATTAGGGCATTTTCATATTAGGTATGATTGATACGCGCTGTGCCTAGTATGATTGTCCCCTCGCTACAGGGTAGAAAAGCCCGCCAACTGCAAAATCCCAAACCCATGGAGTCGACCTCCACATTATGCCTACTATTGTTTTTAACCATATGAAGCTAAAATATGTGAAGCTAAAATACCCCAGATATGGCTGCTGCCATCTGGCTCTGCCAACTTCATTTGTAGCCAGAGACTGCACAGTAGCAGTACTAAGTTTCCCTCCCATATACCCATCTGACCAATCACAAGCAGTACCACTGAATGCGAGCCCACCGATGTCCCATCCACTACCGTGGACAGGGCGGGCTTTATGGCCTATAGTGCAGCCAACCACCAGGGGGTGATTGAGGTGTTTCAACGTCAAGTTTGGGGAGCTGTCATGTCATCCATCTTTATATACAGTCTACTTTTTATTTACATTTATTTAACCAGGAAGTGCCATTGAGATTGAAAATCTATTTTGCAAGAGAGACTTGGCCGAGGTAGCAGACAATCAAAACACATTTAAATTCAATTAAAAAAAAAAAAAAAAAAAAAAAATCTATTTTGTGCTTTGAGCACCACAAACCGAGTGCTACGTAGTTCCATTATATTGCAGAATACTATAGGAATGAGGAAAACTGTTCCTTTTTTTATTAACAATATTTGCATCACTAAACCAGATGATTTTTATTTGGTTGTCTTGGATCTTTTTTTTCAACATGGATTGAAACACATCTATTCACCCAAACAATGTGGTACCTATTTTACTAATAACACAGTTTTGAATAATGAGCTTATTACACAACAGGAAGTCCATGTCATGGAAAACTGTGTGTAATAGTGTAACTAAAACCAAATGAATCACTACTGTGGCTCTTGATAAATACTTAAAGTATTCGATTTCACACCTTTTGACACACTGTGTTGTGATGTATCATGTGAAGACATAATAAAACAGAAATACCACAGCCCCATCTCCTAGAAATTACGTGTACAACTTATTGAAGCAGCAAATACATTTGAGGGATGTGTAATCCTGAGCAAATACATTTCTTTTCACATACAGTACTGAGGAAATGTTTCTAATTAATGTATCTGGCAAGTCACAAAAATGATGTAACTGAACATACTGAATGTTTTTCATTGTTTTCCATCCAAAACAGGCAATCTGAATTACACTCCATTCAGAGACTACAGCATTATTTTTTATTTTCACCTTTTTTCTTAATAGACATTTAACCAGAATCAAGGTTTTTCCCTAACATTAACTTAAGTTTCCTTGGGGATAGGTTAATTGGTGACTCTAATTGCCTGAAGGTGTGAATACGAGCGCGAATGGTTGTCTGTCTCTTTGTGTCAGCCCTGCGATAGTCTGGTGACCTGTCCAGGGTGTACCCCGCCTTTTGCCCAGGGTCAGCTGGGATAGGCTCCAGCCCCCTCACGACTCCTTACAGGATAAGCGGTCATGGAAAATGAATGAATAAATGAATTAATTTACCAAAGTGCTTTTGTCGCCTAAACCTAACAACAGACAAGATTCTGGATGGGAACCTGAAATTCTGTTGTCACAGTCCTAGAGTCCACCATCCACCCCGACCACCCTGTGAATCTAGAGCGGTACATAAACATCGTGTTACGTCAAGTCAAAGAAGCAGTGTCTCTGAACATAATCCAGGCAGCAACAGCATTGTCACTACAATCTGATTATGAAAACAATTTAGTAATAAAACATAGGAGACAGGGTTGCATACCAACACATCCTGACTAAAACAGTAAGACCGGCTGATCCTGAGACTTAATGGTGGAACCGATCTAATCAATGATGCTGTATATAAAGTGGTCGGTTTTGTCAGGCTGCTGTAAAAGAAAATGTCTCTTTTTCCAGCTCTGTCAGGCCTCCGCGCTGTACGTTACATTATTAGGGCCTCTTTCTACATGATGTTCCTCTGTGGCTTTTTTAATTGATGTGCTTTACATGGGTTTCTTTCTATGACAACAACACCTTGCCATCAACATTAGCTAGGAAGCTAATATAATGCTACATTAACAGGGGGTTGACTACACAGTTAACAACAAGCTTACAATGATAGCAGTGATAAAAGCACAACACTGACCAGCAACACCCAGTGTCCACAAGCTGATCTTCTCCCACAAATGGGCTCCTTTGTCTTTGTTGTGACAGTCAGACAGTAGTCGAGCTTAGTAACGTTGTGGCGCTTCTCTGAAAAGTATAGCAATTTTCAACTAAAAGCGCTTGGAAGGGCTGCACAAAATAGCCAGAGCGTTCTGAAGAAAAACGCTGGGTGCAGCTCTTCCTCTCTAGGCTGTTGCATACGTTCTCCTCACTGGAAACAACAGAACAAGACACTGGTGCCAAGAATACTAAAAAAAAAAAAACGCTATGCGGACACAGTGCCTTAATCTGGAGGTCTAAGTAGGGATGGACTGATTGTGAAATTTTAGGTCAATGCTTTTTATTGTTGTTGTGATCTTGTTTTTGTTATTATTTATTTGTGCCAAGAAAACAAAGAAATCTACACACAAAAAAAAAATAAGTGAACTGTTTTAAAGTAATTTTGCCCTTAATTTTACTATCTTTGAATAAGCACAAATTAAGTCATACACAACCTCTAATGTAACCTTTCACTTGACAAATGTATTTTAAAAACTGTTTTAAAGGCCTAATTACTATATATAATTCATCCCTGCTTTTAAGCCTGCACAAAATTGATGTGACACAACAGAAAAACAAAAGCCACTGGCATCGGTAAATGTCATCTTATTTACTGATAGGCCAAAGGCAGACAAAAGGGTGAGTGTCAGCTGATGTTCAGCCAGTAAATCAAGCATCTCTGGGTTGAAGGCCAAGACACACCATACTGACTTCTGAGAACCAGCGGCAACAAAAGCTAACTGTTTTGTCTCCTTACATTGCCTGTGTCAGCCAAAAAGTTAGAGACCCCACAAAGACTACAGCCAACCAGCACATACGTTCTGCACCTGCATGAGAGGAAATAACTCTCTATACCAGCAGATGGTGGTCATCTGTAGTCCTCATTCAAAAAGGGAAGCCAGAAGACCGTCTTGACGCTAGTTAGCCTAGTTAGCACATTAACAACACAATCCAGTGTTGAAAGAACAGAGCAGATTTATTGTGCACCAGTGAACAGTAACACAAACCATCAGGAAACGTTGCTGTTAAAGAGCTCGATGGCTAAAGAAAAATAATCTTACCTTATGTAACAAATTTGTTTGGTCTCACCCCCTTTGACTTTAGCTCTTTGTTTACTTTCCTCATGTCTGTGTCTCTTCTCTTGCACTAAGCAGGACTGCCAATCAGTGATTTCATTCAACGATGGGCTCCACTGTCTTCGATTCAACGTGCTGAATTGGACAAATAAAAAAAAAAAAACATGCCACTGAGGGCCAACAAGAGACAAAAGTGCAGGACACACCGCAAAGATGTGGGCGACAGATGCTCATGGATGGCTCAACACTGACTGGCAGCTGACTGTTGGCTCTGTGTGTCAGGGCCTTTAAGATGAAATAATGGAATCGCAGCACTTCCTTGGTGCTGAAATGGAAAAGGTTAATGACTTTCTTCCATACGCAATACTACAAAAGGAACAAAACAACACTCTGTAAAGACTCGTTGATACTTTGATTTATTAGTTCCAATACAATGTAAACCCAAAATGATACTTTCTGCATCATGCTGGCTGTTAGGGTCCACAAGAGTCTGCTTAGGCCAGTTTGTCATGCACATGAACCATCTGTTTGTCAACAAAACTCTATGATTGCACAGACCATCAGCACCAACAAGCAGGTGTACATATATATGCAGACAGCCAGTTTAATTTAAAAGGCATCTTCTTAAAAGTATTTATTTGAGTTTATTGTCATATCCAGCACCTCAAAGAGTTTTTAGGGTGAGAATCAGGTCAGGGGAAATAAACAAGCACGGCTTCTTTGTCTTTCATTACCACACTGCCCTGGAGCAAGGCAATTAAACCCAAACTGCTGCAGCAAGTCCCCATCCCTGTTGGTTTCACAGTCATGGATACAAAAAGGGCAAATATCTGGTTTCTGAATCACAGCTGAAACGTAAGTAATAGTTTCTTTATCGAAGGTCAACCTATCCACCACTGGTTTATCCACTATTACAGCTTTAAAATGTTCTGCTGATAGACCCACAGCTGATATAGTTTTACCATTGGACTGAGCATCACTAGATAAGCAGTTCATTCATTAAACCACAGTATTCACACAGCCTTTCATTATCTTTTTATGTTTGTCAATCTATTTCCCTCTGAATCTGCTGTCAAGAACTCATTATTCCTCTCAGAGTTGTTTTGTTTAGTTCAAAGCTTTAAAGTAAAGTATTCTGCAGTATTTATGAAGAGAATTAAATGAGAAATTTACTTTCAGAGTCTGCAAATGAGCACAATGAGCTGTGCTGCCTGTAGAGGCCCACGCCGATCTCAAAGGATTCAAAGAAAAGAGAACAGTGTTGTTGTTTATTTACAGATCTGCAGAGCTTCTCTGTAGTTACTGATCCAATTCAGACTCTGACTTTTAATGTGAAGTCACTCAAAGGGGAGACAGCAGGTAAAGGCAGATAGGAGGGGAAAACTTCACTTTAACACCTCTATTCATTCCATAGAGGGGATCGATGCCTCTACAGGGGGCTTAAAGAAGAGCTCCAGCATGGGGTCAGGTACAAGAAGAAGCCAAAGAGCCAATCAGATCCCTGATATTGATGAATGCTGCACTTCACCACCCTGTCCACCACTGTGCGGTCAATAACTGTAAACATCATCAACACTAGGCTGCTCTTCTTGATTGAACCAATCGCGATCCTCAGTCAATAACAGAAGAAGCTGCAGTCCTAATTGATATGTTTGTTAGAACCTCAAATGTTAATCTGGGGAGCTACACAATTAACATTTGTGTCCAGTGGAAACAGTTATGTCAAGTCAAATCAAAAGATTGTTAGTTGTAATATATAGTTTGTGTTCATCAGGAGATAATTATGTAACAGTGTAGATAGGTACATAGACCACTTCTAAGTGGATGTCACAGTTTTGTCACAGCAGTTGCGTGTGCATACTGGCAGAAAAACAGTGGACACTGGTGGAGATACCTGGAATAAAAATGTCCTCTTGTGCAGTTGGATGTCAGAACAGGAGTGCAAAAAAGATTATCTTTATTTTTATCGAAAACTGTTGCTGAGGGCACCATTTGATGCTAAACAAAGACCTTTACGGTCTCCACAACTATTAATCAAGGACAACAAGCTAAATCCATGCTTGACAAACAGTTTTTTACAATTTTTGATGATGAATTATCTTTCACCACATTAATAATTCAGTTCATATAAGCCTAACACACACTCCTCTGCTGCTGAGCATTGAGCAGTAGTGATAATAGCCTAAATATCAAGATTCTAATTAACTGATCACAAAACTTTATTTTCTTCTACGTGTAGCTCATAAACCCATGGATATAAAAATGACTCATTGCAATCTGTTGAGAAATATAAATGTTACAGTACTTTTTGCATTTTATTTGGTATTCACACCAACATCACCACTGTCTCTTTCTGCCACTAGTTTATGTCATTATATGACATAAACTACTATCTTGACATAGTTTATGTCAAGATATGTCATTGCTGTTTACAAACAGAAAAAGGGTCTATAAACTGAAGTTCAAAAGTTTGGAATCAGCTGTTATATTGAAGTTCTTCTTTCCTTCAATAACAACTATTTGAGCAGAGATAAAAACATTATAATATCTTTGCATGATGTCAGATGTTGATGTGCTGTCCAGATGGAGGGCAGGAAGCTGGGGACAAAGACTACCAACACTGAACAAATGCCTATGATTTGTGGTGTTAATGGCTGTTCCCAACAATCAAGAGCAGATAAGTGCTGAAAATAGGAAGAGAAAATCCTCACTGAGAAACAGCGACATATCTGGGTAAAACACCTTTGTCTTCAGTCTGGAGGAGTGGAGTCAAGTAATTTCAAACATATGAATGAATGAATGAATTTATAATGTAAAATAATATAATAATTTTTTGAATTTATATTTTATTTTCATGTCTAGACATTTGACCATGGGATTATTCAGACAAATTAACCAAAAACAAACCAAACATTCTGGTACGTCAACCCACCATCATCCAACAGCACAATACATAAATATCATCCAGACATAAACACAAATATTATCAGGTAAACAACAGCGAGATATAAACCTCCCACAAACAATGCATCAAGACTTATCCCTCAACAAAAAGAGGTGCAAAGCACAAACATAGCCCCCTGAGGACAAAACATAATACATATCCAAACAAGACAAATCTACATGTACAAAAACTTTAAAGCATTGTAGTAAATATGCCTTGAGTTGGATACAACGTGCTGTGACAACATCTACGTATTTTTAGCCACAACCCAGATTTATAACGACATTTCACCAGACCTCTGAGAATCGATGACCAGGTTGGTAGAAAATAGTAGCTAAGGTTAGCTCATGTTAGCTAGTCACATTAGCATGACAGCAGTGCATCCACGTACAGAGTTGAATTATATGACAGTTACCACACACAAAATAGTTACTCTTGTACTTTTTCCTTGGCTCACCATGTAACATCAGTAATGTATGGATGTCTGGAGGATGAGGTAATTTGGAACAGCAATCATGTCCACACTGGGCAAATCTGTCAAGTTGTCATACTAAATAGCATATTTTTGTAAAGAGGACTTTCTCCAATCTAAAAGCATCAAAGACCTTTCAAACATATGGAGTAATCCTCTCACACATCTGACTAGAACCAATCAAGCTTTTGTGGCTGGCAGCTATTGCTATTGCTGTTGCTATTGCATTACTGTGGCTATTCCAAACTTGAAATGTAAGAAATGTAAAACTTTTGATTTATGACCTTTTCTCCTAACAGACATTAGCCTTTTTTATGCTGCCTGTCTTAAAGAAAAAGATTTGATTGCGGAATCGGGGAACAGACTTGTCTCGCCTTTAAGCAGGCAGTGGAGGTAGTAACAGCGCCAAATCAATGGCTGTGTAAAAGGACCGGCAGCTGGCAGGACAGGACCACAGATGGGTCGGGTGTGTCGTTTGACGACTTGTTATGCATGCTACCCACCAAGGGAGATTTAAAAAGCAGTTGGTAGTAGTTAGTAGCTAACTCAAAAAAGAACAGCAACTGAAGATGTCAGAAATTTGAAAATCAATGAAATTTGGGAGCTTCCTAACCCCTGAGCAGAGGGCAAGACCAACCGCCATGTTATGCCATTGTTATTGTCTAGAATATGCTGCCAATACATATTTTATATGTCACACTAGTGGCTGATGCTGTTGTGTAAAACGTCACACCCACTATGTCTCTTTTACTTCCAGGATGCCAGCATGCTGTCTAAAAATCACATCCTGAAATACTGATACTCATTCTATATGCCAGAGTGTATCATAGACTCAAAGATAAACAAATCAAATTGTGAGTTGTCACAAGAAATGTGTAATTTTTAGTAAAGTTTATGTTCCTTGGCAGACATTTAATGAACAAGAAAAACAACATTATGCACAAAAAAAATGTATTTAGCACAACAATCCAATAATAACAGAATAGGCTAATTTAGTAATTTTGTTTTAGTTAAATTATTATTATTAAACATCATCCTAGATTTTTTAGAAAAAGCTATTAAAGGGCCTATAGAGAATAGTTTGGTGACATGTTTTTCGCTCTGTCAAAAAATCCCATGTAAAGACTGAAACCAACTCATCCCATTAACCAGTTAAGTTTGCGTGTCGAATCATGATATATCTTCTTACTCTGTGCCATAGAGCTCCATTGTTGTCCAAAAACTGTTAAAACACATCAGTGAGCCACACTGTTGCACAGGGTGACATCTTCCTACATTTCCATGAACACAAACATTGTAGTTTATTAAGACTCAGTCCCCCACACACTGTCTTGCTGCCACAAATACTATAGGTAGAGCGGGTTGTCCACCAATTGGAAGATCAGCGGTTCAATCCCCGGCTCCTCCAGTCCGCATGTCGAAGTATCCTTGAGCAAGATACTGAACCTCAAATTGCTCCCGATGATGCTTCCATCGGTGTGTGAGTGTGTTAAAAAACTGAGTAGCAGGTGGCACCTCGGCCACTAGTGTATGAATATGTGTGTGAATGGGCGAATGTGACTCGTAGTGTAAAAAGCGCTTTGAGTGGTCAGACGACTAGAAAGGTGCTATACAAATGCAGGTCCATTTACCATTTACCATATTTATATAGCACCAAGTGATATGCAATGTTAATTAAATATGTATCTGGCACACTCAGTCCATTTTCATGCAGTTAAGTCGAGCTACAGCTATTGGACTAATGTCCTTGTCCCAGTATACAAGCACGGGAGGGGAATCGATTTATTGACCAAAGTATGTCCGACTCCACTACGATAGGTGGCAATGTGCCCCTTTTCAGCTTGTTAGTGTTGGACCTTTTTCCAGTTGACCTGTTGCATCACAGACCAGCCTGGGTGTGTTTGAGAAATTCATTTTGACTGTTAACAAGTTAACATGTATTTTAAAAGTCTGGTTTTAGTTGGGCTAACACAATAAATCGATTTTTTCTAATGTTATGTAAATGTACTGAGTGATAAAGCCAACCCATTCTTACTCTCAGGTCATCAAATACCAATGCTTTGCCAATTACCAATGCAAACTATACATTTCCTGTAAAAACAGAAGTGTATTTTGCAAACAGACAATGCATGTAACAGGCTGAAGTTGACACAGCATCCCAGAATGTCAACAAACAACGCACCCAGAGTACCATGCATCTCATATCTTAACATGGAAAGTCAACGACAAAACATCAACATGTGACAAGTGAGAATGTGCTGTCATAAAGGATATCCTTTACTGAGTACAGACATCAGACACATTTTGGCCTGCCATCAGGTTACTCCTGGATTTAGCATGAATTAGCCACAGCTTATGTGATGTCATTGTCATTTTAACTGGCGAAAGTGACAATAAGCAACAGCTAAAAATGAAATGCTGCTAGGTAAATGTTTTCCACACTGCTACACTTTGCAAGTGTTGGGGTTGTTACGTCATGTATTACACATTACTTATAAATTAAAAAAAGAAGTAATTAACTTTGATGAACTCTTACATGCAAATTTGAGCTGTTAACTAATAACAAGCCATCCTGAAAAGTAATTGTTCTTATGTAGATTTTCATTGCATTGTGTGTTGGGTTTGAAGCTTCCTCCCTTGAGACAGCAGCTGCCCTGCTTAGTGAGGAGTCTTAATCTCCTGACAAAGTAAATCATTAATGCTGAATTATTAAGTAGTGCAAAGTATAACACTCGCAATGGCAACACACACACTTTGCCTCTCAAGTGTCTTGCATCATTATTTTTGGTAGCTATTGTCAGTGCTACCTGAATCCCTGTCCTTCACACATGACAGCAAAGCTTTTGTTACTGTTGTGGTACAAAACTCTCACTGGATGCACGCTTTGAATTTATATTCCATGTTTTCACTTCACTGAGAAAGAAAATATTCATTTATCAAATAATTGCTTCCTGGTGCTTTATGCACACTTTGCTGAAAAAAATGACATAAAGAGTGAACATTGTCCCTGAATTATTAATGGAGTTCCACAAAGTGCACAACCAGGATTAAAAGTAACAGTTCATACCTGTTGTTGAGGATAGATCACTGATTAATCATCAAAAGCTTATAAAGTACAAAACACATTTCTCCTTGATGGAAGATTATTTCTCAACTATTTATGTGCATTTTCCACAAGGTAAGGTGTTAAAATCATTAACTTCAAAAAAATAATGTCAGTCAAAATTGTTCCTGCTCCTTCTCAGCTTTCAAAAAGTCTTAGGCTACAAACAATCGTAAATAAATACCTAGCCCAAGGGTAGAAGCTCTTTTTGGGCCTCTCACTGCTGGCCTTGTGTATCTGGTACCTGCTTTTAGACCTCAAAAGGGAGAAAAGGCAGTTATCTGGGTGGTTGAGGTCTTTAATGATTACTAAAGACCCCAACCACCTGCCTGGTGTAAACATCCTTTACATAGGGTAGAGCAGCACTTATAGTGAGCTCAGCTGAGCAAACCACTCTTTGCAGGGCCTTGCAGGTCTATTTGGTGCTTTTTCCTTACCAGGCAGTTCCCCACCAGGATGCTCTTGATGGGACAGGAGTAGATATTCCTCAGTTTTTGAGGGCATACCCAGAATTTCCTCAAGCATCTGAGGAAAAACAGTCTTTGCCTTGCTTTCTCACCATGGAGTCAGTATGCAATGCCCAAGTCAGTTCCTTGGTGATGTGGTAACCAAGGGACTTGAAGCTATGCACCCTCTCCACTGAGGACCCGTTGATTTTAAGGAGGTCATAGTTCCTTTCCTGCTTCTTCCGAAGTCCACTATCATCTCCTCAGTTTTGCTGATGTTCAGGAGTAGGTTGTTGTCCTGACACCAGCAGGTCGGGTCCTCTACTTTTCTGAGGTAGACCTTCACATTGTTGTGTGTGATCAGGCCCACAGCTGTGTCGTCAGCAAACTTAATGTTGGAGTCCAAAGTGGCTACACAGTCATGTGAGCACAGGGAGTACAGCAGACGAATCAAAATGCAGCCCTGAGGTGCGACTGTGTTAAGGAGGTGGGTGGAAGGAATGTGTTCACCTGCTCACCTAAGGTGGACTGTTAAGGTGGACCACCTATTCTCATTATAGTTACAATCTCAGCTGCTCCTAAAGAGATAATGGAGAAATGTCTGGCTGCTGAGTCTCTCAGCCACTGGTATTGGAAAAACACCTAAATGATACCCAACACTAGTTGAGTTGGGTGGTGTGGAGGATGTGTGCTATGGCGTCTTCTGCAGATCACTTTTAACAGCTGGCAAACTGTAGTAGGTCCAGTGTACCGGTTAGTAGGGAGAAGATGTAATCTTTAACCAGATGTTCAAAGCACTTCATCACTACAGAGGTGACAGCGACTGGGCAGTCATCATTCAGGCAGGTTGGACATGTTTTCTTGCACACAGGAGTGATGGTGGACTTCTTGAGGCACATGGGTAAGACAGACTGAGTCAGTGAATGGTTGAATGTTTTGAACAGTGGTGCTAGTTGGTCAACGTATAGTTTACCATCCGGTCCTGCTGCTTTCTTAGTGTTCACACACTTGAAAACCCACCTGACATCATTCTCAAAAAGGGAGACAGGTGTGAAAGGTGCACCACCCATCCATTAACCTCTGCTTCAACTGTGCTTGTTTGCTGGCTGCAGATGGCCTCAAAATGAGCATAACTAGAATTATTGCTGTATGCCTCAGTGAACCTGAAAAGATGCACTTGCAGTTTACATCTATGTCTCTGAAAACATGGATGCTTCACACACATCTTTCCCCCAGCAGCACAGACGATTAGAATCACCAATAGAGTCTGACCAAATGTCTCCCCTTCTGTTCCTGAGATATGACGTTGAGTAATGGCCTGAAAAGTGTTTTTGCAGATGTCACAGTGAAGTTGACCTTTGACCTTTTGGATATAAAATTCCATCACTTTATCGTTTTATCCTATCGCACATTTGGGGGAAAATTTTGTCATAATTACCATGCCTGAATTCTTGACTTTCGTCCAAAAACATGTTTTCTAAGGTCACAGGGACCTTGACCTTTGACTTTCAAGCTCCAAATTCTAATCCATTCATCGTTGAGTCTAAGTGGACTTTTGTGCCAAATTTGAAGCAATTCCCTTGAGGTGTTCTTGAGACATTGCATTCATAAGAATGAAACAGATGCAAAGGACACAGTGACCCTTACCTTTGACCACCAAATCTAATTAGTTGATGACTGAATCCCAGTGGATGTGTTCACCAAACGAAAAAAAAAAAAATCCCTCATATGGTGTTTATGAGAATAAGATGAGGCCACAGTGACCTTGACCTCTGACCTAAGATCACCAAAATCTAGTCATTTCACCCTTAAGTACAAGGGGACAGTTGTACAAAATAAAAAAAAAAAAACCTTAAGGCGTTTTTGAGATATCGCATTTATGAGAAAGGGACGAACAGATGGATGGAAGGACGGACGGGTGGACAACCCGACAACATAATGCCCCCAGTCACAGCTATCAAGTTATGTAGCTCACCTGCAGTAAATGCATCAGCACTTCACAAAGAAAGGACTGGGGGGTTGTGGTGGATTGAAGGAGATTGCATTACCTTCTTTACTGCTCTTTCTACACTGTAGATTGCGACTTTATAGTTATCCATGTTTCCAGACTGGCCACACTGTATGTGTTTATGGCATTGTGTATCGTTCTGGTAATCCATGGTCGTTGTTTAAGCGTAGTTTTGGGTACAGCTGTTTTCCAAATTAAATCCACCACAGACTCAGTGAATTCATTGATATCATCCTTCATGCTGACAGTGGTGTCCTGAGAAGTGCGCCAGGTACGTCATGCAGTGCAGAGTGCAGGGTGGCCTCTGACTGGCCTGACCATTTCCTGACCTCTTGCATCATTGGGGACATGTGCTGCACACACAGCACAGATATCTTAACTCCATCTAAATTTCACATGAGTCCAGCTCCAGAAAACAAAATTATGTCCATGGGATATCAGGAGATAATGTCATGCCAACCAATTGGTGAAATGAATTGATCATTGATTCTTTATTAACATCCATAGTAGTGACTGCCTGTTGGAATCACTTACACGTATAATAATCTCCTGACATTATATACTCTTTGTCAATAATATAGTAATGAAATGTCCTTTTTATTGGTCACCTTTCCATCTTTTAGCTTTCTGAAGATCTTTTCTGATATTCATTGTTGTAGATACAGCTGCACATTGCAATTCAACAAGAATGGTGAAGAATCAGGAAAAAATGGGTGTTAAGTCTGTTTCCTGCATGGCCCAGATATGGATTGTACAGAGTCCCAGGAGAGGGCTGTGGTCTCCCTGATACGGGGTCATGAGAGGGGATTCCAGTAAAAAGGAGCATCCCTGTAGAGGGAATCAATTATTAAACTCCTACCTCTCCACACAGGTTATTTTTAGCCCACTGAATCACAATAGATAGATGTGGAGCAAGGTGATGTATTTTTTCCTAAGGAAAGAGGAGATAAATGGAATGAACTGATGAATCCTGACAATAAAAGCAATACATCATCTGACGTATTGTTACGGTGATTTTCTGTTTAGAAATATATTGTTTGTATGCCAGATTTAGCTAATAATTGTATATCCATTATTGCATTGAATACATAAATCTTAAAAACAGGTACTATTACTGTAGTACTGTACTTACCAGTAAGTACAGACGTGACTACTCGTCCTTGAGTATTCTCACTGTATATTTTTTTATTCTTCTAATCCACTCCATTTCAGACGGAAATCTTTTACTTTGTACTGCAACCTACATATTTTACAGATATAGTTAGTAGTTGCTTTTCAGATTAAAATTTCACATTAAATATATTTGATAAGTGAAAACATGTTGGGAGGAGTAAATTTAAAAAATATCTGGTTAATGAACAATGGGACAGTTTCATCGTATATATTTCAGGAGGGAACAATTTGATCATGTTAAGATATGAGATAAGATAAGATAAGATATTCCTTTATTAGTCCCATAGCGGGGAAATTTCCAGTGCTACAGCAGCAAAGTGGATAGCAAAGATAGGGAACACCAGTACAGAGACAATAAATAGGAGCAATATAAACAATATATAAAGAGTATGAAAAATTTAAAAGAGGAACATATGGAGTATAAAATATAGAATAATACACAATATATACATACAGTCTTTCCAAATTTGCACTATGAGTGAATGTGCATTATAGTGCAGTCTGTTTATAAGTAAGACACTAATGATGCAGTGTAGTGCATTTGTAAGTGATGCATTGCACTTATGATTGGCTCACCACTGCGACTAAATAGATGTCTTTCCTGTTATCATTGTTATCCCTGTTGTCTGTCAATAATTGCTAGCCTGTTTGCTTGTTTTTGCTTTTGTATTAAACAAGCCCTCTGCTAAATTATCAAAGATCGTAGTATTGATAAGCTTCTAAGATATTGTGTCTTATACCGTGACTTTTTAACATCTTGGTGTAATTGATTATCATACTGCAACCTCTCACCTGCTCTCTGGGCTGACCTCCTCTACATACACACACAACACTGAGTGAAGTCAGCAAACAGTGAGCAAAGAGGCCATGGTGGAGAGGAAGTGCAGACTACCTAAAAAATTACTTGAGTTGACAGCAACTATGCTCATTACTGTAATTAAGTGGAATAAAATCTTGGAGAGTAAAAAGCCAATACTTACTAATGTATGTGTTCAACTAGAAGAAACAGCATTGTTTCCCTCCACTTGGTATTGGTGGTGAGCCGAGATGGCAAATTGAAAAAATTGAACTATCATCAACTCAGATGACAACGACAAAAAGCCACATGTATTCACGAGACCTGTAACGGCCTTCTCTCTCCTGCCATCATGTTTACATTGAAAAAATAGAGGAGGTGGTTGCAATTGTTCGCCATCTGAAAGCATCTACACAATAATACAAATACAAAACCAATTCCAAAAAGTTGGGATGCTGTGTAACATAAAAATAAAAAAAGAATACAATGATTTCAAATCCCTTTTGACCTATATTAATTAAATACAGTACAAAGACAAAACATTTAGTATTCAAACTGCTAAATGTTATTGTTTTTTTGTTAATATACACACTTATTCTGAATTTGATGCCTGCAACATGTTTCAAAAAGTTGGGTTAGAAGCAACAAAAGACTGGGGAAGTCGCTGAGTGCTCAAAAACACCTTCTACAATCTATAATATCATCAAAAGATTCAGAGAATCTGGAGAAATTGTTGTATGTAAGGAGCAAGGCTGAAAACCAACATTGGTCGCCTGTAATCTTTGACCTCTCAGGCAGCACTGCATTAAAAACCAACGTGACTGTGTAAAGGATATTACTACATGGACTCAGGAACACTTTGGAAAACCATTCTCAGTAAACACAGTTCATCCCTGCATCTACAAATGCAAGTGAAGACTCTACCATGCAAAGTAAAGCCATATATCAACAACATCCAGAAACAGCCCATACTTCTTTGGGCCCAAGCGCATCTGAGATGGACTGACACAATGGTCTGATGAGTCCATCATAAACTGTGACCCCCTTTACACCTTGCATCAGCATGCGTTTTTTGCAATCGGATAGCACTCCGATTGCTCGTGACCACGTGAAAGTACAGGTGTAAATACACTCGAAACGCATTGAGGACGCATTGTTATCCGATCTGCCAAACCACTTCTGAAGGTGGTCAGGGACGCATTGTGACCCCGTCAAACACAGGTGTAAATGCAAATGCGTCTCCAATCCAGATGCAACAACTCCGTGGATGAAAACAAGTAAGTGAGGTGCGCCAGCTGGACACAGGAAGAAGGAGGAAGAAGATAACAACAACACTCACCGGGTAGTGACTGCAGAGAAAAAGAAAACACCGTGGTGAAGATAGTTTGACGTTGAATATTCACAGCTATTCACATTTTCATTTTGGGTTCAACACTGATTTCCACCTCCATTTCATAGGCAGAAAACAATGAGCAACACAGGGCAGGGCTATTAACCCAATAGCTTTCACATAACTGGACCCAGACACCACACACAAATGTAAAATGGTTTGTTGAAGTTTGTTTAAAAAATTCTTACAAAATAAAAAGTGTGTTTTTGTGAGTGTGTGTGTGTGTGTGTGTGTGGGCGGGGGGTTAATAGCCCTACCCTGTGTTGCACATTGTTTTCTGCCTATGATATGGAGGTGGAAATCAGTGTTGAACCCAAAAATAATATGTGAATAGCTGTTGAATATCCAACATCAAACTATCTTCACCACGGTAAAGAGACGCCGAGGACGGAGTCACGGTGAGAAGAAGTGTCTGCTCTCCATTTGGTCTGACAAAAGTGTCCATACAAGAATGCAACTTCATGGGTGGTTAACATCTTGTTGTTATTGTGGTGCACATGATATGACATTGTAGTGTGCCGCTAGGATGTAATGTCGGTGGGACGGAGCGTGATCGGATAGCAAACGGATCTGGATGTGGACACCAGAGACGCATATTAATACCAGGTGTAAATGTATGTGGTCATATGCTATCCGATTGCTATCCGATTGCAAAAAACGCATGCTAATACAAGGTGTAAAGGGGGCCATTGTGTCCTCTGGGCTAAAGAGGAAAAGGGCCATCCAGATTGTTACCAGCACAAAGTTCAAAGCCAGCATCTGTGATGGTATGGAGGTATGCTAGTGCCCATGGCATCATTGGAAACTTCACAGCTGTGACGACATCATGAATGCTAAAAGGTACATGCAGTTTTTGGCACAACATATGCTGCCTTCCTGACGACATCTTTTTCAGGGGCAGTTGACAATGAGACACATTCTGCACGTGTTCCAACAGCTTGGCTTTGTAGTAAAAGAGTGCAGGTACTTTACAGACCTATCTCCTATTGAAAATGGTGGTGCATTCTGAAGCACAAAATACAAAAGGAGAGACCCTGGAATGTTCAGACACGTATATTAAGCAAGAATGGGAAAGAATTTCACTTTTAAAACTTCAACAATTAGTGTCCTCAGTTCCCAAACACTTACTGGGTGTTGTTGAAAGAAAGATTCAAGATTCAAGACATTTATTTGTCCCCATGGGGCAATTGGTTGTGCCGCAGTGGCAATAAGAACAACAACACACAAACAAACAATGTTAATAAAAAGACTAAGACACAAGATTAAAAAAAGTAATGAAAACATACATAAAAAGTGTGGGGTAAGGTAATGATGGTGCTACCTGTGCTGTACAGAGTTGAGCAGTGAGATGGCAGAGGGTATGAAGGAGAGTTTGTAAAGGAGGTGATGTAACACAGTTGTAAACATGCTCCTGTCCCAACATTTTTGGAATGTGCTGCAGGCATCAAATTCAGAATGAGTGTATTTGTAAATGCTGTATTCAAATTAATAGAGGTCAAAAAGATTTGCAGGTCATTGCATTCTGTTTTATTTATGTTTTACACAGCATCACAACTTTCAGATATATCTGAGTGACCAATAAATTATAAAACAGAAGTTTAGGAAGAACACCAGTATGTCCAGCATCTGACTACAGCTGGGATTCAGGTTGCTGACTTATAATAAAAAAAGAGCAAATAAATATCTCAGTAATGGGATTTAACATTATAATGTTACAGGTTCCAAGATCTTCAATAAAGTCATAAAATCCAAAATAGCAATAATAGGGCAGAGAGGAAAGCACATGATTATTATATTTAGTGGTAGTTGTGTTCTAACAGAGGTTAGGTTCGATAAAACAGTATCTAAACTTGGCAAAACAATTTCTGACCACAGCATTATAGAGAAGGGAAGCTGCCTCAGACACTGAACCTGTAATAGTGTGAGCTTATTAACACCCACCAGACCAGTCCACTGTAGAACCAAACAAATACTTAAAAGACCATAAACCTAGCCATGAGTGCTAATAGCATAAATTCCATCACACTGAAAGCACAGGTGCTGCAATCATTGGTTATTGTAGAAAAATGTAATTAAGGCTGTTCTACATTTTGTTCCTGCACCCTAAAGGAATGAATCAGACCTTAACTTAACATACCGTGCAGTGGTGTGTAATTAGGTTTTTCTATGTACGCTGCACTCTGCTGTTTCCAGGCCTAGACTGTGAATAAAAGAGGCCTCATCCATGATGCAAACTGATTATGTAAACCACATCCTGACCACCCGTTACACTGCAATACACAGCTCGTTAAGGCTTCTTTCTTTACAGTCCTGAAACCTGCCAATGTACAACATAAAATGTAAAGCAAATACACAATGTTCACGAAAAAATAGTGAGAAATACACCAAATACAGCAGAAAATATGGAGGTGAAAAAAAAGTTCAAGTGAAGTAATGTCATTTTGTAATGTTGTCCATTTTCTCAAAACTTTTAAAATGTCATTAATAGCTAACGAGTCTCTTTAATGAAGCAATTAATATGTGTCCTGCCATTAATGTCTTTTCTCCTCAAGTTCTTAAGGTCACATCAAAGTAGGTGGCATGTTAGAGCTGCACACAAAAAAATGTATTACTAATGAAAATTGTACCTACTGTGGAATTAAAACGGACGTGTATAGCTTCCGTGATTGAGCAGAACTTTTTTTGAATGGCAATTTTCAGAGCTTGACTCATATACAGCAATTTTGAGATTTTTACCAGGCCAGATAAACTCTACACCACATTTATGACAATGGAGACAAAGAGCTGGGGCTGGGGACTTTTGCTCAAGAGGTAGAAAACCAACAACTACCAGAATGCACTGTGCTGTACTAGACAAATTAACACTCTCGCTGGTGGGTGATGTAATAATGTAACTATTACGGTTGAACTACAAGCTAAAATGTGTTTCTGAAAACGTTTTAGGTGAGAAATGCAGAGACAGAATCTTGGTTTGTATTTGATCAGTGCTGCTTAGATTTATAATTTGAACCAGACCCCCAGGAAGTGCACCGGGCTGTTACATGATGCCCTGCAGCCCCAAAATAGTTTCTCATTGACTTACATGGTGACAGAGATATCTGTAAATCCGTGGATACATTCTGTAAAGCATCACAACCAACACAAAATGACAAACTATCAGGATTTGATCCATACAGTCTGAAAACATTTAGAAAGTCTAAAGGAGCTGCAGGATTAAATAATTTATCCCCACTCAAGTAAGTGAAACAGAAGTTAGCCATTCCGCTGGTGAAAGTAAGTCACTTTGCTGCACTCAGTCATGCTCGGCCTTTGTAAGTCTCAAGTGCGCCTGCTCTATGGGACACACACATGTGCAGAAGTAGTGCTGATAATCTGCAGATCATCTGGGTAATTTATATACAACAGTGGAACAATTTTGGCTTCATGCACAACTGTCACAAACTGGCTCAGTGAATGTAGGGAGAAAGTAGGGAGTTCAAACAAAAGATTTACTTAAGTAGAATTTATTAAACTAAAATCAATTTAAATGAACAATGGAGTGTGTAGGTCAGCAAAGTCAGTTATGAAAACCATGCATGGGTGTGTGTCAGGTGTGCTGTGAAGGTGTTGAAGGTGCAAACCAAAAGCAATAATGTCAGCTGCAGGAAGGGAGAGCAAGTGAACACATGGAGCAGCTTTTATAGCCTGGAAGCCCAGGTGAGCCTAATCAAGGTAACGACCCTCCCATATCAGCCAACTACCTGATAAGGCTGGCTGGAACATTCTCCAAGACAGTGGGAGGGGCGTCACAGCCTCTGAGCAACTCTTGTAGGAATGAACAAGTCTTGTGGGTCACAAATTCTTGCATGACAGCTAGATAGTACACTAAAATAGGTTTCTGAGGACAAATATGCAATACAGTAACAGAATTTTGGTTTATATTCAGTCAATACTGCTAGTTATACTGTTTGATCTGAGTTCAGTGTTAGTGAAAAGGAAAGGGGCGAGCCCCTCCCTCTCTCAATCTGCTTCTATTCTGTTTGTGTCAGTGGTGGCGGTCATACAAAAATGCATAAGTACAATCTGTAGTTAGAGCAACAGCCATATCATATTACCATCCAGCGGCTTCGAGCTTGGAAAGGAGCAGTGAGATCTTGGTGCTGGTAAGATGGAGGGAAGATGTCCACAGTTCATTCATACTATCTGCTTTGTTATGATACAAAGCTGGAGGATGTATCCCCTAATTCCGAGTCCGTTTTAAAGTATTGTTGCTGACTTTTAAGGCCCTACATAGTCTAGCCCCTGCATACATCACAGATCTCATTCAACCGTACACACCTAGTCGCACTTCAGAGTCTTCTGATCAGCTGCTACTGTCAGTTCCCCGCACTCGATTCATTACTCGAGGAGACCGAGCATTTCAAACGATTGCTCCTAAACTATCGAATGCCCTCCCCTTTTCATTGCGATCCGCACCATCATGTGACGTTTTTAAAAAACAACTGAAAACACTGCTCTTTAGTCAGGCCTTTGGTTAATCAACTCCATGTACCCCTATCAACTCTTATGTTTCCTGCTTTCTCATGGTTCTATGTTTTATCTACACTTTGCACTTTGCAAGGCACTTTGTCTTTTGCTTTGTTTTTAATGATGTGTTATATTGTTGTATTTGTTTTTGTTCACTGGAAAGCACTTTGTGATCTAGTATCTGTGAAAAGTGCTATATAAATAAACTTTACTTACTTACTTACTTTCAAGAACAGATTTCAAGATACGGGATTTTTATGAGTAGTGCATCACTTTGTTTCTAGTTAATTTTCTTCTTTTAAAGCACTGTTACTGTCCATCCATCCATCCATCCATGCATTTTCATCTGCTTCTCTGGGGCTGGGTTGCAGGGGCATCAGGCTGAGCAAAGAAAGAGGTATTCCCAGGCAGGATGTGATATATAATTCCTCCAGCGTGTTCTGGGTCAACCCGGGGCCTCCTACCAGTTGGACGTGCCCTGAACATCTCTAACGGGAGGTGCTCAGGAGCCACCCATATGAGATGCCTGAACCACCTCAACTGGTCCCTTTGTACATGAAGGAACAGCGGCTCTACTCCGAGCACCTTCCAGATGTCTGAGTTCCTCACCCTATCTCTAAGACTGAGCCCAGCTTCCCCACAAACGAAACTCATTTTGGCCGCTTGTATCCACGATTTCATTCTTTCAGTCACTACCCAGAGTTCACCACCATAGGTGAGGGGTGGGACTTAGATCGACCGGTATATCAAAAGCTTCGCCTTCCACATCAGCTGCCTCTTCACAACAACAGTCCAGCGCAGCGCCTGCATCACTGCAGACGCCACGCCAAACTGCCTATCTTTCTCACGCTCCATTTCACTCTCACTTGTAAACAAGACCCCCAGACATTTGAACTACCTTGCTAGGAGGAGCAACTCTGTCCCAAACCAGACGGGGCAATCTTTTCCAGCAGAGAACCACAGCCTTATATCTGGAGGTGCTGACTCTCATCTGGATCACTTCACACTTGGCTGCAAACTGTCCCAAGTGCATGCTGGAGGTCACAGTGTGATGAAGCCAACAGAACCACATCATCTGCAAAAAGCAGATGCACCTTTGAATGTGAGGATTTGTTCACTGTGAGCTGAAAACAAACGAACAGGTGTCCAGGTTATAAATTAATAATATTTGCACTAGTGCTCCATGGTTGCAAAATGTGACTAAATAGTAGTGGTCTAGAGCCCTGCAGATACAAAAACACACACACCTCACCCACTCATACATTCTTAGTCAGAACAGGGGGTGTGGATGGGTGGAGGAATTTATATGATGTTTCATGCTTGTGAGTCACTTTTCCTTTGTGTGTCTGTGAGAGGGAGAGAGCCATAGAAGAGAGTGAGAGAACCAAAACGCCAAGGCGGCTACCATGAAGGTGACGTTAAATGACGAAAAACGTGACGTGACAAATTATACTTGATGTTTGTGATAGTCATTTTATACATCCCATGTAGAACAAGCAATGATACACAGGATATAATCAATTTGACATAATAATCCCAACTCCAAGTCCAATTGACCATTTGCCATGTCCCGCCCCTCAAACTCAGACTGGCCAATCATAGCATAGCATCAACAAGCTCCAACAAGGGTCTGACAACTACAAGCCATGCTTCATAGACTCCCATGCAATGTTTCAGATTATCTTCAAATTCAGGCTGGTGAAAAGTGTAGGGTTAGCTAGCTAGCTACTAGATATACAGCCTACTGAATGCTTACACATGCTACCTTTTTCTTTTTAATGATTATAACATTGAATCAAGACCTTTGGTCTCACTCCAGAGTCATCAAAAACTGGCACTTGGTCACAGTGACTTCCAGCATCAGACAATGACTAAAAGAGCCATCCTTTCACTTCGGCATTATACGCGACCAGTCGCTGTGTGGTGGATGGGTCCAACAGCCACTGACTTTCACCCGGGAGGCTGGTGTTCCCTTCCTGTATGATTGTAAAGCAAAACCCTGTTTTTTTTTCTAAACCCAACCATGTGCGTTTGTTCTGTTCTCTATGCAAACTGTACATTTCCATTTGAAAACAGGCAATTCATGTAACATGCAGAAGTTGACATGGTGTCAACGACCAACGCACCCAGGGTACCTTGCATGTCATATCTCAGCATGGAAAGTCCGTGACTAAACGTCAATGTGTGATGAGATCGGAATGAGAATGTGTTGGCTCTACAGGAACCAATGAAGGACAGGGAAATGTAACTGATATTCAACCAGCTGTGTGTTATCGCAGTGTATGCCGTTGAACTATGTTTTGCTTCCCCCAGAGCTCCTCATGGCTGCCCGTCTGGCGACAGAGGTCCAGTGACTGGCGGTGATCTATAGCCTATATTTAGGCTTTAGCTTCTCACTATCTTCATCTTTTTAACCTGTTTTTGCTGATGAGTGACTTTGACATCCTGGATAAATCCTTAAAAAACACAATGTAAACCCCTGTCTGCTTCTATCTGATACCACTTTTTCAAAAAATTGCTAATATTTCATCAGGGAATGCAGTGTAGACTCTGTGCAAGCTCTGACAGCTTGGCAGATTATCACAAAGGGGCACGGCTTAGCAAAGAGTCTATTGGTCTTCATACAGACAAATGTAAAAAGATTTCATGAGAGCATAAGTTAATGGACTACACAATGTACATTTTTAGAGCATCTAAAAGGTTTGTTCCCAAATAAATTTGGAGTTGGTTGAGATTTTCTTTGATGTAGTTTGCCTCCACACATGGTGGATGATAATGGGTGTTAAAAAGTTAACCTCTCATTACAGTGTTAGTTTTCACTGGCTGACACTCAGATAACAGTAATGTGATTCCCCTGCACTGATCACCACCATGATGACTTTAGTGTATGAATCAGCTTAAATGACTTTACTGCACATTTTGCATGGTGTAATGCTCTTACTGATGACTTTTAAGAATATGAGTGAATGTCTGCCATGAAGAGAGGGAAATCCAAGTTTTTTTAATAAACCAGAGTCTGAGGAGTCTCTGGCACAAAGGAAGCTACACCCTAAATCTCTACCAGATTCTGATCTGGTGCAGCGCAAATGTGAGGATCTCAATTTACAAAAGACCCCTGTAGTTTTACATTGTGTGATCTGCGATGCACAAAGAAATACACCATTAAAAAAATATAGGAAGGGAGGGATAAGACGAAATATGAAGGTGACCTACACTGTATCAAAACGTAAAGTGTTCATTGTTCACCTTCATTTCTGATAAGAAGCCCTGCAGCTCTCCTGCTGCCTGCCATGTAAATCAAGGTCGTTAGATTTTTTTTTTTTTTTTTTTTTTGCAACTCTATTGCTCCTCCACACTCAAATCTCATTTGGCCATAGCTCACAGGCTTATCCTACTGTGTGGTAATTTCATTTGATACCACCTAAGCTCGGCATAGAGCTCAATTTGACATCACTGAAGAAGGAGGTTTTTATAAAGTAAGTGTGGGGGGTAGGGAGAACGGGAGATTTCAGTTGAAATGGAGGAGGGGAGAGATTGAAGACTAGTGGTGATACACAGAGGATAGAGATTTAATGAAAGTGTGAGTAGGGGGTGTGAAGTGACTCTTTTAAATGGCAGGGAGCACTGAATTTGGCACTTTTGGGTAAGTTGCAATGCCACAGTTGGTGGTATATGTAGCTGGTGGCTGTTTCACATTCCCTCTCAATTCCATTATTTCCATTAGTCCCTGGATTTTACTTTCCTCTTCAAAGCCCTATAACCCGACACTTGGCACATGCCAAAGCGAGAAAAAATGAAACCCAGAAAGCAGCAGGCAACTTGTGTGATTTTAGGGCGCTGACATTAAATTAATTTTCCAAAATAACTCATGCCCTCTCAACTGGCCAACTAGAGACAGAGGTTGTATGTACAGGATATATTTCCTGAAAATTCTGAAACTTTCATTCCCACCTATTCTTGATGCAGGGTGTGTTAGTCAGTTCATCACACAGTTGTCAGTCCTGTCACACTACAACAATGTGTTGGTCTCTTTTCTGACCATGCAGAACCCTCACCTGTCCATCACAGAGCTACAAGACCAAGGGGCGAGGATTGTGGTAGAGGAACCCTGTCTCCTACTTTGTTGTTTTGGAGGAAGCATAATAACTGCCTTTTTAGTTTTTTTCTACCAATCTAGGGTGTTTTGTTGCTATAGTAAAGTCATAGTGAGGAGGTCGGGGTAAATGGTTGGGAACAGAGGCGTGCTGTAGTAAGGTTGGGCCCCAGTGCATACTATTATTAAGGGCCCTAGTGCCAGATTTTTCATCGAAACGGCTACCATATATTTTACAGAATTGTCACATGACAAGACTTGACGTTGGACAGCATCAACATACATACTACCAAACATCACTGCAAATCTGCATATGACAAAAATACCAAATAAAATAAGAAATTATTCATCAAATGGATTTTTAAAACAGTTTATTTATAGTTAATGTCATTTATGTAAAAGGAACATTCATTTTTCTCATAGATTTCTACTGTTTTACAAAAGCAAAAAAGAAACATTGACAGAGATGGGTTTGCCTTCTCGAAGGCATATACAATATAGCAGATAACAGCATTTTTATTTAACGTATGTTCTTCTTTGAATGCAGGTGTAGTTCGAGGTGGCAAGGTGAGTGACTCACCTACTCACCGTCTACTCTCTCTACAGGACACCCCGTCCCACATGCCCCAGTGCAACTGCACTGCCTGTACTGTCGATATTTACGCCCCTGGATGGGAGTAAAATACACCAGACTTAAACCCTGGAGACTGGGGTGTTTGCTGTAGTGGTACTCGTGTCCAGAGGGACTACCTTTTGCCTGCCCTGCAGGTGTCACTGCTGAGGCATTTTAATCAGAAATTTAAAAATGGATGTTTTTCAAAGAGAGAAAATATTTCTCAGTGACACTGAGATTTGGTAAATCAAACCAAATACAACCAAATACTCTTTTTTTATATTTTGATCTGCCTCTTGCCTCTCAGAAATAAAGGAGGAGAAACCTCCTCTGTCTCTGCCTCTATGGACCAGCCTCCTCTGGGACTCGTGTCACACAGACGGTAAAAACGAGCAGCGTGAAAGACTGTTCATGTCAGCCTCTTACTGTAGTTATAATGCCAAATGGGAGATATCTAGAATTGACAAAGACAATAACATCTCCCACTTGGTAAAAAGAACTAGGTGTCACTAAACCAGCCACACAATGTATTTAGCCTCAAAGTTTAATGAGGAGGAACCTCCTGGGATGCACCATCTCATTTTTAAAGGAGTTTTCAGGCACAAAACATAAAGATTAACAGATATTCAAACTCAAGATGAATACTTAAATAATAATAACAAATACTACTAAATAATAATAATTTAAATTATCCAAATGACACAGAGCAGTCAACATATTAACATCAACCAACAAGAACATACACATACACATGGCTGCAAAGCCCCCATCACTGACATTTGCACAGAACTATAACCCAGTATTCAATTCAGTAATTCACTCTGTAATTCAGGAGACTGAGATCAATAAAATGAGATGCATACTGTTTGTTTGTATCTGGCTTCACTTGTTAACCCACCATTACAAATATATCACTCAATAAGGCCATAAGGCACAGCTGGCCTTCGAGCTAAATGCTTGAACACCGTTTTATTTACAACATGTTAACATATATTGTGCAAATTCGTCATTTGACCTGAGGGTCATGCAAGATGAAAAGTCATTCATCCTGTGGGGGAAATGCATGTCCGAACCAAGTTTCACGTCAATCCATCAAATAGTTGTCAAGATACTGAACTCACACGTCAACATCATAGTGGCAACTGAGGATGAGTCAGAGCATCACTAAGTCATTAGGCTTCACCAACTGGGAACTATGTACCAGTCCATGTCTGTACCAAATGTTGCTGTAATCCACCCAGTACTTAACAAGATATTAATTTAATTCTAAGCCAAAATGATGATCCAATGCCAAGAGAAATAACTGAGGGAAGTCACCATCCTGGAATAATACAAAAATGCTTTGAAGTCAGAATGATGTAAGTTTTTTCCTGCTCTAAATATCCTGCATCCCATGTGTTTTAGAAGTCCCTTCAGATTCTACTGTGCTGCTGTAATAAATTTTAATTCAATTCAATTCAATTCAACTTTATTTATCCCGAAGGAAATTCTTGTGCCAGAGAGTGCTTCAGTTACAGTGACACAAATTACAGTGCCAACAATTAACGTTCACAAACCAGTAGCAACCAGAACAACCAGTGGGTTCCTCGGGTCAGGGTAACACACTGGGCCCACTTTTTAAACAGTAGAGTATTAGGTATCAGTCAAAATATTCAAAATATACAAGATGCAAAAAGCAAAAACCAGTGCCTAATAGAGTAAAAACAGAGGTAAGACAATTACAAGAGTTACTAAAGATTAACTAAAATGGTGGAAAAATGCAGATTGCATATAACAATGAGTGTTGCACATGATTTTGGTTTTGAGAAAATGATATTGTACTACATTGACAAGTGATCATGATTTTGAAAGGTACAATTGGACATAATGTTGTGAAAATATTACGCAAGAAATTTAAAAGTAGTTATGTACATAGTGTATAAGTTGATGTTCTGCCATTTACGCCAGCTTCAGGAGCGCAACTATAGACAGTGCAGGCAGTGTTGTTGCACTGGGGCCTGTGGGGGGTGGCCTTGTGAATGATTCAGTTTGCCACTTCAGAACTACACCTGTGTTCAAAGGAGAACTCACATAAAATTAAAAACAGTGCCATTTTCTATAGGGTATATGCCCTAAAAAAAGCAAACCCATCTCTTTATTGTTTTTTTCTTTTCTTTTCTTTTCTTTGTTAAAAAGCTATTAGGCTATAAGAAATCTACAACAAAATTATACGCTTATTCTACAGGAACTAAAAAAACATAAATAAACTACATAACATATAACATAACCTGTAAAACATATATTTAAAAAAAACTATTTGATTAAATAAATAATTTCTTATTTTCTGTAGTATTTTTTATATACAGGTAAGCAATGGTAATATATAATATATTTGATTGATATAATTTGATTGATTGATGATATAAAGTGTTTCATTTTTCTGTGCCCTCAGTTTGGATTTGAACGGGTATGTTTGCTCAGAAGATGCTCTGTGCTTTGTCTCATAGCGCAAGACTCTGTCCATTCTTGATTCAAAGCTTTTCACTGTCAGTCCAGCTCAAAAGCTGTGACAAAAGAGGGAGACCAAATGAGCTGGCTGCCAAGAACAATGATTTATCAACAAAAACACAAGTTAATCGAAAGTGTAATCATCGGTCGCTCAGTGGTGAGATGCATGTATGGGTGCGTGACGGTGTATATGGATAACAAACACAAAAGAAAACCAGAAGCTGTCCTCAGGCCGGCCGGGAAGAGACCGTCTTCCTGTGAGAGAGACTGACGAAGGAGGGAGGTATTTATACCCGATCACACACCGTGCCCAGGTGTGGCTCATTCAGTAAAAGACCCTCCTCTCAGCTCCTGCAACACAACCACTAAAGAACCAGCAACAGAGCCACCAAGAGCATGGGAGAAGGGTCATCACATCACTGTCTACTTTTCTGTCTTTAGAACACACCATGTGAATTTCATCTGATTCTTCTATTTCTCCGACTGATGTCTCTTGTCTCATCTCTCTCACATGTTTCACTCTCGTGTGTTACCCAAGTCTCAATGCTTATTGAATTGCACAGATTTGATTGGCTGAGTAGCATCACGCAAGATGATTTAATCCATGCAATTGATCTGTAAGTATTCTGGTTACTAAAACAGTGCTACAAATGCTGTGCCAGTTAAAAATGCTTTGCTAAAATGTAATCATTCAAAAAAGAGGGACACATTTTGGTCACCTGCTTCGTCCCCCCTGAAATGGCCTACTGCGTATCTGTGTTTTACATAGACGTCGATTCAGCTATATTTCTACCTCTGCTGCCAGCTTATTGGTGGAACAACAATGCAGACCCCATTCTGTGGTCATGTGTTTTCAACAGAACATGTGGAATAACAACGCAACATTACTGCCTTGATCAGGCTGGTTTAAGTTAAATGTTGAAAGTCCTTGTTTTGTCCCGTGCTTTAAATCTGAGATCAAATATGTCTTTTACAAGAGAGACCTGGTCAAGAATGGCAGCAACACAGAGTTTCAACAACAAATAAAATTTACATAGAAGCACAAAGATTTGGGTAAATAAAATAATCATATAAAGCTGTTGCACAAAGACAGCCTAGACTCAATAGATTTCAGCATGGTTTTTAACTCATTCAAGGTGACCTGTTTTCAAGCTTAAGGTCATTCTGCAGATGGTTTTTCCCAATCAGTTTTGACTTGGTACAACAAGATGCAAAAAATCTAGTACAGAGATTATGATTTGCAGATTTTATCTTCAAAAGAGAAGATAAGCAGATGGGAATTTTACCAACATTAGCCTTGTAAATAAAAAGCATACCAGTGACTGAGGTGGTGTGTACATAAAGCAGGCCAATTCACTTTTGAGTATAAAACACAATTGTTCGTAAGTAATCCACAGTTTGTAATGAATGTCAGAGCCCTATGATACATGCTATCCAGCATGTGAAGACAGTGAGCAGGGACATTCATATACAACAAATCACCACCATTTTCTGCCAATTTTCCCATGAAAAGTAAAGCAAGACTTGTTCCTGAGGCAAAAGCCTAGAAAAAGCTTCAGCTTTTTGTGATATTCTGGATGTGTACCTTAAAAGACAAGTGGTCTTCAGTTAAAAGGTATTTCATTTGGTAAGATTAGGTAGGTAGGTAAGGTAAAATGTACTGGTCTTGACACTGTAAAAATCACAAGTTTGGTATTTTTCTGCATTTAGAGTAAGTTGAATCTGACAAAGCTGTTGTTGCACTCTATCAAAAGCATACTGAAGATACTCAAAAACCTTAGTAGGAGTGAGTGAAAAGCCATAAAGGACAGAATCATCAGCACAGAAATGAAAGGCAGAGTTGATATGAAGCACAAGATCAAGACCTTTAAATTGCTGAAATATAACAATAAAAATGTTGATTGTGCTGTAGATGCCAGCTACGGCTATTATAGGAAAAACAAATGACATGTTGACAGTGAACATTCTTCATGTTCATGTAAACATTTTGTCATTGAAGAGCTTACAGATATGGTCCAAATTACAAATACAAAAGCAATTGTAGGGCTGTGCAATGTGGAGAAAATTCAATATCAAGATATTTTTGACCAAATACCTCAATATCGATATTGCAACAACACTACAGGTTTGACTATTTTGCTTTCACAAAGTATCTGCACAATGAGATTTTTCATGATTATCCATATAGTGTGATGTAATGACGTAGTGGGTAAAAGAAATAACATAAGTTTGGAAAATTACATCACTTTACTGTAATGCGGCCTTTAAAACCAGGAAAAGAAAACACTTCCAATATTAGGACATCCAAAATCTAAGACGATATCTAGTCCCACATCACAATATTGATCACCCTATCCTCATAAAATGATTTACATGACATCCTACAAAAATGCACACACAACATTTTGTATGATTAGCGCCCCAAAAATGACATTACATCCCTAACCTTAAGTTGTGTAATTAACGTAACGTTACAGAGGTTAGGTTTGGGCAATAAAAGTTACTGTGGTTAGGGGTTAAGATGGTGAGGACATAACTTAAAGTAACTCGAAGTTCACTCAAGGTAGGCATGATTCCAAACACCCATCTCCAGGGGAAAGTCCTGTGTTTTGTGACCTATCCACCATCTCAACCTGCCTCCTCCTTACAAGACCGCTCAGGACCATTTCATTCTTCAATCCCTTCAGCATATTGGTCACATGAATGCAGCCTTTCAAAATACGTGGGTAATGTATGAATTACTGGTTCATTATTACGTGGGATATGCACAAACTTGGGTGCATTACTTTTCATTGAAAAATGTATGTACAGTTTATGAGAACAGCCTATGTTGATATAATATCGAT
The DNA here is from genome assembly GCA_019142605.1 of Cephalopholis sonnerati. Lineage (NCBI taxonomy): Eukaryota > Metazoa > Chordata > Actinopteri > Perciformes > Serranidae > Cephalopholis > Cephalopholis sonnerati. The sequence goes on from JAGQAX010000002.1 coordinate 45,317,090, forward strand.
TTATTGCCCAGCCGTAAATAGTTGTAGAATTACAACTGTATGTTGTATCTGTATGTCTTTTTTAAGGAGGCTGTGTAAAGAGGAGCTATAGGAAATTGGGAAAAAGAAGTAAAAAACAAATATTAGGAGACGGGGGAAGGCAGTTGTTAAAGACAAAGGGGGGTAGGGAGAACAAGGCAGAAGAGCCTGGGACACAAACAGACTGTCCTCCCAACATTTCCTCTTACAGACTATCGTTTCCCTTTGAAATGCAAAAATTGCTGTAGAGTGTATGAAAATCCACAGCAACTGGGGAAGTTTCTTGTGCCAACTGTTTAAAGTGTTGTAGACAGTGAAGACTCTGCTGTTGAAATGTTTTAAGTCTGACAGTAAGATTTTATTGTTTTAGCTTTGCTTTCAGGGGCTAACAGGGGAGCAGCTGGTCTGCAGGGCTTCAGCACAAAAACTACAATATAGAGGCTTTGTCAGTCATCTTCTTTAAGCCTGCCTACTCTCTTGAGAGCTGAACACTACTGAGATGTACAGTGCATCTTTAAAGTAAAGTTGAGGCAGCTGGCTCAGTTCAGTACTCAGTGATTTTCCTGCTCTGAGTCAATAAAGAACCTCTTTTACACCCTTGTTATAGACTCCCATGCTCCATCTACTTTAGGCAGCCATGGAACTCCTGTAAGAGTGAGCATGTCAGGTTAAATATGTGGCTCTGTAACTGAAGTGAAGAGAGAGAGAGATGCGAGAACAGGTGAAAAGATTGTGGCAGGTTTCTGCAGAGCTCAGTGTCATCCTCCGTTCTCTCTGCAGACTTGACAAAGATGCTGACAGCAAACGAGCAGAGCAGAGGGGGAGTCAGAGAGATCCAGAGAGACATGAGGAGCTCAAGAATACATGATGTCTGTGTAATGTTATTCGACACACTGGTGGATTTCCGTTGTCAAACATGAACAGAGTCCTTTTCAAAGAAGCCCCTGGTGACTGCACTTAAGAGGAAGTCCTTGGGGACACAGTAGCCTTAACAAAGAAAAAGAAGCAACATTCCTGCCAGAGAGGAAGTGACTTCAATCTGCAACTTGATCACAGAGTTCATTAAATAGCAATGCTGCTCCAGATCCATACATTTATTCTTTATCACTCATCTCTCCTATGCACACCATATCTAATTATTTAATTGAAATTTATTTATTTTAATTTAAATACATGAATCTTCTCTTTGTATTCCTAGGAGAGCTATCCATTGTCTCTGTGTTGTTTGTTAAATTAAATACACAGAGGAGGCTTTCCTTTTTTCTTTTCAGATAACAACCCCCACCCAACCCACCCTCCCACCCTCTACCACAATGTTTTCCTCAGAGCCTAGTAACTACCAGCAACACAGGACAGACTGTATTTGTTTCGAAATGTATGTGAATCTGCACCCTTTCTGCTACTGGGGATAGTAACTGCAAAGAACTCATAATAACACCTTTTGGTAACCCAGGATAGCTGTCATGTACACACAGGTACAAGGTACACAAGTACACACACGCAAAAAAGACACAATTTCCCGATTTTTTTTCAAAATATGACCTTTATTTGCCAAATTACATATTGTATCTCCCGAGATATATAACCCATTTAGGGTATACAATCAACATTTCCCGCCTCATTTCATATATCATGTGCCAACTTTAAGACATTTTGAAACCAGTTAATTAGCTACTTTCTTTCATGTTTTGCATGAGGCTGGAGCCTATTCCAGCCGACATTGGGCGAGAGCCAGGGTACACCGTGGACAGGTCACCAGACTATCGCAGGGCTAACACATAGAGACAGGCAACCATTCACACTCACATTCACACCAATGGGCAATTTAGAGTCACCAGTTAACCTATTGGTGAATTTAACCTAGTCTGCATGTCTTTGGATTATGGGAGGAAGCCAGAGTACCCGAGGAAAACCCACGCTGACATGGATAGCACATGCAAACTCTGCAGAGATGGGCTCCCTCACCCTGCCTCCCCGAACCCAGGGTGGGGGTGGGGGGAACCCTCTTACTGTGAGGTGACAGTGCTAACCACTGCACCACCGTGTTGCCAGGACAATTTTCAGTACTTCTGTATTCAACAAAAAAATCTTCCCTCAGTCACTATGGTTTGCTCCCTCCACACAAGTGCTACCATTCAAATTTAATTGCTGTTTCACACCTTTACATTATTGATTATCTGTAGAGAATAGGCCTCACAACATAACAATATTATTGACGTTTTCATACCCTTGTCTGGGCAATGTATCTTCCAGGATACAGACATTCACCGCTTAATTATCAAAGTTGTATAAATGCAATTCATTGTTTTTCAACAAGAACATATAAAATATGTCATTCATAAAATATGTATCCACTTAGTGCCCCTCCCCCCACAGCCTGTCAAATGACTGTATCCCCCAGGATACAGAACCCCTTTCAGGTTTATGCAAAAAACGTGTCTATTTCCACTTTCAGACTCCGCTCTTTGTTGTTCTTACCAGAATGTTTGTTGCGTTGTGTTGTTAGTGGACAGCAGTGTGTATATTCCAAGGAAAACCCCTAAAGTCTGCTGTCTTTTTGTTAAATTGCAGGTACAATGTGGATACCAGGAGCTCCAACCTCTCAAAACATGTAAGCAGCCTTTGAGAAATCCTAGTTATATGTTCCACAAGATAAAGACCAAACTGGTATGGAGGCCTGAGACTGGCAAGAGGTGGAAAAAAATATATGAAATAAGAAAATTCATGACTAATACTGTTCGCTAAATAATTAGTAAAAAAAGAAATGAAGCTTTACAGGTGTCTGTACTTAAGGTCCAATTAATTGGTTAAAAAGTCCATCTTTCCTCCAATCAGCTGATAAAAATGTATTGTAACTTACTTATTGTTGCTTATCTTACTCGTCTACTGATCTCTTACTTGCTTGTTTCTTTAAAAAATTTCAATTCATATTTTGGTCTTAGCACATGGTAAGTAATGTATCGATGTCCTTGCCCACCAAACATCTCTCATTTTCCTTACTACCGGAAACTTCCAGTTTTCCTAATGTTTATATGATAATGAGGTGGGCATGTCCATGTCAAGGGCAGGGATTGGTTTAGGATCAGTGGTAGTTGGCTTACCTAAAATCAGTGGTAGCTATGTAAATTTACTAAGCATCAGCCTATTCAGCTACGGCTAAAGTTAACTTTGTCATAAAATTAAAAAAAACAGCGCACGTAATGCTCATCAGACATATACTTTGTACTGTTAATGTGACACTGCATAAACTCAAGTAGATACTGTGTTGCTAATAAAGTTGTACATGAACACTCCTATGTCATTGCCATAAGCGGTTTAGAAAACTGGAAATACCAATCAGAAGGTCTGTGGTCTTTAGAAATCTTCAGAACACTTGGAGGGAATTTCTTCAATTTGGCACAAACACTCATTGGACTCAACAATGAACTGAATAGATGTTGGTGCTCTGTCTCATTTAGTAAACATGATGTCTCAAGAAGGCCTTAAGAGGGTTTGCTCAAATTTGACACAAACATCCACTTAGTCTCAGCAATGAACTGATTAGAAGTTGGAAGTTAAAGGTCAAAGGTCAAGGTCACTGTGAACTATGACAAAATTTCACACAAATGTCTAATAGGATAAAATGATAAAGTGGTCAAAGGTCGACTTCACTGTGACATCACAATATTCTGCGAAAACACTTTTCTCATCTTGGGTGTCCACCTTGAAACTGTGCTGACTGTATGGATCTTCTGTCCTGCCGGGGGGGAAGATGTGTGTGAACCATCCATGTTTACACAGACATGGAGGTAAACTTTAAGTGCAACTTGACGGGTCCACTAAGGCATATAACCGCAAATGGATGAATCTAGATTGACTTGTCAACTGATTGGAGGCAAAGGATATAAAATGTGAAACTTTTCTCTTTTTTTAACCAACTGACTGAGGTGTAGGAAAACAGATTAAGCTTTATGTTTCTTTGCTCTTTATTCATGTATATGCAGTTTTTGATTACAGTAGTACTTCATCTGAAAAGCATAAAAGCATTTGAAATCAGCTCAGAAAACTTTGTCAGTACCTTTGTTTGGGAATTTCTTTGAGATGTTTTCATTGTGTCTTTTCAGCTTTTGCTCTAACTTGTGTCTGCCTTTCCTTACTGCTGCGCCACCTGGATGAGCAGAAGGTAGGCTGACATCACGTCTTACCCCTCTATTTCATTTCTCCTTATCTGCTAGTCATTTTCGTAGCTGAGCTGAGCTTTTAGAATTGTGTTAAACATACAGCTGGATGACCTTTCATCATGTTTCTGTGACTGCTTAACTGGTTTATATCAAAATGAAGGGAGTCACGCTGTTCCACAGATAATACACCAACTGGGCTGTAGATCTGGATCTCAAAATCCCTCAACAGAATGTTGCATCTCTTTCTTTCTTTCTCTGCTATGCTATTCTATTCTATGCAAATTTTCTTGCTATTAGTGGCAGACTGTCTGCCAACAGTGTCCTTGGCTCCTTGGCTTCTCAGCCAGATCAACCCCTCGCTCTTCTACATATGGTTACTAAATATGGTCACTTCTGGCTTAAAATAATCAAGATGGCAACAGTCATATAGCTAAACCCAAGGCTTCAAAACATGAGTCAATAAACCAATGAGTGACACCACAGTGGCTATGCCCATTGTTTTCATGGTCTATTATTTTGCTTTGATGCATTACACAAACTCTAGCAATACATGACAATGACAAATAATAAGAAATCTAACTTTAACAAGCAATTGTTTATTAAGTACACTAAAATGTGTAATATTACCATGATACTGTAGTATAATTATAGATTGTTATGTTTTAATCACATGTAACTGTCACCTCATCTAGTTTCGATCTAAACTAAACTCATGGGTAACGCAGGTTAAGTGTGATTGAGTCACTGTGGGACAAAGTCAGTGAGTGGGTAAATAAGACATTGAGTGAGTAAGTGAGTGTATCATTGTGTGAGTCAGTAAGTTTTCTTTACATTTGACTGAGTTGGAAAAGCTGGTGCATAATATGACACATAATAACATAATGACATATAAAACATAATATGACACAGTGCAACAGAAACAGGCTTAGCTAATAAATCCTGCCGTACATGAAGCATTTGACCTAAGCGTCCACTGAATCCTCCGCTTCAGCGGACAGTCTAAAGCAGACAATATTACATCTGTGTGGAAACATAACAAACAGAAATGTCAGATTTACATCATGTTTTCCATATGGTTTTCCATCTTTTCAGGTTTGACGGGAGCGCTTTTATTTAACGGCATCTCATGTAGCACCCACTGTTTATCTCGTGCACAGCTCGTCATATTCACATAACATAAGAGTGGATGGAAACATGACTAATACTTAATTTCCTATTTTTGCTGATTTGCTGGAAATTTGGTAAAAATTCACTCTACATTTGGATGAAACTTGACTACCAAGTAAATGAATGAGTAGGTAAGCAAGTGAGTAAGTGAGAGGTGTGCTCTCCCCACCTTAAACTTCCCACAGAGATGGGGGGAGGGGCGGAGAGGTTTTCTCTCTCTGTCTTTGGCTTTCCATATAGACTCATAGAAGTGCAGAGAGGTCCCAAAACAGAGACATACCGTCAAATATCTACCTGCAAATACAAATAAAGTCCTGACTGAACTGTCATAAATGACAAAGAAATGCAGAAAATTCTCACATTTAAGAAGCTGGAGTGTTTCACATTTTTGCTTGAAAAATGACTGAAACGAAAAGTTAGTGGTTTATATTCTTTTGATCAACTAATTGATTAATTGACTTATTGTTGCCGCTCTGTGAGTGTGTGAGAGAGCAAGTAAGTCAGTGAGAGTGAAATAATGAGTTGATGCAGCAAGTAAACAAAATAAAAATAATAAAAGTGGAATAGTTCTTAAGTAAATCAAAAGGGTCTTAAAGCTCATGAAATCTATTGAAAAAAATGGAAATGTAGACGTACCAATTGTTGCTCAATTTTTTTGCAGTAATTGTAATGATACAGTGATGTTGAGTTGCATGTGTACCCTTGGACTGTTGGCTGTTTTAGGTGGTAGAATATGATGAGGCTACAACTACTTTGCACAGATGCAAAACCATTGAATAACAAGATTTTACAATTTGTCCTTCACAGTTTAACACAGGTGAGAATCCAACTGAGCACATACATGTTCTCCTCAACTAGCTGTTTTACTGCTTATTTCTCTGTTTTGGTGCACTGTCAGTTTGGGTAGCTATGTTTGCTGTGCTGGGCATCAACTATTTTTACTTGATGTCCTTCTGTGTTCGTGTTTTGTAATCCTCTCAGGAAGATACTTGAGATCCTGAAAGCCTGTTCTTGACCAGGTACTCTTCCCTCTGAATAACACACAGGAAGCAAAGAAGGTTCCTGTCTGACAAGCTAGCCATTTTTTTCCCCAGAGAAACAACCCATAATAAATCTGATTGTTTTTTATCAGTGGTTTGGTTTGGAACAATACCCTGAAGCTTTGCTCACTTGTCCCAAATGACCCATTGCCTCTAAATGTGTTAACTGTGTGCTTGTCCACTGTCCTCTGTCAAGGACTTCCTGGGCCAGATGTTCTGTACATTGGGGGAGATCATCGGCTCGACTGGCAGCAGGCTGGAAAGGACTCTCTCGTAAGTACAGCATTCACACAGTGTGACTTGATATCAGAGAAGGATCCAGGGTTCTCTGGGAAGTGTGTGCAGGACATTGATCTTAACAAATAAGATAAAACACATCGTTAAATTTCATCCACAAAATGCAAAAACAGCAGGTAATATTGTGTGATTGTAGGTTAATTTATTTATCACGAAATTTTATTAAAATTCCTAAAGTTTGGTATTAAATTCAAGCGTTCAAAGGGTTGAACTCAACACTTGAATCTAGTTACGTGAACACAAGAGGGCAACAATCAAAGCACACTGGGGCTGCGAAGGTACACTCGCATCACACTGTCTCCCATTTACTTCAGTCTCAGCCTGTGTAACAGACAAATTCAAGGGCTCATTGTTTTTAATAATGACATGCAAATTCAGCCAACAGAAACAGCAATGTGTGTCTGGAGATGGAAAGTCAGTTTTCTTGTGATGTGCCCCCACTTTGTGCAATACAATATGACTCTCAATGCTTCTCATACACTTCTCTTTACATTTGGGATCTCTCTGTTTAATATTCATTCATTGACCACATTGGAACAGTGAGTTTGAGGCTGAGTGTCGGTCAAATTTGTTGAATGGAGCATTAATATAATTGCATCTTAAAGTGCAATCATGTAAAATTATTATACCTTTGCAGGCCCCCACAGCAGTCACTTTTATGTGTTATGATTCACCATTATTGTAAACTATTATTGACATGTGTCAAGGCATCAATTGATCATCATCATTGATCACATTTGGTCACCAGAGGGCCACATCCCACAAGTCCAGTGTATGCTGTTGGTGTCAAATAAAGCAATGCTGCTGAATGGAGGTTTTGTGTTTTGCACTTTAGTGACCGCTGAATATCAAGAGGACTGTAAGTCTACAGTACTGATTACCAAAGTGGGCATTGTAATTTAGAGGAGCTTATGAACATAACTGACACATTTTCTATTGTAAATGTTTGTATTTTATTATGCCTATGTGACGCCGACAGCCGTGGCTAGAGGTATTATGTTTTCAGGTTGTCCAACAAATTTTTATTAAATTTGGCACAAACATTTACCTGGACTCATTGATGAACTGATTACATTTTGGTGGTCCAAGGTCAAGGTCACTGTGACCTTGCATCTATCTCATTCTTGTGAATGCAATATCTTAAGAACACCTTGAAGGAATTTCTTCAAATTTGGTAAAAACATCCACTCAGATGCAATGATTAACTGATCAGAATTTTTTGGTCAAAGGTCAAGGTCTATGTGACCTTGTATCCCTCTCTTTTTTGTGAACATGATATATCAAGAGGGCCTACAGGGAATTTCACCTCATAAAATATGTTTTTGGCCATAAAAAAAAAAGGCTCTCTGTTCTTTTGTTGGAACAGAGGGCCTTTGCACACCTGAAGGTCTGAATCAAGGTTTGCGTTTTTGATACATTGTATACACTTGATCCTGTTAGTTTTGGTTTCACAGTACAATAATGCGAGCACCAAAGAACTACATGACATAAGTCCTGTTGTCATCACCCACATGTGCTGTGTCTCCCTGTACTTGACATCGACTTGTTTTTAGATGGGCTTTCCCCTTGTGGGATTAATAAAGTATATTAAAAAAGAAAAAAAAATTTAAATCCCCTCTTTCTCATCCTCCTGGAAAATAACTGAAAAGTATGAGAAGGGTTTGTGAGTTTTTGAAACTCACTGTTCAAAAAGTTGTCTCCTTCTTTTGCCATGTGCTACCACAATTTATTTTGTTGCGTTGCTCATGGAAAAATGGAAACCTACACTGTACATTTAATACCACTTGACAACTTTACTGCGTATTTCTTCTGTGCTCCTGTGGAGCACATCTTTTAATTTCTTATGTTAGTGTTGTTAGATCAGCTTAGCTACCTGTCAGTCATGGTAAGAATGACATGTTTCAAGAGTAATTATGCAAGTTATCATGGACGTTGCTGGATGTCATATGGTACGTGTTGTACCTTTAGCTTGACTTCATCACCTTCTCTTAGAATTAGGAGGACAGACTGTCCTGGACTACACTGACTGGAATAATGTACAGGCAGCCACAAGCTGTTTCAGATATAATTAAATGTTCTTGAGCAAAGCCCTTACCCTTCAACTGGAGCTCCTCATCGGTCAGTACTGGAAAGCTGTGGTTATACTGGGAAGCTCCCGAGCGTAAATGTAGCCTAGATACTGGAGTACATACAGGATGAACCAGAAGTCACATTAACTGCATATTTCAGTCACTGACTGCAGTATTTAAAATAATGACGTAAAAAAAATTTAGGCCGTCCATCATTTTGACAAACTAGAATACTAAGTGTGATCTACCTTGACTTTAAGTAATTCACACTCCTGTCTAGTTGGTGGTGTATGCATATTAAAAGCCCTATCAGGGTTATTATATTATTGACTGATGGTATGATAAATGGACATGACCCTGATAATTTTGCTGGCCTTGATATTGTCTGTTGTGTTTACATGTGTGTGTTTACATAAAAATATCACCAAAATTTGGAGTTAGCCTGTTTTTTGTTGGATGGTGGATGCAGTTAGCTTAGTTAGCTTGCTAAAGTATTGGCTTTTCCATGACAACAAATGTAATGTTCCTACAATAGTACAGTAGCTTATAGTGTAGATACAAGCAGTGAGAGGAGGAGGGCCCAAGTTTAAATGTTGTGTTTACAAACAGTAACTAACAATTCCTGCACAGTTTACCTTTAAAAAATGATGGGTAATATTATGAATTATGAATTTTTGCTACCCATTTTGTCAAAATGACAACAAGAAAGTCTAACCCAGCCTTTGGTATGGACCATTCTGGAGATATGGTTAAAAATGACACTCTGCCACTCAAGGGGTGTTGCTACAATACCTACTACTGTAAGAATACAAAACATGTGATCCAATTCTGTTAAAATTCTAAAAACAGCTGTCTGCTTTTGATCGATCAGTCACCATCACCTCGGTTGCTGACAGCAGGTCTGACAAACTGTTGGCTTCTCTACCCACCTTAGAGAGAGAAGATAAGCGATAGGTGTGTTTGCCCGAGGCTGACAACGTGACACAAGATGAAGCTACTATTTCACCAAGCATCTTGTTTATGAGTTCTTAGAGCCTGGAGGGCTTCCACATGTTCTGTCTATAATTAGATGGTCATTGTGACTGCCAAGTAGCGTGTGTGTGTGTGTTTGAGGCATGCTGATGTTGTTTTTGAGGTATTATTATACAGAGGACAGGCAGATGCTCCTAACATCCCTAAATCAACCTCTAAACCAATGCCACTCCTTTTTTGCCAGCTTATTAAAACTTGCTTTAAACTGATGAGAGTTTTGTCAGATATTTTGTTTTAATGGAGACATGAATGAGGTCCAAAGTGAGTTTTTACCCCCTGTCAAACTGCCTGTGTTCTGAATATTCATATGTTTGGTTAAAACCTCCCACTGAAATAAAACACAAACAACCTCAACAGTGAAAAGAAAACTCCCTTCAGAGTCATAAACCACATGCTTAATGACCAGCCATCTATAAATCATATTCTTGAGACCCTCCTCTGTTTGTCAAAGCTGATTGGGCTGGTACTCCTGTGCTGTCATATATCTTTGTTGAAGCCCGCGGGAGCATTTCCTAATTCAGACCACTTGTCAATGAGAGGGAGAGGCTCTGATGCCCTTGGATGCCACTGCTGCATTCTAGCAACTTTGGTGTGTTTGTGTGGGGGGAGTATTGTAGGCTGGGCCCCATCAACTGAAGCTATATGACGGATGTAGGTTGTGTTCCTGTAGGGCAAAGTGTGTTCAGGAGCAGAGAGGGGTTATTATTATTACAGGAGAATATAACAGAGATGGAAACCATGCTTAAACTAGATATATGAAATCGCTTAACTTAAATGTGATATTATGACATGATGAAATGCCCAATCTAAAGCAACTGCACCTTTTGCCATCTCCCTGATGAGAAATTTGTTCACAGTTTTATGTGTGCGTGTACAGTTCAGGCTCAGTGTGCATTTAGCCTAGCATAGCACAAAAGCTGGAAGCAGGGGTGAACTGCTAATGTATCTGTGTTAAAGGTGACAACAACTTTTTTCAAGAATTTAAAAGCTCACATATTTGGGGAATATTGCACTGATTTTATAACATGTGCCACAGTCAATTTACTCTTCATAGGGAGGGATGTTCAGCATGTCAGGACACTTGTATAAAGTTGTTGGGACCTTGTAACAGGTGGCCAGTTGTTGGGAACTCATAGTTCAAAGTATCAAAATGGCTATCAGAAATATATAATAACTATTTTTAATAATTATTGATTATGTTAAATAATGTGACTTAATTTAGATTAAATCAACTTGTGGGGCACCATACCCAGAAAAGGGAAATGATAGCCAGGTAATGATATCAGCCTCAAAAAATACACTAAACTATCAATTTGGAAGTCTGATTGGTAATTAATTTTTAAGTATGTTGAAAGATTTTGGAGTTCTTGAAATAGCAGAGGTTGACTATTCATTCACCCTTGTGCAATATAGAACAGACAACAGGTATGATTCCAAAAGTATTTATTCACAAGGAAAGCAAAGCAAAGCAAAACACACGAATTCTAAGTAGTCACTATATAGAAGTATGGGTCTGTGTGTGTGTGTGTGTGTGTGTGTGTGTGTGTGTGTGCGTGTGTGTGTGTGTGCGTGTGTGTGTGTGGCCATCTAGCCCACAAAACAAAATGGGCAATAACAGAAAACTACATGATGGCTAAATCAAAGATAGCCTCAGAGCTGGGGAGGTTTTGCCTGACAGTGTGGTCAGGACAAAGACAAAGGAGAAGAAGAGGGAACTTTGAGTCCCCTCTTTGAGTTTAGCTATGTTTAAAGCCTGTTTGTGAGTATTTGTGTATATAATCTGTGATTTAAGGTGCCTGGGTTAGTTGAGAGGATGTTTAGTTGCATACAAGACTCTCTCTGTGTAAAGCATTAGCAAACTGCCATCAACTAAGCTTTGGTGAAACCAACAAACCAATAACCCAACTAGAAACAATCACAACAATAACTCAATGAACAGCATTAAATCACAACTGACAAAGTTATACAGCCTTGCTTAGCCTGTACAACTGTAATAATACTATGTCCAGTTGTTGTTGTTGTTGTTGTTACCAATCCGTGAATGGAGGTGTTGGGATTCAATAGACCACAGATGATTTTTCATTTGTTAAGATTAAAACTGGATGTGTGAAGGGATTTTTTCCCTCAGTCTTGCCATCTGAAATGGTGGCCGAGACCGCATGTTCTTTGTTCATCAAACAAAAGACAGCCTCTCCAAAAGATGCCCCATTGTCACACCTAAATGAGAGACCAGTCTTCAAACTTGATTGGGCACTACTGACACAGTGACATGTGACTCTATGATGTCACCAAACCAACTTAGGGAGATGTTTCTTCTCTCTATCCCTCTCTTTCTCCTGAGCTTTTTACCTGCTCTTTCTCCTAGACCTTGACCGAGGTAGGACATGGGCAGGAGGGCCTGCTACACCCTTCCCCTGTTCTCTCACCTCTGCATGACCACAGCAGGAGCTGCAGCTTTGCCTTAAATGTGGCCTGCCTCCAGCAGACACAGAACCTGAAGATCAGACAAATTAGTGTGCCAAACACAGGGTTTGCAACTAACTTTCCAGTAACAAAGAAAACCAAGTTGAGTTAGCACCCCAACGTCTTACTCTGCAAGGACACTGAGCAACCGGTCTCCTCGGATCTGCACCTTTGGAACAAGGACACAGCAAAGACTGCATCTGGAACCACAGTTCTTCCCAACCAAAGCAACTCTTCCCTCCATTTTTAGGAGAAGTCCGATATTTTGCACTTTAGTAAGTTTTTCACCCATCCCTGAGTTGTTTATGATGAAATAGAGTGGTTAAGACCAAAATCTTGATGATTTCTCCTTCTCTGAGGCTTAACAATGCTGTCTATGGCCATGTGTAAATCTGTCCTAAAACCACCTTAAACATTCGTTTTCAAAGCCATGAAACTCAGAGTGGTCAGTGGTGTTCCTTGATGTTCCAACATAAAAATCATAGGAAACTGTGGTTTCCACGAAGGTTCATTTGACATTTTGTCCATGCATTGATTTTCTATTAGCCTCATTGTCCGTTGGTAGTAATCCGCCACCGGAAACGGAAAGAGGGTTGTTTACGACAAGGTTATAGTCATTGTAGTAGTCTTTTAGCTCAGCGATAGTGCTGGCTCGACAGTCACTGACTCCCGCAGTCGCTGACCACACAAAACTTGCCCATTATTACTCGCTTATAAACAACCTTCACAGTACAATGCCTCTGAACACAACACCAACTTTCCTCTTCTGCTTCTTTCTGTGTCCCATTACATTGCAATGGTTTCCTGCCAGTTGGTGATACCCACGTAAAGGAGCATTATCGCCATCAAGTGGGCTGGAGTGTATAACGCTTCAGGGTCAAACGAACGATCAAGCGGACGTTTACATACGGGTGTGAGGCGGCTGAAAAAATAGTTCCACAATCGAGATGAATAGTGAAAACACAGATGGAAACACCAGTTTGCTATGATTTTTATGTCGGAACATCAGCGAACACCACTGACCACTCGCTGAGTTTCATGGCTTTGAAAACAAACGTTTAAGGTGGATTTAGGACAGATTTACACGTGACCATAGACAGCATTGTAAAGCCAGGCAGGGGACAGCCAAATTCTCAGAAAAGGAGCAGTCATCAAGATTTTGGTCTTAACCACTCTATTTCATCATAAACAACCAGGAATGGGGCTCAAAGTGCAAAATATTGACTTCTCCTTTAAGGATTGGTAATTTAACAACTGGACATAGTATTATTACAGTTGTACAGGCTAAGCAAGACTTTTTTACTTTGTCAATTGTGATTTTATGCTGTTCACTGCATTATTGTTGTGATTGTTTGCAGTTAGGTTATTGGTTAGTTGGCTTCACCAACGCTAAGTGATGTTAGTTTGCTGATGCTTTACACAAACAGAGAGAGAGTGCTTTGTGCTGCTTTTGTTTCAAATTCAGTCCTTGCTGTGTCCTTGTTCCAAAGGTGAAGAGGAGTCAGTTCTTTGATCTTCAGGTTCTGTGTCTGCTGAGAGCAGGCCACATTGAGGGCGAACCTGCAGCTCCTACTGTGAGCATGCAGGTGAGAAAATGGGGGTAGCAAATCCTCCTGCCTGACGTTCTACCTTTTCAGAGGTCAAAGAGCAAGAGCCAGATGGAGAGGAGAAGCTTCTCCCAAAGTCGCCTTGGTGACCTTCCAGGGGCTCACATGACACAGTGGTGCCCAATCACATTTGAAGCTGGGTACAGGGTCAAGACTTGACAGTTAAGTGTGACAAGTGAGGCATCCTCGGAAGTGGAGTTCAAATGGCTTTTCCTTTGTTTTGAAGGACAAAGGAGACAACAGCAGCCATTTTAGGACACTGTACTTAGAAGCCTTCCAATGTCCATTTTACAGCTGTAGAGAATGAACAAATCATTTATGAGGTCCAGTGAATTCCAATATTGTCTTCTTCTCTTGAGGTTTTGCGAAGATTTTTTACATTTATTTTATTTTTTTTAATTTTTATTCTGTGTCATGGACACAAACATGTGCCCAACCATTACAATAACTTACAATAACATTGCAGTGATCAGTCCAAAGTACATGCTATTTTACTGCTCGGATCCCAAATAGAATACTCAGCCTTCTATCCCAAGTCTGCCAAACAAATTCTGCCACAAAAAAGTTCTCCTTACAAAACATAACTCAGAATTTTCATGGTCAACCAACCAAAAGAAATCAACATAAGCAGAGGTCATTTTGATACAAAATACATCCCCTGTGTCTTCGGATGTAAGACAGTAAAACATAAAATGAACCTCATTCTCAATTTCACCTATGTTACACAACAAACACAGTCTGTCCTCTTCTTGGGTGGCATCAAACCTACCAGTCTCTAAGGCTAATGGTAATGGTTCTGAGCACAACTGTGCACATAGGAATCTTTGTCTTTTGTTTAAATTATACTTCACGTAAGGTTCCATGCTGTAGCTATTCTTTGTGAGACAATAAGTTCCTAATTTTGGTTTATACCAAATATAAACACACCATTTTTTCTCAAAACACAAGAAACATTTTACTTCTCATCTCCTGGATGTCACAGAGTAACCTGTTCTGAAAGCTCTTAAGATGAAAAGAGGATTTCAACTCATTAACCCAGGAGATATCCCAATTAAATATCTGTTTAATGAGTCTCTGTTCAGACAGCCTCGCCAGTCTATGCCAAAGCCAAAGCATATGACAGTTATGTCTGATCGAGAATCCAAACAGCATATATGTATGCAGAATCTGTCAACAACGCTACAGGATTTTGGTATCAGATGCTTTTCTGGCTTTAAATTGTTGTGCGTTTGTAGTCTAAACAGTAACGTGTTTGAGCACACTTTGGTAGCCTGCAGATAAATATCATTTGATGTTGATTTAGCTTTTTATTTGCTTTTTTCAAATTTATCAGCATTTATATACAGATATCTGTTAAAAGAGATTAGCTAAAATAAGGGGTACAGGGAAGAGAAGTCTCAGCCTAGATATCCTCTGGCTGAAGCAGAACAGCCCAAATATTGGACGTTGTCCCCAGAAGCATTATCATCATGAGACAATAGCTGAAGGGTTTGTACATTTGTACATTTCGTTTGTATCATATCAAAATTTCTAAAATAACATAGTATATGAACTGACTGTCAGTTCAGGTGGAGGGGATGGTGATGGCGTGACACCTAGGCCTGATGCCTGCCAAGTTGCCTTTGTACATGGGACACCTGCTCTACCCGCTGAGCTACTGGCGTCCCCCCGAAACAAGCCATTATTTTTGACAGAGACATTGCTGATTTCCAGCAGGGATTGTGTCATCAAAACCAGATATTTCAAGCCAAAACATGATGTTTTCCCTAACTATAAACAAGTGATTTATGTGTCTAACCCTAACCACATGTTGTAGAAATGTAAGAAACACAAAGTTTCAATGTACAGTATGTGCTACATAATAACGTAAATGCAACATAAATGTAACATAAAATGCCAACATTTTTTCTTGCGATTTGTGCTGGGTACAAAGCTAGCTATTAGCAATGTTTTGACTTATCTCTCACCATAATTCTGACGTAATCATGCAGATAAAAGACAAAACTTAAGAGCACTCTTTTTTAAACTGCTTACTTCATGCTGAAATATAGGCTAGCCATTAGCATTTGCCTAAAAGTCTATGTGCCTCCTCTTAACCCACCTGAAACCTACAACATAGTTTCAGCTACATTGATTAAATAGGCTACGAGATCCATATCTCATGAGATAAAGATGTTGCATCTTCAGACACATGAAGAAATAGAATTCATGACATGTACTTCATAATTGAATCCATTTCTTAGCCAATAACAAATTTAACAAAAGTCCCGTCCTCATAGTCATGCTATCACATTACAGAGCACACACAACACTTTTATTATTTTAGATAAAGAAAACACTTACACCAGGTTCAGACTACATGATATTGTCAGATGCAGCTGTCCTACAGTGTTGGCTAAGATCGTGAACAACAATGGGTATCGTGTGCGATGATTAATTGTTTTAACCTGTGAAGTGTGTCATAGTGGACGGCAACCAATGCCACATCTGGTATGCTTCATGACTTCTGGACAGAAAGTCTAGCATGTTTGTTGTTTTGGGGTTTTTTTGTCTTCCATGACTCCTTCCATCACAGCAGACACTTTGATCAATAGAAAGAGAGTGATCTGCTGCCGTGGACAACTGTACCGCAATGATACCCCAGCCTTTTTGATATTTCCTCACCATGTAAATCACCACAACAGAGTAAAAAAGAAAACATGTTGGTGTGAAATAGCAGAGGCATTTCGGCAACCCCATGAGTACTGCCATTAGCATAAAGCTAGCAAAGAATGTTAATTCTTTTTAATGGAAAAGGATTGGGTACAAACATACCATTAAATTCACAAATAGTGGCTGGGCCTTTACTTACCTCAACTGCAGAGGGTACCAGTTTTATTTGAAACAGACTACACTAGAAACAAGACTTTATTTCTCATTCCCTCTCTATTTTTCTATTTTTATTCATAATCGGCTCCTATTTGCCCTGTTATATTAAATGCATCATGCCATCATTTCAAACTCAACGCTTCCTGTATCTGTTTAAAATTAAAAGCCTCTTAGTGTTTCAGTGGAGAGAGTCACTTCGTTTTCTAAAAAGGCTTTTTATTGTGAAACATTTGCAGGAACCTGTTGTGGATCATTCAGTGACTTGCTTAGTTTTCATGTGATACCTCAAATGTACCTCCTGTCATCTGATGGCACTTTTTACATTACTACAATAAAAATTGGCTGAGACATGAACCAATGACATCATCTTTTACACTGTCAAAGATGACCAGCAATGATTGGTTGTGGACAAACATATCTGTCATGTCTGTCGGCCAAGTCATGGCAAGATTTTATGATTCCATCACCTAATCTGACATAGTGTGAGTTGAACGGTGATTGTGTGTGTGTATGTGTGTGTGTGTGTGTGTGTGTGTGTGTGTACCAGATGAGCACGTTTCCTCTGCTTCATTAGCTTAGTGGATTTTGTACTTACAGTATCTCTGTACTGGACACAGAGAAAAAATTGATACTGATCTTCTCATCTGACTGTGAATTTAAGACATGCATATTTAAAAAAAAATAGTGGATCCTAATAAGATATTCATATCCTGATTTCATAGACGTGTATCCGTGTGGATGACTGCAGATGCCTCAGCTCTGATTTGTATTTACACAGGCTCTCCATGACGGAGCACACTGACACATCCATTTCTACTCAATGTCAAAATGTTTGCTCTTCACAAAGTTCACGATGCACACACAAACATCTGATAGTTAAAATGCAGTTTGTATCAAAAATGCTGACAGGAATGATAAGCTTGAGGAGGAGGATAACGATGGCACACCCGCATGGTTTAGAAGAGGTTTAAAGCATACACACACACACCTGAAAACACACACGGACACGGAAATGATAAAGTATATTGATTCTCTTTTAACGGCAGACGGGTTTCCAAGGCAACTGAGAGCGTGAAGTGTACTTTATACTCTGTACTGCTGAAAAATCCAGCTGGGTGAGCCGTTTCCTGCATGCTGCTCTATTCTCCTGTGCTTAAGATGACATCAGAGCGAGGATTCTATTTTCAGAGGTTGGGTGGGGAGAGGAAGAGAGCCCTGTGGCATTTAACGCGTGGAGGACAGGATTACGAGGGAAACCCACCTCAAGCACGAGTCACGACTCACACTCCTCTGCTTAGGCAGTTTATAAGCGCTCACAGGCTAAGATATGTGTGTGTAATAACAATCACCCTACCTGCCGACCTTAAGTGAACCGTCTTCTTTGCTTTAGTAATGTACTCCACAATCAAGTTCTGCATAGAGTAGTGTGGCTGCTGTGACACATGACCAAGACTCACTGGTAAAGGGCTTATTTAAGGATCCGTAAGTGAGATATTCAGGATTTCCAAACACAATCAGACTGTAATAGAGGTACCTTGATTTGACATGGTTGTTGATGAACACCGAAGTACTAATAAATGACTTTAATGCTGAGACACCTTAAGTTCTACTTCATTTAAAAAACACATACCTTGATTGAAATGTCAATCTTAGTCAGCCCGTTCTCATTTCAAGGCCATCAAATATGGCAGCTTGGTCAATGGCCATTGACATCTGATTCTGAGGCACGAGGCACCCTTTAGAAACTGTATGAGATGCGCAGGCTTTCAAATAACTCAAGTGGAAACCCATTCATGGCAACAATGTACTATAAAGAGCGAGAACGTAGTGCAGGAGGGAAAGGAGGTGCACGTAGTTACTGTCATGTGACATCCTCATGTATGTCATGTAATATACTCATTCACCTGCTTTAAATTACATGACAAATGTACTTATTTAAACCATACCCAGCTGGCATTTCAACGTTTATTCACCACTGAATCAACATCATGGACCATGGTTGAATCACTGTTGAATTACGTTTCGATTTTGAAAGATGAAACTACAGGCCAAAAGTTTGGACACATCTTCTCATTCAATGCGTTTTCTTTATTTTCATGACTATTTACATTGTAGATTCTCACTGAAGGCATCAAAACTATGAATGAACACATGTGGAGTTATGTACTTAACAAAAAAAGGTGAAATAACTGAAAACATGTTTTATATTCTAGTTTCTTCAAAATAGCCACCCTTTGCTCTGATTACTGCTTTGCACACTCTTGGCATTCTCTCCATGAGCTTCAAGAGGTAGTCACCTGAAATGGTTGTCACTTCACAGGTGTGCCTTATCAGGGTTAATTAGTGGAATGTCTTGCTTTATCAATGGGGTTGGGACCATCAGTTGTGTTGTGCAGAAGTCAGGTTAATACACAGCCGACAGCCCTATTGGACAACTGTTAAAATTCATATTATGGCAAGAACCAATCAGCTAACTAAAGAAAAACGAGTGGCCATCATTACTTTAAGAAATGAAGGTCAGTCAGTCCGGAAAATTGCAAAAACTTTAAATGTGTCCCCAAGTGGAGTCGCAAAAACCATCAAGCGCTACAGCGAAACTGGCACACATGAGGACCGACCCAGGAAAGGAAGACCAAGAGTCACCTCTGCTTCTGAGGATAAGTTCATCCGAGTCACCAGCCTCAGAAATCGCAAGTTAACAGCAGCTCAGATCAGAGACCAGATGAATGCCACACAGAGTTCTAGCAGCAGACCCATCTCTAGAACAACTGTTAAGAGGAGACTGTGCGAATCAGGCCTTCATGGTCAAATAGCTGCATTAGACCAGTGGAAATCTGTGCTTTGGTCTGATGAGTCCAAATTTGAGATCTTTGGTTCCAACCGCCGTGTCTTTGTGAGACGCAGAAAAGGTGAACGGATGAATTCCACATGCCTGGTTCCCACTGTGAAGCATGGAGGAGGAGGTGTGATGGTGTGGGGTGTTTTGCTGGTGACACAGTTGGGGATTTATTCAAAATTGAAGGCACACTGAACCAGCATGGCTACCACAGCATCCTGCAGCGATATGCCATCCCATCCGGTTTGCGTTTAGTTGGACGATCATTTATTTTTCAACAGGACAATGACCCCAAACACACCTCCAGGCTGTGTAAGAGCTATTTGACCAAGAAGGAGAGTGATAGAGTGCTGCAGCAGATGACCTGGCCTCCACAGTCACCGGACCTGAACCCAATCGAGATGGTTTGGGGTGAGCTGGACCGCACAGTGAAGGCAAAGGGGCCAACAAGTGCTAAACACCTCTGGGAACTCCTTCAAGACTATTGGAAACCATTTCAGGTGACTACCTCTTGAAGCTCATGGAGAGAATGCCAAGAGTGTGCAAAGCAGTAATCAGAGCAAAGGGTGGCTATTTTGAAGAAACTAGAATATAAAACATGTTTTCAGTTATTTCACCTTTTTTTGTTAAGTACATAACTCCACATGTGTTCATTCATAGTTTTGATGCCTTCAGTGAGAATCTACAATGTAAATAGTCACGAAAATAAAGAAAACACATTGAATGAGAAGGTGTGTCCAAACTTTTGGCCTGTACTGTAGGTGAATTTAGGTCTTGCCTCATCGTTGAATTAATGTTGAATTATGTTTTGATTTTGAAAGATGAAATTGCAACCTTGTTTCAACATCTTACTCTGATTATTTTATTTTAACAGTTAAAAGTTACAGGGCCAGTGCACTAGTGTTGTCACAACACTGGAATTTCATATTTCATTGCAATGCCTTGAAAAATATCAATATTCAATGCCATTTCGATACCACTTGGAAATGGACTGATTTTTATTTAACAAAGTTATGTCATTAATAGACATTTCTGTAAATGTTGCCCCCTGGGCAGGTGTAATGACATAGACACACAAAATACATTAAAACAGGTCCTTTTCACTACATTGTACACAAATTTGCAATTGTTCAAATATATTGAAACCTAGTTTACAATTGGAACAACATGACAATACTGACTCAGAGATTTACTGTACATTTACACAGACATCATGGGATAACACTGAACGTAATCAAATGAGATTCCCTGGAAAAAGATAGTGGCACCTTCCTGAACAATACGTGGGAAAGCAGTTGTTACAATTTATCTTACAAAGATGGAAAGGCGTTCTGTCACACTGTGTATATATTTTGTTCAGTGAATGAAAATATAACACATTTATACAGTAAAACTGCAACAACAGTGGCCTCTCTGCTCAGTATCTGCACTGTCAACAGCTACATTTCCAGTTCCGTCTGTTTTCCAAATCAGCCTGTTTTTCAGCTGATCAATAATCAGTGTATTACCTGATTACAGCCGGCACACCTCCAGTTTGGAGGATCACTGGGGGACAAAGGACCAAACTTCAAGCGATATTCCATCGTTCAAGCATAATCCCCTCAGTATGTACTCACCTCTATGCCGATGTGAGGATGGGTGAAGATCTTCAGTTCACAAAACAATCCTGGAGTTTCAGCAGAAAACAGCCTTGCAGCTAATTAGAGTGAATGGTGACCACGGATAAAATGTAAAAAAAAGAACACAAAACAAACACAAAATGTCTCCATCCTGCTTGTGTGGTGTAATCCAAGTGTCTGTGAGCCTCAACATTAAAATTTAACCACAAAAGACACCATTTACACCATGTTTTTAGCCTAAATGTCAACTGTAGCCTCCCAGGTATGTAAACATAGCGTCGATGTATCGCAAGACTTCGTATATCTCTTGATGGATGCACGTGTGAAGTCTCTCTCTAACCCTAACCCTAACCAGCACTGATTCAAAAGATATAAATCAAAAAGTCAACATCAGAAAGTTAATTTCTTGCCTTCATAAAACCTCCATGGGAATGTGGAAGACGACCCTTGAGGTCAACTCAAAGCCGACTGCCCAAGTCAACATCAAATGTGGCATATACCAAGGGAATGCACGCTGTCATAAGATAAGATAAGATAAGATATCCTTTATTAGTCCCACAGTGGGGAAATTTCCAGTGCTACAGCAGCAAAGTGGATAGCATCACTGCTGTTCTGCATAGGCCTAAATCCCCTCAGTCAGATCATCAAGAAGACTGGCTATGGATACCAATTCCGAAGTGGAGTAACAATCAGCCACCTGCTCTACATGGATGACATCAAACTGTACGCCAAGAGCAGGACCGTAGCCAGGGTTTAAAAATTAGTGGGGTCCAGAATTTGAAAAGGAGCACTCGGGGCAGTGATCCCCAAACTGGGAGTGTGGCTCTGGCAGATTCTAGGAACACATTTGAAGCCTCAGTCCAGAAGTGTGCAGTCCTAGGAACAGCTAAGATACTGCGCAGAGCCCTCCCCTCAAACTCCCAGGCCTCTGGTAGAGGACCCAAGCTTGAGGATGATACAGATACCACCCTGAGAGAGGGTGATTTTTTTTTTTAAATGTACATATATTAGGGCTGTAAATAGATTTTAAAAAATTAACTACTTTATCTCACGTTTTAAAATCCATTAATCTAGATTAATCATGATTAATTTCCTTTTAATTTCCTTCTAAAGTTAAGTACTGTCTAAAAGTAAAAAATAAAATAAAATCCTGTGCGTAATCACAAATAATTTAGTTAGTTTAATGTCAATAGTTTATAAAAGTCAATGAATCCAGTAAACTATTGTCATTGGCAAAGCGAAAGTAGCCTATTTGTTGTCAATGTAGGCTAACAAAAAAACTAAAGGCTGCAACCAGGGCTCCACTGCAGTAGTCCATATGAAGAAGACACTGTGCGAGAGAGGCAGAGAGACAGCACTCATGTGGAAAAGGGGAAGCAAGGAGAGACTGAAAGTGAGAGAGAGAGAGAGCTTTTGAAAAGAACTATGCCAGGTATGTTTGTCCAAAAAATGCTAGTACTGGGCCTGTTTGAAGCATTTTTTCATCACCAACGTGTGTGTTAGATGTTCTAGTTAATTTTGATACCCTGGCCATTGTTCTAGCTTAAAAATTGACCTCCATACCATCGCTAAAAGTGCATGGAACATAATGTTGGAGCACCTGCGTTAATTGCGTTAAATTTCTTTAACACGTTGACATTAATCGCGGAGATTGCCGCGTTAACTTTGACAGCACTAATATGTATGTATATGTATATATATATATATATATATATATATACACACATATATATACATATATATATATATATATATATATATATATATATATATATATATATATATATTATATATATATATATATATATACATATATATGTGTGTATGTGTGTGTCTAAACGTATAATGACAAGCCCTATGGAAAGTTTAATTTCACTATTGCTATTTTTAGTATACCACCAACATCAAAAGATGTCTCAGAGAGCCATGATTGAATGGTATCCATAGCAACCAGTATCATCAGGTCCACCAGCAAAGCAGGTGTCTTTGAACACAGAAGAAGGGCACTCATGATATTATTTTAAGGGTCAGTGAAAAACCCAGGTGGCTTAGCCCTTACAGTTTATTATTCCAGTGTTTAGCATATAGTGACTCTTTGACAGCCACCTTCCAAACTGTGACACTGACAGGGTTAGGTCAGATTAAATATGCAAATTACTGCACAAATGCATGCCTTCATTATTTCTCCAACTGCCTGCAACCTATGTACATACAAGAAGAAATGTTGTTGTTGTTTTTTGTTTTTGCTAGAAAATTAAAAAAAAAAATTATTTGTGTCCTCTCTCTTTTTAATGACACCACACAACACTGGGGTCTCTCTGCTCTCCAACAATTTCTCCTCAGCTGCCTCACACATCACACATCAAATTGGTTTGAATATGATGAGGAGAGACCCAAGCCTGTCCCTGTGGTTTATATTTACAGTGCAGCAAGCCTGAAGCTCTCAGATGTGAAGGAGTGAATAGTGGAGAGGAGTGTCGGGAGGTCTTCGGTCCCTCAGAGCTGTAATTGATTTGCTCTCAGGCCTCCTGAGCTGTGAGGTCTGGCTCTGCAGATATCTGCTGACACACAGCCCCTTGCTTGATTCCACTCTGGTCTTCAAATGCAGTTTTTGACAAAGTTGTGCAATTACTCTCAGCAAAACCAAATGCTTCACACGGAATAGTCATCTGAGGTTTGACAAAAGGATTAGTAATGAGCAGCCGCCGTATCAGCTGGCACACTTTATTAACTTTTGTGCTTAATGAGGGCTTTGCCTCTCAGATGTAAATCTCTTTCTATTGGCAGTCCATCTAATTAAATATTAAAAAGCCATATGCAGATGCATGCTTGATGTTTTTCCCATCCAGCGTGCCACCGATACAGCAAATTGGCATGAGCTCAGCCCTTTGATCAATCTCTTATCACTCCTGCCTGTTAACAGACCCTTGCATTAATTTGTCTCTTCACTCCATGGCACCGCTGTTTTTGGCCCACCCAGTGTTTAACATCAGCTCATCCAACATGAACCTGACGATCTTCTCTCTCTCTTCAAGCTTCTGATTACAATCTAAAAGTAACATCAAAGCATGTAGATTTGCCTTTGATATGTTGGATAAGTTTCAACAGAGCAGGAAGTTTGTGTTTTGATGTGACTGTCATCTGTGCGTCCTTGTGTCTGACTCGTGTTTATTTTGAGGTGTTCAGAGAGGAGGTTGCCATGGAAAGGAGACTTGAGTTCCTGTGTGGGAGACTGTGGCTGCTGCTGAGTCCTCAACTGGAGCTATAGTTTGTGATGGAGCAACATCACAGGGCTATGGAAATAGATGAGCTTTGAATTAAGCCCATGGGGACACAGATTGTGTGGGAAATGGTTTCAGGGTGATGAACCTTGACAGATCTCCCAAAAGTCTGTTTCCATGTTTCTCACCTCTCTGCTGTAGCTTTCCAGTGTGCTGTAATTATTCTGCTGCTATGTAACTTACAGACAGATCTAAACACAGAGGTTTACTTTTAGGCCTTGATTAACCAGCAAGAAGCCCTAGGGGAAAATGTGCTGTAGGCCTAATGAACCCCAAGCAACACAAATTCCCCCAATCCATTTCACCCAGAAACTGGTGGATACTCCTACACTAAAACACAACTTGTCCAAGTTTTCTGTGTGTTGGCTTATGAAAGTATCAGTCCTCTCAGCAAATGACAAAATGACCAAAACGACACATTTTCAAGCTCCAGTCATATGAATTATGACTTTTGACTCAGATATAAAAAGGCCAAAAGTCTCACTAAACACACATACTGTCTTGCAGAAGGTGTTAAAGCATTTATCTGATCAGATTAGTTCAGCCATCAAAAATCTCTGTGGGTGAGAGAGCAGCTCGATTAAGGGCCTGTGAAGATGAGCAATATGTTGTTCAATCATAAAAGTCTTGTGTTTGTGTTAGTTAATGGATAATTGTTAGCCAGCCAAACAGCATCATGAGCCAGGACAACCCCAGGCTGGCTCACAGGATGTAGCCTGTGGGTATAAGTCTGTAACTGGCCACCAATTTCAGACAGTAACACATTTCCTGGGTGTTGCCAGTTTTTATCCCCATTGCTACATGAAACTATTCTCTCACAGCCAGACCTATCTTCACAGTTCATTTTAGCAATGTCCATGAAACAACAACAACCTCCAGACTAGCAACCTACATGCTAAAACAACATTTAATGCTTTATGTGGCATTTTCTTTTGCTGGGATTAGCCATTTTAATGCCAGGGCTAGCCTCTCCATGAGCAAATGCTCCACTAAAACAAGTTCCCTCCAAACGTCATTTGCAAGGGCACCATTGCTGTATTCTGACCTTAGTGCTGCCCAAGATAATTGTGACTCATTTAAAGAAATAATAACAACTCAGAGGGTTTTTTTTCCTTTGGTGTGGAATTGACTGATCCCAAGCCTCACTCCTCCTTAGTTACTGATGCTAAATCAGACAAGCTTGGCAAAAAAGAAACATGGCGACACTGATTCTGTTTTGCTGGCTGTAGCAGTATTTATTAGATAGTTTCTCAGCATCAGCCAACATAGAAACAGACAGCAAAGCCCACAGTATATGATGGAAGGATAAATTCAAGATGTTAATTTTATGAACAAGGCAAATGACATAAATTGAGGCTTCCAGTCTCAATAAACAATGAAAGTCAAACTGGTCATGCTGAATTGGGGAATGTCGTGTAAATCATAAGAGAAACCCACCAACTGTGGCAACCAAAACACATGGAGATGTGGGAACATGTAGAGGCAACAAAACCTCTTAGAAATAAAGCAGCTGTTTCACCAGATAATGGAGAAAGTTAAACCGTTACAGCAGTGCTGTTGAACCTGAGGATATTTCCCGTAAGGGGGAAACAAAGTAACAGCTCTGCAGTTTATATATTAATAATTGTTTGCAAGTAACTATAAGTATTTGCAAGTCACACTGGTGCTTCATGGTAGCAAAATGCGATTAGAAGCTTGCATACTGGAGCCCTGCAGATACAAAAACACACACCTCGTCTGCTCAAACACTATTGTCCAGGTGAGGGTGGTCTGGATGGGCATTAGAGTGTGTGTGATGTATCATGTTTGTGAGTAGTTTTTTCTTTTTGTGTCTGTGTGAGGGATGGGGCCATAGGAGAGAGTGTGAGAGTCTCATGCCGGTGGCTTAAAAACAATGACATAAAATTATACTTGATGTTCCCAATATAGTAATTTTATATGTGTATACACTCACACGTGGAGCAAGCTGCAATACTAGGAGTTTAATGGATAACCTTAGCTGCAAATTACACATTTATTAAAAAGTAGATGGATGCAAACACGTGCATACCGGAAAGCAAAGTTGCAGGCTTCCAGACAGCGGGAGAATGAGGGCTGCAGGGCACGCCTTGCCCACTATTCACAGCAGAACAGAGACCAGGAAAGAATTTACACTTAGCTGAAAGCCAAATAAAGGCCACCTGAGGTAAACAGAAGAGAATGAGCCAGCCTACCTCAGCAACGAATTTATATTAAGCTAGAGCTTGAAGCAGACGCCGGATCTGCCACCCAGAGATGAATCAGCTACATTGCAAAACAAAAGAGCGAAGGCCACTATAATGCCAATGACACACGCTATGAACACGCAACACAAGAGAACTGTAAGAAAGCATCTCTTAAAATCACTGGGAACCCATATGCCAAGAGGTATGGTGTCTGAACCAGGTACACTAACTGTAGTCCACACCAAATTTTAAATCATATCACAGGCACGGAAACCAGGTAGGAAATGTGCATCCGAGCAGCAGGCCTAAGCCTAGAATTAGGGCTTGGTGGCGCTGCCCTATAATCAAGGCTCCAGGGAATCACTCAGCTGCATAATATTGAGAAAGGGAAGAGCCAACTGAGGTCCAAGCATGTTCCAAGCTTGCCCAACTGTTATTTGAGCACAGGGTGAAATGGGGCGGGACTTAGAAGGGGCTTAATTTGATGGATTCAGCCAGAACTTTCTCCAGCACTGGCACAGCTATGTGAGATAGGTCTGGCTACAGGTGTGAGACTAGGCCTACCCTGATCTGCATGCAGCCTGCAGCTCAGATGGATGTGATCAGTTTTTGTGATCCAGCCATCAGAGCCACATGTAGGTACAGCATACAGTATATATAGGGATTAACTAACATCTCATAGAAAATAAATCAGAGCAGGCTTCCCCTCATGTTTTCGGTGGGTCTCTCGATCATTTTTAAATCCTTGACAGCTCCTGAGAGATTCTGGAGAGCCTGTACTGCGTTCACGCTGAGATATGGTAGTTTCCATTATGCAGTAACATTATGTGAAATACATTCCTGTGGCCATTCCTCCCTCTGTTTCCATAACTCTGAGCCCATCAAAAGGTTACTGTGCCACCATGAATTGCTTCTCTGACTTACCTATTTATTTCATAGATGGATAAGTAATTTTCTCCTCCAGTACAGAGGATAGAGTCATGTTCCCAAAATAAATTAAATCCAGCAAACATTAATTTACAGCAGGAACAAGCTGTCAAGGTGCTTTATTGAGATGTATGAGCTGGGGGTTCCGAGCTAAATCAGCAGAGCAGGAAGGTGACAGGATACCCCATCACCACCACCCAATTCCCCAAGCTCCTACTAAAACACTAGCCTGGTGTTCTCAGCAGTGCTGTCTCTGAACAGGAACAATGTTATAAATAAATGATAAAACAATGAAGCCTTTTTTTTCTTTCTTTCTTTCCTTTCCATTCTCATTTTTTGGCTTAGACAGACACAGATCGGCTCAAGAAATGTATGCTGGTAAGCCCTTTCATGTAGAATGTGGTTAAAACTGAAACAGTGCAGCACTGGATTGAAACCTTTCAGAAAGTTATAACACTGACTGACTGTGACAGACAGTAAAATCACTTCTGGGTACAATAGACTGACTCAAAATGTCTGGGATGTTTATTGCCGACAGGTATTTTTATTAGCTGCTTTGTCCTTGTTCTCGTCACTCTCAGCCTCATAGATGTGCAGTGGAGACTCGCTGCCTCTTCAATTCCTGTAATTACCTTCCACATCGTGAGCGTCTCTTAGCCCTGATAAGATTAAGATTCAGATGAAATATGTTGTGGCAGGCAACCCTGCTCTGCTCATTCACATTTCCCTCTCCGTGAGCTTTTTCTACATCTCATCACTGACCACTGGCTTTAACCCTCTTAATTAAACAATGCCCTCTCTGCAATTAGTAGAAGACCTTGAATATATCACTTTAGCATTTCTTGGTTCTGGTCTCTTCAGCTCTGTAGAAGATCTGAGCTGAAATAGCTGCAGATCATTCAAACTTCTGTTAACAGCCTCTGACTTTTCGAGTAGTTATGGTATTACTAAATGCAGTGCAGCACAATAAAGTGTTTCCCACAGGCACCAAGACGAATCACTGTGGTGTGCACCATTTAGGAATCGGTTTAATTTTGAATGATGCCTTTGCACATAAATAATAAGACACAGGAAGCAAGAGAGAAAAGTAAATACAATCTGGAGTTGAGAGGAGGACAACCAGAGAGTTTTAAAACCAGTCTCCAGTTTTAAAAACAGGAACACAATACAGCTGAGATGTAGGAAGAGAACTAACTGATTATGAGCCCTGCACATTTCCACCCAATGCACCAATCACAGCAGACCAACAACTTGACCAACCTTGGACAACTTTACAAGCACTGATTTTATAGTATGAGAACCAGACAGGACTTTAAGATGGCTTCCTTTCATTTAAATGAAAGTCCAACCTGGTGTCACAGAAATATGTGAACTAACCATGAGCTCTTAACACCACATTACCCAGTGGTGGCACTCACTGTGTTAAAATGATGTGCCAGCACCATGGAAACAATGCTGATGGAAAGTCAATAAGGATCCTTTGCTGTGGTGGACACATGAATTTCCTGGTTCAGTGATGTCATGCAGTGGGGGGTGGTCAATGTTTGGATCCCATAGGCAGTGTTGGAGGTAATGTGTTACAGTAATATATTACTATATATTACAAAGTAATATGCGGTGTAAAATAACATTTAATTTTTCCACTTGTATGTAACTTTCAGAAAATCCTTGTTAGTAGTGACCCCTCTTTTTGAGCCTGTTAAGTGAACTGTGGTCAACATTCTGTTGCTCGCACTTGCACTTTGAAGGCATGAGCGAGTACCTGGACATCAGTCACAACAGTGACAAACACGAGACCGACGGTGATTGACCAACAGTTGACCAATACAGTGTATTATGTTATTACATTTAAAATGTCACGTAATGTCCTACCACCTGAAATAAAATGTTTACTATTTTCATTTTTAATTTATTCACACTGCACCACTTCCACAAGTGTGCCAGCAGAAAAAAATCCCCTCAGGGCTTTTGTGTCTGAATAGGCTCCATTGTCATTATAGTCTACGTTATAGAATGGTGCCAGAAATCGGCACATTAGGGTGATACTGGACTGTGCGTTAGCAAGTTCAATGTGTTTACATTTATATACCTACAGTGTATCCCATTCTACTTCTGCGCCTATGGCTCCTTGCAAGCAGTGGAAGTAAGAAGACAGGTTTGTTTTCTTCCTTGTCCAGGCGATCAGCACATCTGGGCGATGCTGTCCAGTGTACATTAGCATGTTGGATGTAGGAAAAAACCTAGTGTGTAATATGTAGACATGAACGGCACTGACCAGACAGAGATATGTGACAAGTTGAGATGAGAATGGGTTGGACCAGCACACCAGGTACCCGCAAGTGCGTCTTCCTGCTCTGGTGTATTAATTTTTGCTTGTCATAGGGATTGTCGCACACACCAATCCATTTTTTTAAGGTTGCGTCTTGTTCGAGCATGTGATAGAAACAGCATGTTAAAAATGCTTTGTCATTGTACGTAACATTCTGTACATGCATTTAAATATACACCGAGACAAAAAGTGTTTGGCTGCAGTGCACAAAATTAATAAGAGGAGACAGATAAAAGCAATAAACATCACACATCTAAAACCACAAAGATAACAAAATAGTAATGATGACTTAAACCATACATCCCCTAGGCTCAGTCCGGCCCTGATTTGTTGAGACAAATAGAGTGAGCATTAGAATCTGTAGGGAAGATCTGTAAGGTATTGTGGGTCACTCAAAGTATTTTTTACACCTTATTAATGCCTCTGCTCATGATTTTTCTCCTGGCCTTTCTCCTCTCTGTAAGCAGACTTTTTGGCACATGGAATGGTCAGACTGGCAAAAGCATTGAACACAATTTCCACAGTGGGCTATTTGATCTTTGTCCAAATAGATAATTAGCTGGAGATGCCATAGCATGCCACCCACCATCTCCCTGTCACACCCGTGCTGTGAGGAGATGCTGGCAATGAAAACAGATTTATTTCTATCAATGAGCCTCACTCCGACTGTTATCAGTGACGGGACAGATCTTGAGGGGTTCTTGAGGGTTTTTGTGGGGAGGCTTGTTGCTGGCTTGGGCTATTTATAGCAGCATTTACCTCGCATTGTGATCTGCATATTTTATTTATGGTCCGTGAGGCAGTGGTGGATTAAATTTGTGAAACAACAGAAGGAACTGTACCCAAGACTACAGTTAAAAGATTCCACAAACAGAACTATCTGGGATGCTGTAATCACATGCACTGCAGCCAGTCTGGAAACATGGACAATTACAAAGCAGCAGCCTACAATGTGAAAAGAGGCTAAAAGTTCTAAATTACAATGCACAAGTTGAAGGAGCAGATGGGATAATTTGATTGATTCATTGATTGATTGATAACTGACAAAGTGGAACTGAGGCTGAATGTTCCCTCTTATCATTACTGTATCCTTGTATCTTCCTTTTTCAATGATAATCATTTTGCTGCTGTCATTCAAGGAGGCATTCGGGTCAAAAGATGAAGTTCATCAAAAGCAAACCAGTCCATCTGTTTTCCTTTTCCTGTTATGGTGCAGTTGGCTTTCCTGGGTAGCTCAGATGTCCTCTTCCAGTCATGACTGTAAGATTCTCGTGAGGGATCTCGAGGCGTTTCCAGGCCAGATGGGGTATATATCCCTCTTTGGGGTCCTCTTCAGGGTCATTCTGCAAATTCCCTACTCTGTCTGTGGCCCACTAGTTCCAAGTAAAGATGTAAATCTTAAAAAAAAAACAAAAGAGACTGGACTGCTAATGCTTGTTAGCAATGCTGCCGGTGCTAATATGGCCCCTGCTGAATTGTCCTTCCTTAAGTCTGAGTTTTGTCCCTGGAGAAGCTCATCCATAACTTCTACATCATCAGTCTCAGATAGTCTCCTGGCTCCAGCCAGCTAGGGTGGAGTTAGCTGATGACTGCTGGCTCCCTCCTCCCTCAGAGTCTATAGTGCATTGTGGTGTAACAATCTCAAGTGTAGACAATCAGTCAAGCTCCAGGATGATTATGAACTCCTCGCAGGGACCACTGAAAGCCTTGCAGGGACCACCTTCTCACCTGCTGCTCGTACAGTGAGCTCCCCATGTATCGAAGACCAGGTGGGCCAAAAATGCTCTTACTACCTCCCCACCCCTGTCATTGTAACCCACAGAACATGTAGACAGTGAGCGACCGCAGACAGTATCTTTTGGGAGCAAACACCTGTCACCTGTGCCCACTGTGTCCTGCCTCTGCTGGAGCCTCTCCTACAGCTGCAGCCACCTGCACTCATTCTATGCAACAACAAACTTGATTGTATTATGCTAACTGAGACCTGGCTGGATGAGACTGGTAACCTGATAAAAACATTACCTGAAAATTTTAATTTTGTACAATGTCCTAGGTTGTAAAAGCACACTGAGATTACTTTGAATGAAATGTGCTACATAGATAAAATTTGATTGATTGATTGTAGATACACACACAATATTTGATAGTTGATACATTGAGTATTGATTTCGGTCTTTTCGTGGGATTTGTTGACTATAACAAAAATGTTAAACGTCACAAGATATATCTCTTAAGGACTATCTATTTAGACATACAATGGGTGGTGGCAATATCTATAACCCCATTTCCACCAAACAGTCTGATACAGTCTGACAACCCAGGCTTGTACTTTGGTACTTCCGGTGACCGGCAGTGTGTATTTGCATATTAGCTAAATATTTAGTTTCATCATTTAGATTTAACATTAAACATTTAGATTTAACATTAACATTTAGATTTAACATTAACATTTAGATTTAACATTTAGATTTAGATTAAACATTTAGGTTTAACATTTAATATTTAGATTTAACTGTGACATTATATTAAACATATTTCAAATATTGCTGTAAATGTGGTAAAACGTGACTTTAAAAAATTCACACCACTTTTTTAAACGTTGTTTGAAGCTAAATGTGGCAAAATGTTGCTGTTAATTTCAGTGTGAGCCACTTTACAAACGGCACCCCATACTTGTGGGCTACAACACTAAACCCCTGCTTTTGCCTGAGAAGGACTAAATGCACAAACCTGCTATTTTTTTAAATATCCCATGGAGAGAGAATCTCACTCAGCCTGTTCTATTTTGTTCTGAAAATGTCTGCGTACAACCCCGTTCTTTGGACGATAAACGAGGTTAAGATTTCCTCCTGTGTCACAGGTGAGGAGGAAATATGATAAGTGCTGGATAGAGCAGTGAGGGAAAACAGCCCTGCCCGCATTTAAGGCAGGGGCGATTGCTCTGAGACAACAAGGGAGGCTGAACTTCCCCTAAAATTTCATAGAAGAAATGGTCGAATATGCACTATTAAATTAACATTAAAATAAGAATTTACATTGCATTAAACGTGCGCTAGGATGCGTTTAACATTATTATTCAAACATCAGCTGTTTATCACCAGTTTTCAAACCTGTCATACATTCTCGTGTCAGCACGATGGACACGGAGCCTCCAAGCATTCCTATGAGACAGCGCTGAGCAGGTTTTTTTCATGCAGCAAAGCGAGATGGTCATTGGATAAATGTGACAAAATCATCACTTCCAGGGAGGCTTAGCTTCCCTCGACCTAATGGAGCGGTAGGTGGGAGAGGACGCTCGGTGTATGCGTGATGATTGGAGGAATTGTCTAAAAGGCTGAACCCCTTTGTGATTGACAGCGCTTTTGAAAAACACACCAGCATCGTCGCATTTCAAGCTCAGTCCCATGCGGATATTTGCGAGTGGAGTCTTCTGACAAAGTGCCGTTCAGGTGTTTAAACCCATTTGAAAATCTTTGAGGTGTGTTTTTCTGTGGTTCTATGGCATGAGTGTGGCTGAAAAACGACTTCAATTAAATGTTCCTTTTATAAGTTACTGCCTCGCTACAATATGACAAATTTTATGATGTAAGCTTAAAGTGAGCTTCCCCTGTTTGAAAGACCAGCAGCCGCCACTGATTTAAGGGTACTGTCTGCAGTGGAAACAGACCTAGGGTCTAGGTACCATGTTTGAAGGGTTACTTTTGGTTCCAAAGGTACCACACCCAAAGTGTTTGGTGGAACCAGGCCTTTACAGCCATATAAAATGTATGACATTCTCATCATGTCAGTCTCACAGCTTCCTCCCATTAATCAAACCTTACATTCAGTTTTTTCCTCCTGTCAGTCATACTGTATTGTATGCATGTATGCCAGGCTCCCACAGTGCTGTCATAACTACACCTCCAAACATCTTGTGTAGTTAATTGGGTGCTATGATGATTCCATGCCGTAATGTGTGTGTGTGTGTGTGTGTGTGTGTGTGTGTGTGTGTGTGTGTGTGTGTGTGTGTGTGTGTGTGTGTGTGTGTGTGTGTGTGTGTGTGGCACCCATGGAATCAGTGTGTATCTGTCCCTGAATTGTTGAGAGGGATGGGTCATCAGACAAGAACAGAATACAAGAGCAAAGTTTTCAGTAATGAAGAAGGCAATTTGTGCAGGGATCAAAGAAAGTTTCAGCAAAGGGATTAAAAATATTTTTTAGAGGGAAAAAGGAGAGTGCTGAAAGGCCTTCAAGTGTCTTCTTTGCCAAGTAAAGTAATATTTCTCTTTCCCCCAGGCTCTCTCTTGTCTTGTTCTCTCTATACCTACATCAGAACAAACGATACCTTGCCAAGTGGAAAGCTCTTGAATATGAGCTGTTTTTCTGATCACACAGACATGGTTCATGGCTTCATGTACCTGTTTTTATCTCTGACGTATACCTTGCCGAGGGCTGGTGTAAGGGGCAAACCATAATTTCTTGTCTGTGACTATTCTTGACTGAGACCATATGCTGACTAGAAATAGCTTGTCATCCCAGACAGGTGGCCATTATGATTCAGTGAAAATGTGAAAAGGAGCTGTTTGCAATTTG
Organism: Cephalopholis sonnerati; assembly: GCA_019142605.1. NCBI lineage: Eukaryota > Metazoa > Chordata > Actinopteri > Perciformes > Serranidae > Cephalopholis > Cephalopholis sonnerati. The sequence continues at coordinate 45,351,579 of JAGQAX010000002.1, forward strand.
ATGCAAGGAGGGTAATCCCATCACTTTAGTCCCTCATTACAATGTAATGTTCGCAGTACTTGTTCAGTGTGCTGGGTGGATAACATTTTCTTTTTCTGAGACCAGGAATAAATCCAACTCATCAACAACTTGTGGGCTTCTTAAATTCATGTCATCTTAAAGCCGGTCCCTGTAATCAAGCTGACTGGGAACTATGAGTGATAATTATTAGACCTGTTGCAAGTTTCCATTAGAGGTACAAAATTTTGTGTCATAAAAAATTTTAAATCATATTTACAAGCAGCACCGTCCAGGAATGAAAAATCAAGCCAATGCGGAAGTGCCAAAATTTTTTCTCTAATGACCACTTGAGGCAAGTCAGTCCCCATAGACCCCAGGTTGAACTGCCTAACTTTACAGTAGCAATAACTATGTTTACAGCCTAGTACAAAAAAAAGGTCTTGTTCTCTATAGCTAATTTTGCCATTCATGACAGCTGTACAGGGGTTTATATTTATATAACTCACCCACTAAAATCTAAGTAATGCTTAACATTATGTGTATTTAAGGGTGTGGCAGTGAGTGACAGTTTGCGGGGTGCACCACAGTCTGTGAGTCAGATCAACCCCTTCACTCCTCCACAGTTTCACCCTCTCGTCCAAATATGGTTACCTCTGACTCCAAAAACTAAAATGTCTAACTTGAGGCTATGGAACAGGAGTCCTCAAACCAATGGGGGACATCACTATGTCCATAATTTTATACAGTGTATGAGTCCATCTTACATATGTATACAAGTGCAAAAAAAAAAGTATTGTATTAAAAAAAAATATATATTTTAGCTTATTCTGGTTGGTCCTTCAGTAAATAGGAACAAGCATAATTAGGCAGTTTAGCGCTTAAAAAAAAAGTTATAATCTTCAGGAAATACCCTCTATGTGCTTTTCAACTTACTTGATGTCCTGTGTTTTGCACTCATCAAGTGTGCATTCACACACAGCTTCAATTAGTTGAAGACTGACTTTGCATTCATCTCTGATCTTCAGACTGTACAGCCATTAAACACAGAGGTCTGTTTGACGCAAAACATTTATCAATGCTTTATGTTCACTACATTATGAGTCATCTTTAGGAAGGTACAGCACTGCATGAAGGCACAGTCATCATCCTGTGGCTACAAAAATCTCTGTTATACTAGATGTAGGGTACATAACAACCAGAACACTGGCTGTCGAGGAGACCGGGGTTGATTGTCACATGGGTGGGTTGTCATGGTGCATGTTACAGCCAGGCTAGAGGGCACTGTGATATTATTGTGCTTATTTTGCTCTAGTCATTTTGTGAAACACACACAGAACATTGAGGTGAGGAGATATCTGCTGTTTTTGTTGATTGATGATGTTTTTGTATTAAACGCTTGTAGGTTATTAGTCATTTCAAAATCGAACACTTATTAAAAAATCGTAGGTAATAGCTTTGATTTGAATCAACTTTTAGTTAACAAGCTAAAGCCATGTGGTAGCTAGCTTAGAATGTTTGTCAAGAGGTCAGTTGGATATGGTGGTCTCACTGCTCTGGGGGGTGGTTGTCACACATGTGACAGTTCAGAAAGCCAGTCGGCATGGCAAACATGTCATAGTCCATATGTTCTTGGGTGTTTTTGATTACACACACACACACACACACACACACACACACACACACACACACACACACACGCAACGCACACGCACACGCACACGCACACACACACACACACACACACACACACACACATGCACACACACAATGTTGCTTTAGCTCCTCAGTAGAAAACAATGTTATATCTGAACAGTTACATAATTCAATCTAAAATGCCCAACTTTACAGCAGAAATAAACATGTTTACAGCCTGGTACATAAAAAACAGTTTTGGTCTCTAGCTAAATGCCCCATTTGTGACAACTGTACGGGATGTGAGTTTTTATAGATAGCTTACCCGTTTACATTTTATTAAGTCTTAAAGTTATGCATAAATTAGAGCGGGCTGAGTTAACTGACAGACTGTCTGCTGATAGTGTCCACTGCTTCTCAGTCAGATCCATCCCTTGCTCCTCCACAGCTCCACCCTCTTGCCCAAATATGGTCACTTCTGGCTCCAATAATCAGAGATGGCAAAATGGGTTTCCACAAACATATTGGTGACTATAGGGTCGCTACATCCATTATTTTTACAGTCTTGTATCTGTACATGACAAAAATACCATAGAAAATATGAAATTATTTGTTTAATTGAATATCTTATATGTTATTTGTATTTTTTATAGATTATAAGCATGTCATTTTGTTGCCACTATTTTACTAAAAGAAAAAGAAAACCATGACGTGAGTAACCAACAAAATAGCCACTGAAATATATGTAAATATGTAATTATCCAGAATAAATAAACAAACCATGTGAAATTAGCGATACAGCAATCTAAGAAGTGAACATTTCAAATGATCCAGTTCAGCAGCTGCTGTGATTTGCATTTCATATAAAGTAGTGTGTAAGAAGGCTGTTATGGAATTCAATGTGGCTCCATACTGGGTTAGCAGTGGCTGGTTAGCAAAACCCTGTTTTGTATCATCCTCCGTCACTTTTTCCATCACACCCCCCCCCCCCACCTTCACAAGAGCAGCAAAAGGAGGTCAGAGTGTCTCTGGAGATTCATTTCTCTTTCCTCACATCCAGCCAACAGCTCCAGGCCAGCACCTCTCATAACCCTCCAGTTAGCATGTTCACCATACACTTCATTGATTATTTATTAATCAGTGAGAGCTGTGATATTATGTTGCAATCACAAAGCCATGTTCTTGCCTCTCTTAATTGACTCTATCCTAAAATAGCCAAGGTAAATATGCAATAAACTGAGCCTGAGCAAGACTTCAAATTCTCTCAAATAATACAGTTTCCCACATCAGGACATAAATCACACCTCGCTGCTTCTTTTTCTCCAACTCAGTCTCAAAGCTCACAGCTATTGCCGTTAGCTGTTTCCCTGAGTGTAATGAGGCTAATAAGCATGGCAGAGATCGCACCACTCACTGATGAACACGTTCCTCTGTATTTCACAGCTCCTCCTCGATGCTCAACCTCAATCCTACTGGCCATTTATTATTAAAGGCAGCCTAATAGCTGCTCGCTGGGCTTTGGGTCTAACCTAGATAGGATGCTGTCTCAACCACTGCTCTGGCCAGACTGCTTACTTTAGATCTGAGATGACACCATGCATATTGTATAAGACAATAGACGTGGATGCTGCACTGCTACGGATTATACTGTATGCCACTGTCTGATAATATCCAGACTCAAAATCTAACCTCAAAATGCATCACACTGTTCAGATTCTTTCTAGTTATTTTTGTTTTAATTGCACTTTAAGAAGCAAAGCAGAGCAATGTGCCATGAAGGAAAACTAGCACTCACTGCAACCATCTGTTTTACGAGGGATGGGAATCACCAGAAGACCCATGATACAATATTATCACGATACTTAGCTCATAATACTTAATTATTGCAATATACAGGTTATTGCGATACATATTGTGTAATATTGTGATTTATTACCATTTTTTCCAGCTGCAAATCATTTCCCCACAGGAGAACTTTTTCAGACATCACTTTTACCTCATAAGTTTTCAGTCTATTCATCTGACTTCAATTTATTGCAGCAAAATGTGATGCAGAGCAGATAGACTAACCAACACTGTCATAAAACCTGTCAGAAATGCTGCATACACCTGACAAACTTGCAGGTTAATGCCCTCTGCAAGGCCAGATTAATTGTGTGAGCGAAACACTTCACATGCAGGTATCCCGCTAGCTGAATGGCAATACCCATGTTACAAAAGTTGTCTGTTACAACCACAATCCCCTATTCTTGTGCTGCATTTTGCAGACGGTCTGCAGTGTTTGACTTTTGTGTACTGCTCTAGTTTGGAAAACGTGAGACAGCAGTCACCAGTTCTCTGTGACATAATGTGCCGTTACAGTCACTATGATTCCACTGACCTTGAAGTCCATGCATCACAAATTAATGCCACTCTTCCTGCTGTACTCAAAGGTTCCTAAACCTCATGCTTCACTTCTTTGTAGAGCTCGGGTACGGCTGTGCCATTAAAAAAAGGTCGGGACGGAGTCACATACCTGGGTTCCAGTGTTTTTAGCATGTAATAAAAGCCTTTGTTTTCAACAACTCTGTATGCATGCAGAGCTTTGCACATGAAGTAGGTGATGGACTGTATTATTTTCTGAGCTCTCTCAGGGTTAGATGGTAGTTTTGTCAGCCTACCTAGGCCCAGTGTTGGTTGATTTTTCTGTGGAGTGGGTTTAGTGGCCGTCACTAAACCCACCCATCCACCAGCCCTCACGTTCAAAGTATTTACAGAGTATTCTATTCTCATTTGATACTGCTTGCAAATCCCATGTGTCATATCCAAGTCATATCCATATCCATATCCATATCCAAGAAGTCCAGACATTTGATTTAAATGCTGACAGCGCATTTCTGATTTCTTTCTCTGGTGTCTCCATCTTCGTGTTGAGGAATTTCCTATCAAAAGCCAGTCTGAGACTGAGACGCCGCTGACCTCACCAGGAAAAAAAACATCAGCACCATCTAGTGGACCAAAAAAGCAATTGGTTTTATTATGCTAGTCACAAAAGTTGTATTGAAATGTGTATTTGCAGATCACTACGTGAAGTCCATGTATTAAGACAATATTGCCTTGCAAAATATGGCAATACTATGTTGTACCAATTTTTTCCCCCACTCCGAGTTTTTACTGTAAACTGTAGTAAAAAATACTGATGGTAATAAACTGCCAACTATTTTACTCACCACCATTACGGTAACTGTCATTACCAGTGCAGCACACCTGCCCTGGTCAGCAGTTTCATTTAGCTTAGTTACATGAGAGTTCACTTCTTTTTGAATGTTAAACAGTAAAATAATGCAGATATCTAGCATAAAAACAGGACACAGGAGAGAAACTAAACTAAAAAAAATCAGTAGCCCTCAGTACAAAAGTACTGAGAGCTTAACATAGAGAGACTCCTGCATAGACAGTCGTGAGTTGAGTCTCGTAACACACACTCTTGTTTCGGGGCAGAAGGGGGGTCGATTGGGGTTGTCTGCAGTCAACAAAATGTAACTGCTAAAGGCTTCGAGGCGGTTGGGCGCACTTTGGGTCCTGCTCTATAGATGGTCCGTCCATCCCTGGCGTGGCTCAGCGTGGCTCAACATTTTAAAACTGATAAAAGAAACATAAATCTGCACAGCATAGTTTGGGTCAGTGCAGCCAAAAGTGGTAATGTGAAAGGGGTATAGATCAGAGATTCCTGACAACACATACTTTGGTAGCTTTGATTGGCATATTTGTGTTCAAGCTTGGTGGTGTGTGGTATATGTGTATACACTGCATTCAGAAAGTATTCAGACCCCCTTCACTTTTGTCACATTTGTTACGTTGCAGTCTGATGCTACAATCATTTAGATTAATTTTTTTTCCACATTAATCTACACCAGTACCCCATAATGACAAAGTGAAAATAGAATTTTAGACATTTTTTGTAGATTTATTAAAAAACTGAAATATTACACTGGCATAAGTATTCAGGCCCTTTACTCAGTACTTAGTTGAAGCACCTTTGGCAGCAATTACAGCCTCAAGCCTTTTTGGGTGTGATGTAACAAGCTTTGCACACCTGGATTGGGGGCTTTTCTGCCATTCTTCTTTGCAAATCCTCTCAAGCCCAGTCAGATTGGATGGGGACCGTCGGTGATTTTTCAGGTCTCTCCATAGATGTTCAATAGGGTTCAAGTCAGAGCTTTGGCTGGGCCACGTCAGAGCACTCACAGAGTTGTCCCTAAGCCACTCCTGTGTTGTCTTGGCTGTGTGCTTAGGGTCATTGTCATGTTGGAAGGGGAACCTTTGGCCCAGTCTGAGGTCCTGTGCACTGTGGAACATATTTTTATTCATGATCTCTCTGTACTTTGTCCTTTCAGCTTTCCCTCAATCCTGACCAGTCTCCCAGTCCCTGTTGCTGAAAAACAGCCCACAGCATTATGCTGCCACCACCATGTTTCACTGTTGGGGTGGTATTGGGCAGGTGTTGAGCTGTGCCCGATTTCCTCCATAGCATAGCATTTAGAATTGAGGCCAAACAGTTCAATTTTGGTTTCATCAGACCAGAGAATCTTGTTTCTCACAGTCTGAGAGTCCTTCAGGTGATTCTTTGCAAACTCCAAGCGGGCTTTCATGTGTTTTGCACTGAGGAGAAGCTTCCGTCTAGCCACTCTGCCATAAAGCCCAGATTGGTGGAGGGCTGCAGTGATGGTTGTCCCTCTGGAACTTTGTCCCATCTCCGCACAGGATCTCTGGAGCTCAGTCAGAGTGACCATCGGGTTCTTGGTCACCTCTCTTAATAAAGCCCTTCTCCCCCGATTGCTCAGTTTTGCTGGGCAGCCAGGTCCTGGTTGTGCCAAACTTCTCCATTTAAGAGCTATGGAGACCACTGTGCTCTTGGGAACATTCAGTGCAGCAGAAATGTTTTGTAGCCTTCCCCAGATTTGTGCCTTGCAACAATCCTGTCTTAGCTCTGCAGGCAGTTCCTTTGACCTCATTGCTTGCTTTTTGCTGTGATATGCATTGTCACCTGTGAGGCCTTTTATAGAAGGGGTGTGCCTTTCCAAATCATGTCCAATCAATTTGATTTGCCACAGGTGGACTTCAATCAAGGTGTATAAACATCTCAGCAATGATCAAGGGGAATAAGAGGCACCGGAGCAGAATTTCAAGTGTTGTTGCAACACTTGGTATGGGGTGGCTGTGGCTCAGAGGTAGAGCGAGTCGTCCACCAATCGGAAGATCAGTGGTTCGATCCCCAGCTCCTCCAGTCTGCATGTCAAAGTATCCTTGAGCAAGATACTGAACCCCCAATTGCTCCCGCTGATGCTTCCATCTGGTGTGTGAGTGTGTTAAAAAACAAAACAAAAAAAAGAGTAGCAGGTGGCACCTTGTATGGTAGCCTTGGCCACCATTGTATGAATTTGTGTGTGAATGGGTGAATGTGACTAAATGCTGTGTAAGAAGCATTTTGAGCTGTCAGATGACTAGAAAGGTGCTATATAAATGCAGGTCCATTTAACACTTATGCCAATGCGATATTTCAGTTTTTCCTTTTTAATAAATTTGCAAAAAATGTCTAAAATTCTATTTTCACTTTGTCATTATGGGGTACTGAGTGTAGATTAATATGAAAAAAAAAGAATTTAAATCATTGTAGCATCTGACTGCAACATAACAAATGTGACAAAAGTATGTGTTTGTCTGTGGGAGAGAGAGAGGGAGAGAGAGAGAGAGAGAGAGAGAGAGAGAGAGAGAGAGAGAAGAGTGAATGCTGCATTTCATTATTCCGTTTATAGCCAGTAACTATTATTCCAAATTCATTTTAACGCGCACTTAATGTTCTTCCACAATTATTAAATTGTCTAAATTCCTTAAAAGCGCTCGGGACATCTTCCTTGTTTACTGCCACTAGCATATTGGTCACGTGATTGCAGCCTTTCAAAAAACATGGGATATGTACGGATTTGGGTGCATTGCTTTTTGTAGGACAATGTATGAAAAATCGGTCCCAACCACTGAGAACAGTCTGAAATTTGTCACTAACTGTTTGTATACACATCATTCAAACTTGCCTCTCCTCTTCGGCTCAGCAAGACTGAGACAGCAGTGGTCAAGCGAGCTAAAGAGTGAATGAAGAGAGGGAGGGTTATCATGAACTAAGAAGTGACTCTATGATGGAAAATGTTATTTTCAGATTGTTATCACAGTGGCTATGTTCTAAAGCACAAATAAACACACCCACCTCCACACAACCCTGCAGGAAGGAGCTGCACTGCTGCATTTTGTGTCTCATTTGTATCTACTGCTTATGTTTAACCTTCTTAATATGTTCCTTCATATCAGAATTTCTGCCATGCCTAACTGAAATGTTCTCCTGCAGTGTGTGCAGAATGCAGTATCTTTATTGACGGGTACTTTACAAAGGAAAGAGTAAGCCTTATGGAGATCTTTAGCAGAGACTGGCTTTCTCTTCAGCATGACAACTAACCGTTAGCATTGTGACAGGTTCTGCCAGAAAGAGCTGCAAGCGTCATAGCAACAGCCCTGACAATGACACATTGATTGACACATGACACATTCAGACAGATGAGTGTTGAATTCAGACATGTTGTGCATTATTTCTGCTTTTATGTTAGGTTAGATAATAACTTGGACAAAACATGAAAAACATTATTGTAGGCCCTGAAAACAAGTATAATCTTATTGAGCCCCATTCACCAGTGTCTTCCCAAATTTTACTTCAATTTGTTCTTAAAGGTCCTAAAAATAGTTGAAGTCAGATTCATGACGTGTTCAGACACTGCAGAATTGTTTGCACCTGTGTTCCTCTAACGAGGAGTACCATTGTCCTCATAAGTTGACGGCACGTGCTACTTGATCCAAATTAACAAAAGTAAGCACCCCACAAATCCCCACAAAAAGGTGTGAGACTTTCAGAGACCGAAGAAGAAGAAGTTGAGAGAATTAAATCAAGAATGCACCAGACATCATGAAAACAAACAACGAGAATAAAAAACAACCTTCTGCTCTGACATGGAGGTAGCCTAGTTCTGCAGATAGTGAACACTAAATGAGCTGTCATACTTAGCAGCCTCAGCAGAGGATATAAAATCACACAAAAAAGATGCATGGGATGCTAAAAATACATGGTAATCAACCACCTGACCCAAAAACCACAAATTGTATGTTTTACAGGAGCACAACTGTCAGGACTTAGGACAGAGATGGGCAGCACAGGGCTCTCCAAGCTGTATGTGTGTGTGTTCAAAGAGAGACAGAGAGAGAGGGAGAGAGGATGAAGAGGGACAATTTTAGGCAATGTTTAGTAATAATTTACTCTGAAGGATGCTTTGTCACTTTTCTAGCACAATCACTCAATCACTAATTATTAGATGGGATAGTTTATCATAACTGATGTGAATAAAGTGTTAGTGTAGTGTTTAGGCCAAAGGCTTCAGTGTTTTTTTAATAATGAAAATAATTGTTGAAAAAATATCATAAATTATAGAAATGTTATTGTAATAGAAATTCTATATGATTATACAACTGTGGAATTAAAGAAAATGAAATGACCAATTATTCTACACAAAAATGTTAGCTAGTTGGCCACTGTCCCCATCCCAAACAGGGTTCCTTGTAAGCTAACATTAGCAACAGAAATGTTTCCTATTAACCTACAAACTAACTGAACATTTCAGCCAAAGATTTCTAGCTTCAGTCATATAAGTGGTTACATGATGTGATTTTGAAGCCAGCAGACTTAAGTTGAAATATATGGCTAGCACGTAGGCTAACAGCAAACATTCCAGTAGCTCACATTAGCTTGCAATTTGCCTCAATGGTGGTTAGGATCTATGGTGGATCTACGGTGGCTATGGTGGTTCAGCCTGGTCCCTGTCTATGATTGAAGTGGTTGAATTTGCGTATTTTGCATGTTTTGCAGTATTTCTTATGGACTGTGGAAAGGAGGAGTAAGTAGAGTTGTAAAGTGGACAGGAGGGTCTCCTTGACATGTCCATACAGTTGTGCAGTGATAAAGTGTAGAAGGAGAGAAGAGGCCAGAACCTCTGGCCCGTGACCCTAACTCCAGCCTCTGAAATCCCCAGTAAGTATGCTGTATGCTATAGCTAGCAAGCAAATCACTGTAGGGGCTACTTGTAAGCTTATGTTAGCTACTAAAATGCTTGCTACCAGCCTGTGAGCTAACTTTAATGTGTAAACATTTATCTGAAGCTAGAAATCTTCAGCTGACATGTACAGTTAGCTTGTGGGCTATTGTAAATATTCCGGTAGCTATCGTTTGCTTATAAGTGGTGTTGTTTGAAATGGTGAAAGTGGTTGGTTAGCTAGCTAGCTAGCTATAGCATAAAGCATACTCCTTGGTGAATTTGAAGGCTGCGACAATTCTGTCCACTTTTTTGTCTTTGTTAAGTGAACATTCTTGAAAATAGGGACCCTGAAAGATCACCAATCTCATGACACATTGTCTTTAGATGTGAGAGGGTTTCAGACTTAAGTCTTTTAAAAGTATTTTCAAAGTATTCTAATGTATGACAGACATTAAGTACAATGCACCACCGATTCTTTTGAATGCAAGGAAATGCATCACACTTTATTTAGCCTTTACCAACAATGAAACGTTATGACAAGCATGCATTTTTTTAGATGCATCAATGTGTATATCACTTTACGTAACACATACAATGACAATTTATGATACTTCATGAATTAACACACTATGAGTCCTAACTACAGTTGATTGTTGAGGTGTGAATTTATAATGCATTATAAGCCTCATCAGTCAAGACACTTGACACTTACAATTTATCATAAGTCAAATCTATAATATTTTATGACTGTTGATATCATGTATCAGGAAGCATTATGTGTGTTTATGAGTGTAGTCATAGAGCATTATAAATGTATTATAATTCACTATGACTGCCCTCATAACGCATCATTGATGTGGTCTTCGTGTTACTGAAGTATTTTACATGGTAGCTCAATCTACATCAATGTTTATGGCATTGTCAAGTGTCTGACTCTGACCTGGTTTTACTTAAAACATTCTTTTCCGGTGTTGGAAGTGTTTTCCTCTCATGAAACACTCAGTGTTTGTATGTAGGCCAAACCAGCATGAAACTGGAGAGCTTCCAGAAAGACAACAACAGCATTTTTTTTCTCCATCTCCTCCTGTTCACTTCATGTTGCTTTGTGCTCTAAAACTCCTCAATAATCCACTTAAGCACCAGTGTAAAGAGAATCACCCACAATGCCCTCTCACTGCCAATTAAAAAGCTCTTCTCTCATCCTGTGTGAAATTTCTCGTCACATTTCACAGGAGGGTGAGCGTGAAGCAAGAAACACAAACATGCATAATGAATTGTCCCCCTTTTTAGAAAAAAGGCCAATGGACATGTTTTATCTTTCATTTTCGTGTCCATGGGTATGCTGGAGAAGGGCGCACATCTTCCTGATATTCCCATCTGCTACCCTGTCTCTCTCGTGCCACATCTTTGTGGATAAAAAGAGTTTTTGAAACATTTTCCTTCAACATGCCATATCCCCCTCTCGTGTTACACTGTCTGACACACATGCTTCGTCCTGAATTATACTTTCAAAAAACAAAAGAAAACTGCATTCACCTTTCTCTCCAATGTGCTCCTACATGCCTGTGTCCTTTTGGTGCTTACATTTCTAATTTAGGAACTTCCCCTTCTGATGCCTGACTGGGTCAGCTAATTTTGTTTCCTTTGGCTTGTAGAACTGTCCGACTACCACAAAACTGCAAGCAGCCTGATACTGATTTTGTGGCCAGCGTCCCTGAGACCCACGATACAAGTTCTTCATTTGGTGAATTAACCCATTTCCCACATGGAGGGAGCAATCCTTATCCCTGCTACTTGACATTAGGATGCAACCCCCCTGGCTTGATAAGATTTTTATTTATAGAGAACTTTTCAAGCAAAGAAGCATGAAGTACTGTCCAAGGTGGAGAAGTATAAAACATAAGCAATACTAGGCTTAATTGTCAAGAGGCAGATAATAGAACATATGCATGTACATACTCAATTTAATTCATTTTTAAATCTCTAATATCGCAAATTACAATTTGTCTCAGAGGGCTTTATAGCAAGGAAAAACTTGTCCCTGAAAAAACCCTTTAATGGGGAAACATTTTTAAAAAAGGGGAGAAACCTCACGAAGAACAACTGAAGAGGGATCCTTCTCCAAGGATGGACAGATGGCAATAGAGTTGTGTGTACAGAACAGATCAACATAATAATATCATAGTAATCCACATGACAAAATGATACATAGGAGAGAGAGGAAAGAGAGACAGTGAGAGAGAGAGCCATGCACAGCAACAACAATAACTTTTACAACCACAACAGTAATAATAGAAATGTGAATATTAAAAATAGTGGTATAATGTTATAATAATACTACTAATGATAGCAATATTAATAAACTTTTACAACAGTTACAGAGTGCTTTATGAGACAAATAAAATAGTACACACCATCAAGACAAAAACAGCAAGAAAAACATTAAACATAGGCTAAGATCAGATAAATCAGAGTGTGTAATAAAAATAAATAAATAAGAAAAGTGATAAAAGAAGGATAAAAACTAGACACACAACAGATTTAAAAGCCTTCCTGTAAAAGTATGTTTGGAGGAGTGTTTTAAGTGACGACACTGAGTTTGCTAACATAAGTTCCTCGGGTAAGGAGTTCCACAGCTGCAGGGCTCTAATGGAAAATGCCCGGTTTCCTTTGATAATGAGGCGGGCTGTGTGAACATTTAGGAGGGTCCTACCTGAGGAGCGCAGGCAGCAGCTAGGCTCATAGGGCGAAAGTAAATCTACAATGAATGTTGGAGCAAGGACTTCAAAGTAATTAAAAGTTTAAAATCAATTCTATACTTAACAGGTAACCAGTGTAGAATTGCAAGGGTGGGAGTTATATGGGCTTGTCTGTTGGAATTGGTAAAAAGTGATATGATAGTATTGATTTGATTTGATTTGATAAGTTTATTTCGCATATATGCAAATAATATAAAACCAAGGAAAGCAAATATAACAGAAGCATAGCAACAAATGAACAGGAAAAAATAAATACATAAATAAATGAAAGAGAGAGTGAGAAAAAAATGCACATATTCAGAAAGGAGTGAGAAGAAGTAAAATTTTTATACTCTCACCCCTTATACATGAATTACAGAAAATATAATATTCCATGTCGATCATAGATTAAGTTATATCTATACAAAATCACTTTTTTTTAATGTACTATTAAATAGCTTCATAATTCTTGCAATATATTTGTGACAAATACATTACTATATATCTCCTCTAATATTCTAATATTAATGAGTAATTAATAATTATACAGTATATTATTATTTGTTTATGTTTATATGTTATTCATTTGATAATTCGTTATCTCTAGAATGCCACAGTAAATATTTCTCAATCAATAAATATATATATATATATATATACACATGTTAATACAACACACATTTACACATAACAAAATAAACACAACACAGAACACAGCCAATTCACAGAAAACAGCCAAATAACCAGTAACCCCTATGACACCTGTTGATTTTCAATACCTCCTTCCTCCCTGTACCTAGTGAACACCATGTTTTTGTACATTATTTAAAATGTTTCATATTTGTGCATTCCTTCAACTCCACAGTAAACCCGTTCCATAATCTCACCCCACAAACTGATAAACAAAAGCTTTTCCTAGTTGTGCATATGCAGTGTATTTACCCCTTAGATTATAACCCCCTTCTCGCTCAATGAACAAAACAGTTTTTTGCTTTGAACATTATTTGTGTTGATTGATAATCAATCATGTCTTTAAAGCACAAAAAATATTAGTGTCATCGGCAAACAAAATTAATTTCAATAACCATGAAACTTTTCAGATATTATTAATATACAAAATGAAGAATTTGAGGCCAAAACACTGACCCCTGGGGGACACCACAAGTAATGTTCAAACACTTTGAGGAACAGTTTCCCAGCTTTACAAACTGCTGTCTCCCACTCAGTATATAAGTGATATGTATATAAAAGTATATGTATATGATAATGATAACCATATGTGTATCATAAAAGTAGAATTAAGACTAATAATAGTAGCAGTAGTAGTAAGCATCAGGCAGGACCACAGCAGTAGCACAACCATGACCCACAATCCAGGTACAACCATGATCCAAGGGAACCTGCAAGACAGTGGATCACAAAGGCGAGTAGGGGAAAAGCCAAGTTAGAGATATGCAGAATAGGACACGAATGTTAGCAAATGAAAAGAAAGAGAGAATGAGCTTTGTGTATCATAGAAAGTCCCATGGCAGACGAGGTCTATATGAGCCAAACTAGGCCCGACGATTTGGGTAACTTGGGTGGCTAGGGCGACCTGGTTATCAGCCGCGCATCTTGGGCGACCAAAGCAACTGGAGCGGGTAAGGGGGAGTTAAAAATCGTTTAAATTTATGGCTTTATGGCTTGAGACCTCGTCGCAGAGGTAGTTGGTTGGTCTGGTGAGTTTTAAAGTGTGCAATGTTAGTAATGCAGGAGAGAATTCTCGAGCTGACAACCATTATGCTAGCAGGATAAAAGCCTGCATGACTTCACATGATTATTTATTGTTTAATTATGACCTTTTTAGATGTTCTGTTTCTGTTTTCTGTTTTCATTGACCAAACATAACTTTCTGTTGGCCAAGTATGAGCTTTTTGACTGGACAACAGCAAGCAGCAACTACGCTGCTTTCAAGCCAGTAGTCCGCTTTGCGCCTCCTCTAAATTGACACCCATGATCGAACGTTCGAATGATTCACGTGATGAGCGACTAGAGCAACCAAAGCTGCCAGAAATATTTTTGACAGTCGTGCTTCTTGAGCATTCCGCGAGAGACTTTGCCTCTTTGGAAGCCTCTGGTTTAAACATACAGTGAGCCAGCCCTAGTTATAAGCTTTATAAGAAGAGCCTGTTTATACCCAGTATTGACATGTGTCTTGTCTCATTCCAATCATAATTGGACAGTTCTAAATACAAGTGTAAACAACCACAGAGACACATTGTGATCCGATCACTCAAACCATTTGCGCAGGTGATCTGGGTCACATTTGAACACATATCTTTTTGTAGCGTAAAGGCAAATGTGCCCTGATGCAAGGACTGCAAGGACTATGTCATTAAAGGAGGACATGGAATTTGTTTTAGTGACGGCGGGCTAATGCTTTACATATCTCTAGCTGTATTGACACAACCACTAACATGATTAGCGAGTATGCTATGAAGCATCTAGCAAGAGTCTGGAAGTCATAACTGTGCGCAGGGCCCTTTCACCATAAGCAATACTGAAATCTGAACACAAATGGTCAGCTGGAGAAGCACGATGGAGAAGCACGAAGCATGTTAATACCAGGTATAAACAAGCTCTAAGATATGATGGAGCCTGATCATTTAGAGCTTTGTAAATGAGAAGGAATGAATGAATGATCTTTATTGTCATTGCACATGTTACAGAGCAACGAAATTTGTTTCAGTTTCAGCCCTGTCCAAGAAACATGAAAGACAGTGACACATAACAGGGGGAGGACAGGAGCGGGAGAACTGTGGGTCGCCATACGAATGGCGCCCCGTTACTTAGATGAAAAAAGGGTGAACGAGAGGGAGGAAGAGGGGAAAAAAGCAACTTCCAAACTAGGCTCCTGTAGTGTGGGGCACAGTGTGGGATTAGGAAAAAAAACACCTCAGCACATAAGCAACATAATAAACATTACAACAGAACTCCCGTGTACTTCATCTCCACTCAGTCTCAACCATTGTCTCTGCGGTCTGATAACTGATGACGAAGACACGGCTGTTGCCTGTGGAGACAACCTCAGAGAGTTCTGATCCAGAAACAAAGTTCACAGGAGTAGGGGGGTGGTGGGGAGGGAGATAGGGCCGGAGCATCTTGTCTGCATAACATCCAGGAGAGTGGAGGGATAACCGGCCTTGGGAAGGCTAGTTATCTCGGGGAGCCAATGAAGATAACAATTGTTTTGGGTCAGGCAGACACTACAATTTCCATCTGCCTTGAGTCTCTGAGTCTCCCGGTGGCTTGCCTCCAATATGTCCGAATTTGGTGACCAATTCCAGACGAGCCGAGCTGGCAACTTCTCCAAGTTGACATCCATCTTTCGAAGGAGTTCATGAATCGCATCCAGCCTGCGATTTTGATCAAGAATCGCACCCTGCTTGCGATTGAGCTCACATATCGCTTGAGTCTGAGTGTTGACAGCCCTGCACATTCCCTCAGAACTTTACGATAAATCAGGAAGCTGCTAATTCCAAACAGCAGAATGCCTGTTATCATAATTCCAATTATGTACACTTCAACATCCTCAATGGAAAGGATCGACAGGCACACGATCCTCCACTTCTCCCAGGAGTCCATCGTGTATCCGGCTGCAAACGTTCCGTCAGGGCAGGCGGGTTCTCCTTTACCCAGTCTCTTTGTCGAGAAAATTTGGTCAATTGCGTTGAGAGACCAGCTGATCAAATCCATGATTTAGGTGTCGGAGAGAAATGCAGAGAGAGGCTCCGATAGATCAGACAGAGACAGCACAAGACAAAGAGCAGTAAGCAGGGCAGATAAGGGCAGGGAGAAGGATACCTACGTACATACATTCATATATGTGTATACACATATATGCACAAACAAAAGGAACTTTCAGTGAACAAAATAATAGTCAATAAGAGCTCAAGAAGACAGTATTGTAGTGTGACAACTGTTAGATGAGGCCTTTCTGTAAGAATACATTTTAAAATGAGATTTAAAAGCAGCAACAGAGTCAGACAATGATCCTTAGTTAAAGGCTATTCCAGAGGAGCCAGCACTGCACAGGTTTGATCACCCTTTGTTTTTAACTTGGACTCTTCAATAGTTACGAAGACCAAGACTGGCAGACCTGAGGGGTCTTTTTAGATACTCTGGTGCCAGATCATTCAAAGCCTCGTATGTGATTAGATACACTTTTAAACGTATTCTAAAAGAGACTGACAGCCAATGGTGTCAGGTCAAAATCGTTATATGTGAGAGTGCTTTTGTTTTGGTCGATAGTATAGCTGCTGAATTGTGAACAATTTGAAGCTGCTTCTTAGCTTGACTATTTAGGCAGGTCAAAAAAGCATTACAGTAATCAAGACATGAGGATAAAAGCAATTACAGTTTTCTCAATCTCACTGAAGGACAGAACTGATCTAATTTTGGAGATAGTCCAGTTTGAATTTAGTGGTGTCAGTAGGTTTTAAAGACAAGTACTGTTGTGTATCATCCATATAGCTATGGAATGAGATATTGTGATGAGATGATGATGATGAAGCCAGCAGAACCGCATCATATGCAAAAGGCAAAGATGTAGTCCTAAGGCCAACATACTGGACTTCCTTCCCTCCCTAGTAGACATTGAGATTTTGTCCATGACAGTCACAAACAGAATGGGTGACAAGACACAACTCTGACAGAGCCCAATGCCCATTGAGAACACACTTAAATTCCTGTGGAGACGCAGTGCTCAAGAAGAGAAGAGAAGGAAGGAAGGAAGGATGCTACTTAAATCCCCTTTCTCCTTTTTTTTTTGGGACATTATGCCTCTGTGCTGGCAACAGCCATGGCCAGTTTTTAAGTGGCCCGTCCGTCCGTCCATCCATCCTGTTCTCCTGAATGCAATATCACAAGAACACCTTGAGGGAATTTTGTCAGACTTGACAGAAATGCCCATGTGGACTCAAGGATGAACTGATTACATCTTGGTGGTCCAAGTTCAAGGTTGCAGTAACCTCACATCCGTCTTATTCTTGTAAACACAATGTCTCAGGAACACCTTGGGGGAATTTCATAAAAACTGGCACAAACGTCCACTGCTTTGAATCCTGATGGTCAGAGGTCACGTGACATGACAATGTTCTGCAGAAGCACTTTACTAGCCATTATTCAACATCATATCTCAAGAGCAGAAGGGGAAATATTTGGTCAGATAATGAATTGGTGACACTAATCTTGGATGCCCATCTTTAAAGTGTGCTGGTTGTAGAGATCTTCTGTGCTGCAGGGTTAAAGATTTGTGGGAAGCATCAACATTTTGGAATTTGTAGATTTTTGCAGCAATATTTGTTTTGTTTTTTTTGCAATCAAATTTTTATTCCAATCTTTCCTGGCAAAATAAAGTGTAATCAAAAGAATGTACAAAACAATGCATTGCCAAGGTACAACAGGTACATAAAATATGAGAGATTCAACAGTACACACTATAATTGACCTTGTATCTCATGTTAATTGCATACTGGGGTTCTTAATCATTTGTTGCGTGTGACAGTTGTATATATTTGTTCGCTTTGTTGTAACTTGTAACAATGTTTTATGCTGCCGTCTTGGCCAGGCCACTCTTGAAAAAGAGATTTTTAATCTCAATGAGGCTTTTGGTTAAATAAAGGTTATATACATATATACATACATAAGAGTTGTATACAGAAAAACTACACTGCCTCTGCTGCTGTGATCCACATGTTCATTTTTTCCTCTTTAGCCCCATTTATCCAGGCTTTTTTATGCATGTAAGTAACATCCAAGAAAGTATGTAACCATTGCCTTTTAGACAACAAATGTGGTTGTTTCCAGTGTAAAGTGACCATTTATTTTCTTAGTAGTGGTTAAACCTGACAGCACTGCACTTCTTATATTTGGGGATACATGGTGAGGAGAGGTCATTTAAAATCAAAACAAGAATGGCTACAGGAATCCTTGCCAATACGAGATCTGTTATTGTAGTAGCTACATCATTCCAGTAATGGGAAACAGGTGGACAATACCAAATCATATGGATAAACGTACCCATAGTTCCCATGGGGCACATGGCATCATTTACAAGGAGTCACTGCAGCACTATTTGTATCTGATGAATTGTGGACTGCCATGGCTACAGATGAGTCTGAAAAGATTGTGGATGGAACTGTGGATGGATGTAAATTGCAACTTGACTGTTTGGTGGAAGCATACTCAATGAAATGGTAATTCTATTTTTTTTTCTTGTTTCCAGTCACCTGTACCCACACAACAGAGCAGCTATTGCCAGTTTAATTAAGACAATGGGGTGATTAAAGTGGCACAACATGTGACCCCCTTTTTTGACTGCAACAACTGAGTCTTTTTTGCTACAGCTACCCAAACTCTTGCTTGTTGGAATTTCTGTCACTGACTTTTTAGTTGTTTTTGGTGCTGTTGGCTTCTTTGTCTGTTCAGTCATGGTGGCTGTCATTGCTCATACTTAGTCCCCAGTACTTCTGCTGTAATGTAAAACAAACTAAATGTACAAGTTTTGCACCTGTATGTGCACTTGTTGTGTACTTGAGAATCTTCCTCAGGGAAAACTTCAGACACTAGGGTCTAGTGTTGGGGGCTAACATGTTACAAAAGTAGTGCGTTTCATTCATATATTACATTTTAGCAGTAACAAAGTAATATAACATGTAACCAATAGGATTTTGGGTAATATCATTACATTTACAATGTCACATAATGCGTTACCACCCAAAATGAACTATTTATTATTTCATTTTTTTATTTGTCCACACAGCTTCACTTCCACCAGTTCGCCAGCAGCAAAAAAAAATCACCCAAAGTTTATTGTGTCTTGTCATGTCCTTGCAGACTGCATTATAGAAAGGTGCAGGTGATCAGCACATCTGGGTGATGTTAGTATATGTTGGATGTGTTTCCATTCACATCCCCTACAACTACAGAGCAGCTCCAGTGCACAGTCCTGTTCTTATGCATAACTCACTTTCCAGTGTATTGTAGCTGACCAGCACACCGGGAACCAGCAGGTGAGTCTCCCAGCTCCACTTTATTAATTTGCGCTTGTCATAGCAACTGACTTGCACACCATTCTGTTTGTTGTGCTAACCTCAACATTTGTTTATTGTGTTAATATAATAGGCCCACAAATATTTATTCATATCTCATAATTATCAGACTTTGATCCTGTGCCTGACCCCCCCTGTGTCCTAGGCTATTCATTTAGTTGAAATGGTCTAGGCTATTCAATGGTTCTATATCATCAGGCTATCATTATTATAAGCAGGAGATTTTAATACAAAGTGGTAACTTTAATAAAGTGGAGCTTCTGTGCTTTGATTACCTGCTGTGAAACAACATGACATTATAACATGAAGGTAAGTAGTAATATGTAATATATTACAATTTGAGAGTAACTTGCCCAACACTCCTAGGGTCTAGGTGTATAAAAAATGTGTTCTCACAAAGTCCTCGCAACCATGTATTTCACTTGACAATGGACATTCAAGAGGAACATACTGTGAGAAAGTGTGCTCCTCATGCACTTCAGGACATGTGAGCCTCTAGACTGGGCCGAGACAAATGAGTAATATGCAGCAATATTATTTTTGCCATTTTTACTGTCCCTGTATGATTTTTGAAGTCAATATATCTGAAAAACAGCCCCAGACCAAAAGTACACAAACATATTCATCCACAGCTTGATACAGTTTATGCCTCAGTGGTATAAACTCCCACTGTCATCCAAACACTATTAACAACATATAAAAGAGTCCTGCTGTTTTACTGAATGGCATATTCCTTCATTGCCATAAACATAGCAGTGTAGTTAATTCTGAAGGAACTGCATAATGCAATTCCAACCTTGGGAAGATTATTAAGTTAGACACTGTTGAATGGTTTCACTGCTTTGTTAGTTTAAAAAGCTGAGTGGATTTGGTGACTTGGAGTCACACAAGTTCTAATGGTGTTGTTCTGACCTTGCCAAGCAAACTAAACTACAGAAGTTAAAATTTTACAATCTTGGCTTCAAACAGCCTGACAGTTTGTGTGAACATGCCCTTTTGGTTTCCCATTCACAATTTATTTGTGTGATTGTACACATTTCTCAACTCTTTCCTACTTAAGTTCCTTTCTGTGCCTCCCACTTATTGTCACCCTGACTCACATTCCCTCTGCCTATTCCCAAATGCAGACCAGTTCCCTTCTCTCCCCCCTCTATCCCTCCATTCTCTGCTCTCTGGAGAACATGAAAGCCTTTCATCAGAGAGCTGTGTAATTGAATGAGCTGCTCATGCTGTCAGTCGCCCTGTCACCCTGTCATCCCCATCAGTGGGTGACAGGAGAGAAAGGGATGGAGGGGGTGTGTGTGGCAGAGGCCAGTGTTACCGGTTACACCCCCGCCCCCATCTCCTCTTTCATGTTCACATCTCCATGACAGAGAGCTGAGCAGCAGAGAACTGATGTTGCTGGGCAGAATAGGTAACATCTTCTTCTGACCTGCAGGATGCTGGTTTACACACTATATCAACACACACACACACACACACACACACACACACACACACACACACACCTACACACACACACACACACAGATATATATGTAGTGCTTCACAATGTCTTTGGAGAAAAGCAGTGTAAAAAACTATGAGGAAATTAAGAGAATTATTAATTAAGAGAAACCTCACTTCTGTAGCTCCAACACTTTTCAATTAGAGCCTGAGGCTACTGCAGCCAAGCAAACACTTAAGTACAATAATGCTTCAGAGAGATTCAGATGACCTGTGGACCAACCAAAAGGAAAACATTTCTGTGCTTGTAGGTCATTTAATACTGAAGCCTCGACCTTGACTAACCAATTCAGTGTCTCTGAGTTCTCTCTGAATGACTGCCTCAAGAATGAAAACCTGTGACCAAATATAAACTAAAAGAAAATAAGCAGTCTGTGCTCACTTACTTAATCCTCTTCATCCCCTGTAGGACACAAGGCCACAGTGAGCTCTCTCCATTGTGCGTCTTTGGCAAAAACATTGTGTTCCCTAAAGTTACGTTATTCTTGGCTAGCTCTTACTTGATGCTTAGAGTCAGTCCACCAATATTTGCTCATACCATGTACTGGGTGAATACTTGATTCTGATTGGCTGCAGGGTGTCCAATAAAAACTGATCATGGACACCTACTAAGTAGTTCAGCTGAAACTATCTTTTCACTGTTTTAAGTTAATGGGCCAGCTACATCACTGTCTGCAATCTGTTTACAATTTATTTTCAACACAGAGTAGTCCTTCAGAGCCTCATCCTCTGAATACCACAAGATGGAGACTGTTACACACCCTGCAGGTACTACACCGCCCCTCTGAACTTTAGCAATTATCTCACATCCCACTTGCTATTCACTTCACTACTTCAGGCTGCGGCCGACAGTAACATTACATATGGAGTCTCGTTTGTTTGGCAAAATCTTGATATTGATTTGGGGACAATGACATGGATAGCTAGCCAGTTTTGTTAAACATACTATCAAATCATATTTACTGTTTGTCAACTGTATGCAATGTTATTGATTTTGAATCTTACTAGCATAATATTAGTTTTCTGGCTAATAGCTAGGCCAAAGGGTTCCATAAACTTGGCGGACTGAAATATCTTCCATTGCTAGGATGTATCTAAGGTTCATCCTATAGAGCCTTTCAGGGCAGCAATGATTGTTCCAGGTATTAGGTAAACCCTCAGGTGTTACCATGGAAAACGAGATATGGCCTTGTGAAAAACTTTGGATTTTGACTGCAAAAAGCATAAAAATATGAATGAATTTGCATACTTTTTACTATTTTGGTAAGTGACTATGGTTTAGGTGGGCCAATGCCCTTCTAGGTGCCCATTATCACTTCTTTACTGCCTTCATGGAGGCAACTATCCTCCACTGCGCCTTGGATGGTTCTGGCCTCCACGTCAGACTTTGATTTGGACTGACGACGAAGTCGAGCTGCTGCCTCGAGTCACGCCGGATTACAAAGCCAGTAAACTTCAACAAAATGTTAGACAGGTTGAAGTACGCCGATATAATGGACTTGTTTCAGACACAGTATGCAAAACAACCAACAGAGAAAGATTTCCCGCACGACGTTATCGGCATATCAAAATCTCAGATCACCGCCAAATTGAAAAATATCCGCACGAAGTACAGACAAGCAGTGGACACCGGGCGTTGGAGTGGCCAGGGACAAGTGGTCACTTATCTGTCCCACGGACAGTCATTGTGATTTGTTTGCACATTTCCAATGATTATATATAAAACTATATATATTGTTTGAGAAGTTGTTGTCGTTGTCATGTTTATTTTCACTAGACACACAATTCATACACTTTCAAAATAGCAGTATACTGTGCAGGTCACATCTGGAGAATGCACAAAGCTTTTAAGACCAGCTGGTATTTTGGTCAGTCATGTTGGCCAGTCTTTAGTTAAGGGTCAAGATATTTTGTAAGCACTCTCCTCACTCTCTACATTAGAAAAATAAACTCAGCAACACACTGTGAAATATGTATTTAGTCATTAGGGCTGAGAATGTGTTACTGATTTAACGTACTTCCTTTATATCATATAAAAAATGAATGCCAAAAGTTATTTCTTTTACTCCTACTTTTTATGACCTGTTACTGAAGTCTGCTGCTAAATTCAGCTCATGTTTCACTCACACAGTTTTTAATAAATCAGAAGTTATGAAAACGATTAGCTGGGAAACATCACATTTATTCACTTTACGTGGAGCTACAGTTAATACTGAATTACTGCCTCATTGTAGCCTCATTGGTAGTAATCCGCCACAGGGGTTGTTTACGACAAGGTTGTAGTCATTGTAGTCTTTTAGCTCAGCGAAAGTGCCGGCTTGACAGTGCTGGGTGCGCTCCTCCTCTTCGGAGGAATTCTCCTGCAGTCACTGACCACACAAAACTTGCCCATTATTACTCGCTTGTAAACAACCTTAGCAGTACGATGCCTTTGAACACAACCTCAACCTTCTTCTTCTGCTTCTCTCTGTCTCCCATTACATTGCAATGATTTCCTGCCGGTTGGTGACACTCACATAATGGAGCATTATCGCCATCGAGTGGGCTGGAGTGTACAATGCTTCAGAGTCAAACGAATGATCAAGCGGAAGTTTACATATGGGTGTGAAGCAGCTGAAAAAATAGTTCCACAATCGAGCTGAATAGCGAAAACACGGATGGAAACCACAATGCCCATTATTACTCGCTTGTAAACAACCTTAGCAGTACGATGCGTTTGAACACAATACCAGCCTTCTTCTTCTGCTTCTTTTCTGTGTCTCATTACATTGCAATGGTTTCCTGCCGGTTGGTGACACTCACGTAAAGGAGCATTATCGCCATCAAGTGGGCTGGAGTGTATAACGCTTCAGGGTCAAACGAATGATCAAGCGGAAGTTTATACATGGGTGTGAGGCAGCTGAAAAAAATAGTTCCACAATCGAGATGAATAGCAAAAACACGGACGGAAGCCATAGTTTGCTATGATTTTTATGTCGGAACATCAACAAACACCACTGACCACTCGGTGAGTTTCATGGCTTTGAAAACGAAGTTTAAGGTGGTTTTAGGACAGATTTACATATGGCCATAGACATCATTTTTAAGCCAGGCAGGGGAAAGCCAAATTCTCTCAAATTCTCAGAGAAGGAGCAATCGTCAAGATTTTGGTCTTAACCACTCTATTTCATCATAAACAACGCAGGAATGGGGCTCAAAGTGCAAAATATGGGACTTCTCCTTTAAGGAGCCAGCAACACTAACACTGTAATATTGAGTAATCAAACACAAGTTGGCTTTTCGGCAGTGATCGAGTGCACTGAGCGTGGGGTTGGCCACAAATCCAGCTAAGTCAAATGCTGCCATACTCACCAATAGAAAAAACACACATGCTAAACACGCTACCAGCAACCACTGGAGCTAACGGCTAACTACTGAAGCCAAAGCTACGGACAACACTCAATAACTGTGACGCAGCAACACAACAAGCTATTATCAATCTCGACCTACAAACTAACCCCAGAAACCTGCCTAACAAAATTTAAACCTACCTGTCATCTGGAGTTTGCCGGGCTCGGGCGACTTCAAAGGCAGCAATACAGGAAGTCCTGAACGCCTACCCCGGCCAGAGATCTTATACTTCCACCTAGGATTCGCTCCAAAAACAACAAATGTAAACAAAAACCGAGTGCCCGAAGGAAGAGCCGGTACAGCTCAGCTCAGCTGTTTTGTTTATTTCAGCTCCTGTGCATAGTAACAACTTTTTTTTGATAAAATATTAGCTAATAAACAATACTATTTATGTTACTTTAATTTTTATGATCTCAACAGACAGAAAAAAATACAGTTCTAACTTTTATGTACTTTTTGTCCATAACAAGTTAGATACAGAGACAGACGGAGCCTTCTGTCAAGTTGGTCCATATTTGTGCACATTTTCTGAAAGCGTATGATGCATGGAAGTATGAGGGTGGTGACGTTTACAACATTTGAAACAGACGTATCTATTTTTTTACGTAAAGGGAGTATAAATGAGCTTTAATTTGTAGACTGGGTTTTTCATGAAAGAACTGTCATTCTAATAGGCTGGTTTGGCTGGTAACAACAGAGGAATGAATATTAATGTGAGCTGAGAGGTAATAATATAACTAGTTGAATGTGTCACATAAATGCCATTTAACATTCTATTTTATACGTATCAGTGTTGAGATTCACTGGACCACAGATGATTTGTCATTTGTGAAAATCTAAACTGGACATGTGAAGGCTTTTCCTCCTGAGATGGAGGGACCTCATGTTCTTTGTTCTTCAACAAAGACAGTTATCTGACACCCATCTCAGCAGGATGCCCACTTCACACCTCTTTGAGAGAAAAGTCTCAAAATGTGATTGGTCAGTACTTTAACAGTGTCATGTGACTCTGTGATGTCACCAGACACACAGTAAAAGTTCTTCTCCATTCACTACAGTCTTCTCTTGCTCTTGGGGTGGTCAAGCCGCTCACACCTCTTCCCTTCTGGGCCCTGGACCAGCCCGGATGTGCTCTTCATCCCAAACCATCAAGGAAAGGAACAATTGCTCAACAGAGTTTTGTTCCTTTTCTCCTAAGACTCTCATGCCCTCGCTCAAGGCAGGTGCATAACTGAAACCACAGAGGTTAGAAGGGCAAACACAAGGTTTGCAACTAACCTCCCAGCAATAAGGAGAATCAAGTTGAGTTAGCACCCCAACGTCTAACTCTGCAAGGACCCCGAGTGACCAGCTTCCTCGGATCTGCACCTTTGGAACAAGGACACAACAAAGACTGCTTCTAGAGCCACAGCTCTTTCCAGCCTTCTTTGGTGGCTAACAAGAACAGTACACCTCAAACCAACTCTTCTTTCCATCCATTCAGGATTTGGTAATGTAACAACTGGGCATAGCTTTATCACAGCTGTACAGGCTAAGCAAGACTGTTTTACTTGTTGTTGGTGATTTAATGCTGTTTATTGAGTTATTGTTGTGATTGTCTGCAGTTAGGTTATTGATTAGTTGGTTTTACCAAAGCGAAGTCATGTTTAGTTTTCTAATGCTGTTCACAGACAACGTCTTGCATGCAACTAAACATCTTCTGCACTAATCCAGACCCTTTGCAACACAAATCGCATTCACATAGACTCACTTACAAATAGGCTTTCAACAGAGCTACACCCAAACAGGCAGCTCAAACTTACCGCTTCTTTTCTTTTGTCTTTGCCCTGACCACACAGTCAGACAAACACCTCCCCCGATCTGAAGCCAGCTTTGATCCGGCCATTTTGTAGTTTTCTGTTGTCAGCCATTTTGTTTTGTAGGCCAAACAGCACTTCAATTACCACACCGCCTTTGTCTTTCTCTCTCTGTCGCACACAGACACACAGACACACACCTACATACGTATACACACACACACACACACGCTTGTATATAGTTAGTTAGGATTTGTGTGTTTTGGCTTTGCTTTGCTTTATGAATAAATATAATTTTGGAATCGCACCTGCTGTCTGCTTAATGTTGTACAAGAGTGAATGAATAGCTAACCTCTGCTACATCAAGAACTCCGAAATCCTTCAGGCTTTATTAGTAATTTGGTTATGATTATTATTATTATTATGATTATTATTTAATTATTAATCACAATCCTAAATTAATAGTTTAGTGAACTTTATGAGACTGATATCATTAACTAGCTATCATTTTTCTTTTTTCGGGAATGATGCCCCACAGGGTGATTTAATGTTAATTAAGTCATTTTATTTAATATAATTAATAATTATTACTAATAATTATTAATTATAACTGATAGCCAATTTGATATTTAAATCGTAGATTCCCTACATTTATGATGCCGCCGTACAAAGCCTATAAGTGTGGATTCCCAACATCATCCAAGATCCTACACAGTGAAAATGCCTATTCTTGGGGTGCAGCATGTCTAGTGAAGCCTCTGTTGTTATGAAACTTCTTAAATATGAATTCTGTTTTTGCATGGTTGTGAGACTTACAAGAATAAAGCAGAGGAAGATTTCATGAATGTTAAAAAGATGATGCAAGAGTCAATAGTTGGGAGGAATTGCCAGAACCTGCAATAAAGACCTTTCCTAATGCACTGTAAACCCCATTCCATCCATGACACAAAAATTTAAAGTGAAGTCTACACAAATGCCCCAGATTGTCAACATGACATTAAAACTTTATGGTCACTTGATACTAAACCTCATCCCTTGAGAGCTTGACATAATGTTTTTATGTAAGGTCAACAATTTTTTAGCTTTGAGTTAAGTTGACCAAAATGTATAAAGCTGCTTTTGCCTAAATAGTTCAAGGCCAATAAACAACACTGTTGTGCACTTAACATATTGTGGCGTGTTGGACCTAAATGGGTAGAGTTTTCCAGCATGACGTGAGACAATAGGCTCGTTCGAGATGAGCCAGGCCTGCACAAATTCGATCACCAGCGATCGCCGCACAATGCATATTGGTTAGTTTTGTATCTGACTTCATCCCGGCTTGCTCTGATATCATTTAAAAGTGGACAGCGGTAATCTCGCAATAGTGAGGCGGCCGCAGTTTTTAGAGCCAGGCACTGCAGTTGCTATCCACCGACTGTAAGACCTGGAGCATATTGGAAAACGTCTGGATCTCACCTGATGTAACAGCTGATTGGTTTGACGTTGACTCAACAATATGACGTTTTAGATCAATTTTTCATTTTTGTTGGATTTCAGAGATTAAAATTTTATTTGTCTGATTTGAAGGTTTATTCTGTTGACAGAAGACATGCTGTGTGACTGATGGTGAAGTTTAGTCGTCAGAGACTAAGTACATGTATCATAAACTATACGTAATCTACTGTATATTAACATTGAACAGTTTAATTATTGAAGTAGCCTATTTAGTAGCACAGAGACTCAGTGGGATGTGAGGATACTTAAAATAACATCTGTACAGATGTGAAGCCTTCAAACGTATTTTGTCTTAAATTCCAGAAGGAAGGATAATTGCAACCCTAACAGTCAGCTGTAGGCTTGCCTCATTAGAAACATGCTATACAGCAAGTGTGTACATAATATATATTGTACTTGCTTGATATGTGCTTCATTCACCAATACCTAATCACTCAGGATTCTCCAGAATAAAGCTTTTATGATTAGTACCAATCACATGTCACCATGGCAACATTTCCCCCACAGTGAAGCCAGGGTCACTGATGTGGCACTGCTCCCAGAGCTGTCACACTAACCACAGAGGACAGCTCTCTCTCTGTTGATTGGATATGATGAGGACTGGCCTATATGGGGCAATCACTGCAGCCTAATGACGGGCTGAGAGAAGGGCACTCCATTTTCTCTATTTAGAATGGCTTTAAAGGTGGAAACTACATTACATTCATATGATAGAGTTATACTAATGGAAGTATGTGCAGCAGCAAACGCTAAAAATGTGTTTAATGTTGAATTATTCTATTCTATTCTATTCTATTCTAAAACAAAAATCTCACATGATTTTTTTTTTTTATCTTATGTCAGTTTTTTGGCAGAAATATTTTAGACCTTCAACCCTTTTAGAGAGAGAGAGGAAGCTGACCGCTAAATATTTCCTCTTGTTTAGAAAGACTAGGGTTGCAGATGGTAGTGGTCAACAATTAACATTGGCTTTTTTAAAAAAACCATAAATTCCCTAACCTCAACCATGTACATTAGCTGTCTGATCATCATCACACAATAGCTGACTTGGACAGATATTGTAGGAAGAAAGAAATAAAAAATGAATCATACCATACTGTCACTGACATTTAATCAACTCATTTAGCTGACTTCCTAGGTTATTTACAGTTTTTCTGAAGTTTTAAAAAGTATACAGTAGGAGTCTTTATTGATTTAAAAAAAGCTTTTGCCACCTTGGACCATGACATATTGTTTAGGAAAATGGAAAGATATGGGACAAGGTGGGTGAAAAGCTACATGAGAAAGAGACAACAGTTTGTACAAATGGGCAATCACATGTCAACATAACAGTTGGGATCCCGCAGGGATCTGTTTTAGGGCCAAAACTGTTTGTTTTGTACATAAATGATATATGTATGGTTTCACAAAAAATTTTAATTTGTTTTATTTGCTGACGACACCAATGTCCTTCACTCAGGGGGAAATCTGCAGTAGCTTTTGAAGGAGGTCACATCTGAAATGGGTAAATTAAAACAGTGGTTTAACAGAAGTAAGTTATCATTAAATTTGAATAAAACTAAATTTATGTTGTTTGGGAACAAAAAATGTACACACAGATATACAGATGACAATTGACAATGAAACTGTCAATTTTTAGGTGTGATCGTAGATGATAAAATCTGCTGGAAACCCCAGATCAATTACACAAGAACAAAACTGGCAATGGGCATTGCAATCCTTGGAAAAACAAAAAAACTTTCTGGACCACTATTCCCTGCACATTCTCTATTCACTTGTATTACCGTATCTACTGTACTGTTTGGAAGTTTGGGGCAACACTTACAAAAGCAACTTGCAGCCATTATGCATATTTCAGAAGAAAGCAATAAGGATAATACATAACGTTGGGTACAGGGGACACACTAATGTCACATGCATTGAAATTTATGGATCTGGTCAAATTTAAAACTGCATTAATCATGTTCAAAGCAAGAACTAATTCACTTCCGTGTAACATAAAAAAAATGTTTTGTGACAGGGAGGGGGGTTATAACTTGAGAGGAAAACTTAACTAAAAAATAGTGTGTTCGTACAACTAAAAAAAGTCTGTGTATTTCAGTGTGTGGGGTGGATCTGTGGAACAGGTTGGCAGATGAGCTTAAAGAAAGTACAAATGTAAACTGTCACGGACCAGTCAAGGACGTCAGGACCCAGATGCAGAGTTTACCAAAAACAGTCTTTATTACAAAAATCAGAAGAATTTCACAGGCGATCGACGCACAACAAAAAATCACCCGAGAGGGGAAAAACAATAACTAAAAGTACAACTAAAAATCACCAACAACTGGGAAAAACGTTGAACTCAAATCAGTGGCAAGGCACTCAAAAAACTAACAAACAGGTAGAGCAATGCAGGAGCAAAAAACACGAGACGAGGGGCCGACGATCACTGGAGGCACGAGTGAGACGCTGAGAGCATTGAGGAATCATCTGGCACAGGAGAACAGGAGAGTGTGGCTGATAAGGCCAGCCAATTTGGGCAGAACGAGCTGCAGGTGTGCCAGGCGCTCCGTGCTCCCACTGATCGCCCCGCCCTCCGGTGCTCACTGTGCAGGGAGATAGAGAGAGATGTCAGACAACCATGGCGGAAAAAATCAAAACACAACAGTACCCCCTCCTCAAGGGACGCCTCCTGGCGTCCTACCTGGCTTACCCGGGAACCTACTGTAGAAATCCCGTAGCAGCTGTGGGTCGAGGATGAGGGAGCGCCCAATCCAGGAGCGCTCTTCGGGGCCGTACCCCTCCCAGTCGACCAAGTACTGGTAGCCCCTACCCCGTCTGCGCACGCCCAGAATCCGGTTGACCGTGTAGGCGGGATGGCCGTCGATGAGGCGTGGAGGAGGCGGTGGAGGTGCTGGAGGCTGGAGGGGACTCTCGGCGACTGGCTTGAGGAGGGAGACGTGGAAAACTGGGTGGACATTGAGGGAGGTAGGGAGGCGGAGACGTACAGCACTGGGGTTCACAATCTTTTCCACTGGGTACGGGCCTACGTACCTGGGGGCGAGTTTCCGGGAATCGGTCTGGAGAGGGAGGTCACGGGAGGAGAGCCACACCTGTTGGCCCACCTGGTAGTCAGGGGCCGGCACCCGGTGGCGGTCGGCTAGGCGCCGGTTGCGTTCAGCTGTCCTCCCCAAGGCGGCCCGGGTCTCGCGCCACACTCGCTTGACTCGACGTTATGGGCGTACTCCACCCATGGCAGGTGCGTTGCCCAGGAGGCCGGGAGACGAGAGGCGACGCAGCGCAGGGAGGCTTCCAGGCTCTGATTTGCCCGTTCCGTTTGCCCATTGGTCTGTGGGTGATAGCCGGAGGAGAGGCTGGAGGTGGTCCCCAGGGCCCGGCAGAAAGCCTTCCACACTTGGGAGGTGAACTGGGGTCCGCGGTCCGACACAATGTCCTGGGGGATTCCATGCAGCCTGAAGACGTGTGTGACCAACAGGTTAGCGGTTTCCAAGGCGGTGTGGGGGGTTTAGGGAGAGGGACAAAATGAACCGCCTTGGAGAATCGATCAACCACAGTGAGAATGGTGTCGTTACCTTCGGAGGGGGGCAGTCCGGTGACGAAGTCCACAGCGATGTGTGACCAGGGCCGCGGAGGGATGGGTAAGGGACGCAGGAGCCCAGCCGGGGGTCGGTGCGATGACTTACTGCGTGCACACACCGTGCACGCAGCGACGAAAGCTCGAACGTCAGCGGCCATGGTTGGCCACCAGAAAAGCTGCTGGATGAGCGCCAGTGTACGATGGACCCCCGGGTGGCAGGCTATCCTGGAGGAGTGCCCCCAGGTGAGCACTGACGACTTGGTGGATTGTAGCACGAATAACTTCCCGGGCGGACACCCGTCTGGAACCGTCTGACCCTGTAGTGCTTCCTGGACCTCCCGTTCGACCTGCCAGTGGACTGCCCCCAGCACGCACTCCGGATCCAGGATGGTCTCCTTCACAGGCCCCCCCCCCCTCCAAGGCGTACAGCCGGGAGAGAGCATCGGGCTTGACGTTCCGCGACCCAGGCCGATAGGTGATGGTGAATCGGAAACGGCCCAGGAAAAGAGCCCAGCGAGCCTGCCGGGAGTTCAGGCGCTGAGCTGTACGGAGATAGGCGAGGTTTTTATGGTCCGTCCACACGATGAACGGTTGGTCAGCCCCCTCCAGCCAGTGCCTCCATTCCTGCAACGCCAGAACCACCGCCAGGAGCTCTCGGTTCCCCACGTCGTAGTTGACCTCGGCGGGTGTGAGGCGACGTGAGAAGAAGGCGCAGGGGTGGAGCTTGTTGTCTGGGAGCTGGCGCTGGGAGAGGACGGCCCCGACCCCGGAATCTGAGGCGTCAACCTCGACCACGAACTGCCGGTCAGGATCTGGGTGCACAAGAACAGGGGCGTTAACAAACATGTTTTTCAGTTTCTCAAAAGCAGCTTGTTCCACAGATGACCAGGCAAAACTGAGCTTAGACGAGGTTAGGCGTGTGAGAGGGGCCGCTAATCGGCTGTAATTTCTGATGAACCTACGGTAAAAGTTGGCAAACCCCAGGAAACACTGTAACTGCTTGCGGGTGGTGGGTGTGGGCCACCCCTTGACGGCCTCCACCTTGGAGGGATCCACCCTCAGCTGCCCCTGTTCCACCACAAAACCCAGAAAACTCACAGAAGGGACATGAAACTCACATTTTTCTGCTTTAACATACAGTTTGTTTTCCATTAACCTTTTTAGAACCTCTCTGACGTGGTTCACATGATCCTCCATGGAGCTGGAAAAAATCAAAATGTCATCCAAATAGACAAACACTGTTTTGTTTAACAAGTCTCTCAACACATCATTTACCAAACACTGAAACACTGAAGGAGCATTCGTGAGGCCAAAAGGCATGACCAGGTACTCAAAGTGTCCTAGATGAGTGTTGAATGCAGTTTTCCATTCGTCCCCCTCTTTTATTCTGACGAGATGGTAGGCGTTCCTAAGATCTAGTTTGGTGAAGACGCGAGCTGAGTGCAATGGACTGAAGGCGGAGTCAATTAGTGGAAGAGGGTATTTGTTTTTAACAGTTATGTCGTTTAACCCAGTGTAGTCTATGCAGGGACGTAAAGTCTTGTCCTTTTTCTCTACAAAGAAAAACCCAGCCCCCATGGGCGAGGACGAGGGACGAATGAGGCCGGCCACAGACTCTGTAATGTATTTTTCCATGGCCTCGCGCTCGGGCTTAGATAAATTATACAGACGCTTAGTAGGAAACGGGGCCCCTGGTAGCAGGTCAATGGCACAGTCATAAGGTCTATGGGGGGGCAGGGAGGAGGCCGAGGCCTTACTAAAGACATGCTGGAGGTCATGATAGTCAGGGGGTATTCCAGCCAGATCTATTACCTCGGCAGCTCGGGAAGAATCAGCTGACCTGGCGGGCAAAGCGGAGCGGAGGCAATGGGCGTGGCAGTGGGGGCTCCAGCTGCGGACAGTAGCGGTGGACCAGTCTATGTGGGGGTTGTGGAGCTTGAGCCAGGGGATACCCAGTATGACCGAGTTAAGGGGGGATGAGATGACATACAGCTCAACATGTTCGTGATGATTACTTGAGAGTACTAACTTTAACGGCTCAGTCTTGTGCGTAACTCGTTCAATGAGCCTGCCATCTACTGCGTGCACCTCCTGGGGAGAGGTCAGTTCGAAAAGGGGGATATCGTTAGCGGTAACAAAGTCTCTGTCAATGAAATTATCAGAGTGATCGAGTTCGTGGATCATACCTGGCACTTGAATTCTTGAAGCCGAAGAGGATGAGAGGTGGCTCACCAGAGTCCTCCTGCCTACTGGTGAGCCCCGTCTTTTGGCAGTTCCGGGCATCGGGAAACGAAGTGACCCCCCTGTCCGCAGTAGAGGCAGAGCTGGCCCCGCATCCGGCGTTGTCTCTTGGCGGGAGTGAGATGAGCCCGCCCCAGTTGCATGGGCTCGTCGGCAGGTGGTGGTCGTGGCTCGTGTGTGTGAGGAGAGATGGAAGGAAGTCCTGGGATGGAGTTGACTGAGCTGGAGCCGAGTTGGGAGCCGGATTGTGGACCGGTGGTGAGCCGTCTACCTCTCCCAATCTGCCGTTCCCTTGCTCTCTCCCTCATCCTGTTATCCAGGCGAATAGCTAGGTCGATAAGGGAGTTTAGCGAGTTACATTCCTCCCGCACAGCTAATTCATCCTTTACCTCGCTAGATAACCCCTTCAGAAAAATAGCCTGTAGTGCTGAGTCATTCCACCCGCTTTCTGCAGCTAATATGCGGAACTTAACTGAAAACTCTGAGACTGTAAGGCTGCCTTGCTGCAAA
This sequence comes from Cephalopholis sonnerati, assembly GCA_019142605.1. Classification (NCBI taxonomy): domain Eukaryota; kingdom Metazoa; phylum Chordata; class Actinopteri; order Perciformes; family Serranidae; genus Cephalopholis; species Cephalopholis sonnerati. Next base: position 45,385,668 of record JAGQAX010000002.1, read on the forward strand.
TCGAGGAGCTGACTGGTGGCCTGTCTGCCCTTCACTGGGTGATCAAAAACTCGCTTGATTTCGGCAATGAACTGAAGATAATCGTTCCATAACTCAGGTTGCTGGGTGGAGATGGCTAGAGACCAGGCTGCTGCCTGGCCAGTGAGCAAGCTCATAACGAAAGCAATTTTAGCTTGTGGGGTAGCGTAAGTGTGGGGTTGTTGACTAAAAACTAGCTGACACTGGTGAAGAAATTGCGCACATGTCCCTAAATCTCCCGAATACCTGGCAGGAATTGGGGTGTACGGCTCACGGGCTTGGGGAGCGGAGACTGGAGTGTGTTGGTCTGCTGGTGGGTGGCCGGCGGCTCCGGGGGAGGGAGTGAGTTGATCCGACAGAACGGCCATCTGGCCGCCCAGCTGGGAGACGTTTGCGTTGATCTGCTGCACATGTTCCGCCATGCGCGTCAGGGAAGCCTCGTTCTGGTGGACCTTGGCGGCTTGTGTGGCGAGAGCGCGCTTGATCTGGTCTAACTCTGCTGGGTCCATTTGGCCTTCTCATCAAGCTAGTTTACTTTCTCTGTTAAGTAAATATTCATGAGTCACTCACTTTACAGCAAGAGACGGCACTTCAAAATAAAGGCTCTGTCCTGTAAATTTACTGTACTTTTTTTTTTCTTAAACTTGACACATTCACAAGTTACTTGCAGTCCAGAATGGACCTGCAACCCACTTTTGGACTGCAACCTCTGCATTACATCACTTCAAACTGCCTTGATGTCATTACCTGCCTTGTTGCCTCTGCTGTGTGCACTTATGTTCGTTAATACGTATTATGCTATTCCAATGGTACTGCCTGACCGGCACTATGTCACACTGCAACTAGTGCACTGTTGCTGATGCTATTGTGTTGACAGTTCTTCCCTCATCATCCGCCTCAGCATCTATATGCAACACTGCAATGGTTAAGCTACTTATTACTCGCACCTTAAACAATAAAGCACAACTGATCCACAGCCTCACTATGGACAGGAAAACTGACTTTCTATGCCTAACTGAGACATGGCAAAATCAGCAGGGCTTTGCGACACTGAGTCAAGCCACACCCACGTGTGTGAACACATGTGGGTGTGGCTTTCACCAGTGATAGTTTATTTTTCCTCAGGGAGGACATTCTTTTCCACAGCAGGTGCATACAAAACACAAACAGGTGAGATATACATAATGCATATCACAAACATCTAAGACATACAGAATTAATACAGAAGACACAAAACATGGATTGGCATTTAATGCACCACACTGACTGAATTTCAGAACAATACGTGGTTACCTATTTAGGGCTTGTATAGCTGTGGCAACAAAACTCTTGCTGAAATGGGCCTTTCTGCAAATGGGTAGTTTATACCTGCATCCAGAACGAAGAGGGTTAAAGTATAGGTTGAGTGAATCATCTGGGTCGTGAGTGAAAGTGAGTGCTTTGCAGATCAGGGATGAGGTAACACAATCAGATAGGTTAGGGGTAGAAATACTCATGAGATTGCTGTCTAAAGGAGTTATCTTTAGGAATTTATTGTTATTGCTCGCTGCAAGCATATGGAAAAAAGCAAATGGCACCATACAAAATAACTAGCTTGATAATGCTAAGGCACAGGACAAAAAGGAGATAGGGTTGTACTGACAGGTGGTTTCAATGCAGTGCAGCTCTCTTGTTTCCAGTCATATTTCTCCGATAGGAAACAGTTTGTCACAAACACAGACTCCAGTTACACCCTGGCCCCAGTCACCCAAGATGTGCCCCAAGGCTCTGTGCTTGGACCCCTCCTTTATATCATCCACATTCTCCCCCTTGGTCAGATCATCCGCCCCCATAGCCTAAGCTTCCACTGATATGCCGATGACACCTAGTTGTACCTCAACACCAAAACATCAACTTAGCTCCCCCCACAGTTCCTTGCTAACTTCCTGCACAACATAAAACATAGGTGTTGTCTTACAAACTAAATGGTAACAAAATAGTGCTCACAGTAGTGGCTTCCAGGGTGCTGCTCTGGAAGGTTGGACATATGCACCATCTACCCATCTACAGAGGTCTGAAACCTGGGTGTCAATCTGGACTCCACCTTCTCATTTGAGTCACACATTAAATCTGCCCTCTGACACCTTAAAAATGGTACTCAGCAAAGTCCTGGACAAGCTCCAGTGTGTGCAGAACTCAGCTGCCAGGGTTCTTGCCCACACAAAGCCTTGGCAGCACATCTACCCCACCCATCTACCTTTACTGGCTCATGGTTAAGTCTCGCATCTCCTACAAAGTACTCCTCCTTACTCATATTACAAGTGCCATTACCTGAGCGGGTCTTTAATTACGGGCATGTCTTTCATAGTTTTACGGGTAATACAAATCCTTTGTTAAGGAAACGTCACCCTGTAATTTATCTTTGGCATTAAAAAAATCATGTTGTTCTTTTATCTTCCTGTTTTGAAAAATAGAGGAATCAAAGGGTTATACAACATCAATGACAATAAAAGAGACAATTATTGCACAACAGAAGGAATTACTTTGAGACGAAAGATTCTTCCTACTGCTGAACCCCAAAGAGCAGCCCACTTGACTTATAGTGCTTTTAACCTTTACAGAGTCAACTTAAGACTCAGTTTTATTGTTTCAGATGAGTATTATAGCATGCAGGCAACTTAACTGAGAAAGCCTCCTACCAGTTGGACGTGCCCTAAAGGCCTCCATTGGGACGAGGCATCCACCTCAACCACCTCAACTGGTCCCTTTCGATGCAAAGTAGCAGTGGCTCAACTCTGAGCTCCCTCTGGATGTCTGAGCTCCTCACTCTATCTCTAAAGCTGAGCCCAGCCACCCTACAGAGGAAACACATTTCAGCCACTTGTATCTGCGATCTCATTCTTTCAGTCACTACTCAAAGCTCATTACCATAGGTGAGGGTTGGGATGTAGATGGACCAGTTAATTGGGAGCTTTGCCCTCTGGCTGAGCTCCGTCTTCACCACTAGTAACAGACAAGTCATTTCAGTCGTCAGTCAGCGGATATTCACGAAGGTATGCCTTGTTCAACGTGATGGTCCATGACGTGGTTAGTTTGTGTTGCACTACAGCCTGCTGGGCTAATTGGTGAAGAATGAAAAAAACAAAAGTATAGCCTTGAGTCTATCAGGTTGGATTTGGGTTGCATGTTGCATCCCCCAATTTCATGTAAGTACAAAATTCTTCATTTAATTAGGAGACAACAAGAGAGATTTTCGGGGCTTTTTTGTACAGGCTTTGTCATGTCTGTTTAGAGTTGTGTAACTGCTAGTGTGAGTGTGTGTGTGTGCGTGCATGTGTGTGTGTGTGTGTGTGTTAGCTTGTATAACATGTGTGGGAGTGGGGACCCACATCAGGCAGTGAAGGATGTGGGAGGAGGACAAGAAATGTGTGGGAAAACTCCTGCTGAAGGACTTCACACATCCAAACACAATTTCTCTGGCGACTTCAATCTTTATGATATTTTCTTAATCTTTTCTGTATTGATTTCTTCCATCTTGCTGTGCTTCTGCTCTAGTCAAGTAGCTGCAGCTTCACTACCAGTGAGCTTATAGTAGTAGTAGTAGTAGTAGTAGTAGTAGTAGTGTGTGTGTGTGTGTGTGTGTGTGTGTGTGTGTGTGTGTTTGCCATGCTGCAGGTATCCCCATCACCCCACGTGACCATGTAAAAGTCATTATGGAAGAGACTGAGCCTGCAGACGCTCATACATCATTGTTAGCATTCTTCTCTATAGGACAGTCAGCAGAGATTGATTTAAAAAAAAAAACAAGACTGAGAGGAAGTTAGAAGGGTAAGAATTAATTGTTGTTTCAGGTGAAGGCATTTTAGGTGAAGAGTTTTACTTTAACTCTTGCAGCCAGGGTTATGTGACCGTGTCCACAACAGAGGCTAAGAAAATGATAATAGACTGACTGAGGAAAAACCATGGTTCAAGGTTAGAAGAAACAGCCTCTCAAGGAGAATATGTTATGTGTGTGCGCAATAGTATCATCCCTCAAGCATAATGGATATGTGTGCACGTGCTTGGGGTGTGTTTGTGCCTGCATTTGTGTCAGAGATGTTTATAGTGAAATCTTTGAATCTCAGCCTGCATTTTAATCACAGCACAGCATCGGCCCGACTGCTCGCAGTGGAGCGGCTTCAAGTGGATGGAACAAATCGCTGTGTCGTATTGTGAGGTGGAGTGTGACTCGCCGCCACAGGGAATTATCAAGTGGATGATAAAGATTTTCCAACTTTTTTTCCAGAGTTTGACTTGTCTTGAAAACTTTTAATTATGCAGGGTTTCTATTTTTTCTGTCAGCGTGTAATCCCCTTGCACACAGAGCTTGAGGTATTCTGGACCGCAAAGAGACAAATGGGCCATATACTTGACAGGTGGGGTCCTAAAACACAGCTTTTGGATTAGATCAAAGACCAGAGCAATGTACACAGTGACGATAGTATAAAACTGTTTTCATATATTGTTTGTACAGGAGTGGAGAAAACTACATAGAGGAGTTTAGAAACAATTGAACTTAAGGAGTAGATTTAGTAAAGGGGTCTGAAGGAAAAACATATGATGAAAAATATAAAAATGTAGCCTAGAATAATGAAACCTGCTGGGGTTTAAAATTCCCTCCAGCTTAGCTCTCAAGGTGTTTCGGACATACAAGCCTCTCCACCATGATGAGGCAACACCACAAGGAGAAGAAAACACGGTAACCACATATTGTTGAAATGGTCACGATGTGTCTTTGACAGCCTGCGCTCACTCCCAACTTGTCAAATACTGCTACTTTGTCTGTAATTTTGGTGGAGGATACCAATGCATGGCGGCAATTCCTGACACTGTTGGTAGCAACTAAACTCGTCAAATACAGCCGTTTTGTCAGTGGGTATCACTGTCAGAGATTGACACACAGAGACACTCTTCAAGGTGCTATGATGCACACTGGGTGGCAGCTATTTCTGACACTGCTGGCAACTATTGAAGAGTGAGAAATACTATAAAGGGTGGGTGTAAGGTGAGGTGGATAGCCCAAACAAACACAGTACTTTCAATGAGGAGCCCGTTGCTCGTTTCCCATGTGAAACCAAAAGTCAGTGGAGTTATTTTTTCAACAATGAGATGGGGACTTCCGGCCGCATGTGTAATGGCGGCAGGTTGAAAAGTGCCGTCCGCCGAGCACTCAATTTAAAATAACTATGTAATGCTAAAGGCGCTATCTTAAAGACTAAAAACTTGAGACATATCTGGATGGGAATGAACCTCCGATCTAGATCAAAAACAACGAGTTTTGACAGTAGCAAGCGACAGAAACACAGCAAGATGGCCAAACAGCCGACAGACGCCTCTCCTAAAACGCTAGAGGACATAGAGATGAAACAGCTGATGATTGAACTGAAACACTCTATCACAACAGAGATTTAAGACTTCCGATCTGAATTCAAAATATACCGCGAGGAGACGGAGCGAGACATGAAGAAAATTATAGAGCAAACGACTGAGCTACAGCAAAAACTGGAGAAAACGGAGGCCAGAATGGATGAAATGGAGCTCAGAGTGGAGGAGATACACGAGTCAGAGATCTCCCAACATCGCTCTATCAAACTCCTAACGCAGAAGATGAATGAAATGGAAGCTCAGATAGAATATTTGGAGAGTAAGTCCAGACAAAACAACATAGGCATCTTCAATATCCCTGAAAAAAGTGAAGGTAATGATGTGACGGAGTTCCTGAGAAAACTCTTTCACGACGCGCTGGGACTATCTGGGGATTTTAAGATCATCAGAGCCCACCGCATCTATAAGGAGAGCACGTACCACACGAGACCAGTTGTTGCTGCCTTTATGATACAAAGAAAAAAGTTCTACAGGCAGCGTGGACGAGGAAGGAGGTCCTGTTTAATGGAAAGAGACTATATTTTGACCATGATTTCACTACCAGAGTGAAACAGATAAGAGGCCTGTACAGACCGATAAGGGACCAACTCAGGAAAGAAAATATCAGATCATACATCATCGCTCCAGCAAAACTTAAAGTGTTCAATAAAGACGGGACAGCGATGATCTATGACAGCCCAGAGCGCATCCAGAGCCCTAGAGGGAAGGGGAGTGACAAGTGCATGTGAGGGACGCAAGACACAAGGTCACCGGGATGGTTCTGCTGGCCCCGCTGGATCCTCGACTGTATGGGAGATGGTGGGGCAGATATAAAAGCTGTGAAAGAAAATGAAGCTATGTGTACGGGACTTACAGACACTAATAACCAGTCTACAGGTTGGACAATCTGACCCAGAGATGTGAGTGACATCCCTAGAAATCGTATCATTTCAAAGTTTAGTTTAAATTATGATGTTGACAAATATGTGAAACGTAGAAATACATCTGTGTCTCTCTCTCCTTCTCCTTCTCCCTATTACCCTCTCTCTGGCCCGCGCTCTCTCTCTTCCCCTCTCCCTCTTTCTCTCTCTCTCTCTCTCTCTCTCCCACTCTGCAGTGAGTGTGTGTATGTAAGTGTGGGTGGTCAGGGGTACTTGTTTGAGGTGACTGACTGTGAGGTGTTCAGACCGAATCTATAGATCAGGGTGGAAGGGGTAATGAAGGGGGGTAGGTGTGTGGGGAGTGAGGGGTATGGTGGCGGGGTAGGAGTGGGACGAGGGGTGGAGTACGTGAGAGTTACATGTTTTCTTATATGTGTAGAGAGGGTGTGAGAGAAGAAGAAATAAAGTAGCAAAGGCCGAACTCACCCCCACCCCCCTTTCCCTTTTTATTTCTTTTCATGTGAACATGCAAGTGAGTGCATTCACAATCCCCAGGAATTATATAAATAAATAAATAAATAATAATAATAATATTAAAAGAAGGATCTGAATATGCAGAACTGTAATTAAGTAACCAAGATTAATGTTACATTGTAAAAGAGGCCTTTCCCACTGAGGCATGACTTTCAGAAACTAACGAAATTTAGGCATATTCATGACTGAAATGATAGATTTAATAATGACACAAGGTAAAGGAGTAATTATTATTGGTGAAGTATCAAGACAAATAAAGAAACTTAAAAAGGGGAAGACCCCAGGGGATGATGGGTTCACAAATGAATTTTATCAAGAGTTCAGAGTACTGCTAACTCAATTTCTGCATAGAGTTTATAATTTTGCTTTGGAGGCAGGAATCTGGGCACCAACTTGGAGTTCATCAGTGATCACGGTCATTCCTAAAGAGGGCAAGGATTTAACTGAGTGTTCATCATATAGGCCAGTATCGTTATTAAATACAGATCAAAAAATAGTATAATCAATAATAGCAGAGAGGTTAAAAGAAATAATTCCAAATATAATAAATAGGGACCAGTGTGGTTTTGTTGTGGGTAGGTACCTAGCGGATAATATAAGGCACACTTTAAATATAATGGATCATTGTCAAAAAAATGAAAAGGATGTACTTTTATTAACAATCGACGCAGAAAAAGCATTTGATAGGGTACTATAGCCCTATATTTTTTAAGACAGCTGAAGCTTTTGGATTTCATCCAAAATTTATGTCTTGGTTGCAAGCAATGTACAGAAACACTGTAGCACAAGTAAAGGTCAATGGTACCCTATCAAGATGGTTAGATATACAGTACATAAAGGAACTAGACAGGGAGACCCGCTCTCTGGGCTGATTTTTATTATGTGTATGGAACCTTTAGCTGAAACAGTGAGACAGCAGAATCTTATTAAGGGAGTAACAATAGGACAGGAGGTCCATAAATTGGCAATGTACCCTGATGATATTATTATGTATATAACATCACCTGAAACTTCACTACCAGCTTTAAAGGAATTAATTAATGAATACAGTGATTTTTCTGGATACAGAATAAATGAAAACAAATGTGTGTCTATAACCGTTGGTCATGAGTTAACACAGATAGCTAAGAACAACTTTAAGTTAAAATGGAATCAGAAAAAAATTAAGTATTTGGGAATTTTCATTCACAAGGATCTGAATAAATTGTATGAAGTCAATTATGTGCCTTTAGAGGAAAAAATTAAATCTGATTTAAATAGTTGGAAAATGTTACCAGACTCTATTCTTCAACGAGTGGACACAATTAAAATGATGATTCTCCCACACTTCCTGTTCCAGACATTACCAGTAGCAGTTCCTACCATTACTTTTAAAAGGTGGAATGGACTACTAAGTAAATTTATATGGAACAATAAAAAGAAAAGAATAAAATTTAGTAAATTAACTAAAGCAAAAGTGTGTGGTGGTTTAGCTGTTCCTAACCTTCAGAGCTACTTTAATTCAACACAAATAAATACAGTTATAAGATGGTCAGATGACCGAGTTGAAGCAAAGTGGATATTGATTGAGGAAGAGTCCATACCAATATCTATAAAGTCATTACCTTATAAAGACAAAAAGGATTACTTACAAATCAAAGGACTAAACAGATGGGTTGATAACACACTAAAAAGCTGGAAAAAGATACGCAAAGCTCATAAAATAAATGATGATTTAGTATACTTCCGGGAAATGACATGGGATCCCCAGTTTGAGCCAAACAGAACAGATAACATATTGAAAGTATGGGCATCAAAAGGATTAAAAACATATTTACAAATGATGACCAACAATACCATAAGCTCATTTCAGTCATTAATTTCTAATTACAATCTGGCACAAAGTAATTTTTATAAATATTTGCAAACAAGGACATACCTTACAAAATTTTTAAAAAATAAAGTGCAAAAGAAATGCACCCTTTAATTACCTTTCTAAGCAAAAGTCATAATAAGGAAATAAAAAAACGCGCTGTCAAAAATATACAAAATTCTGGATAACAGTACGGACGCGGAAACTAATACTCAACAAAAATGGACGTCTGAACTAAGACAGCAGGTTAACAAAGAAGAATGGAAGCAAACTTGCAGAGAGATTCACAAAACAACAAACTCTAAGTATTGGAAAGAATTTTCATGGAAACTATATTCAAGATTTTTTATTACACCAGAGGTACATTCCAAAATTAACACATCTGTGACGCTGAATTGTTGTTTGTATTAAAATTATTTTGGCACTCAGTTATAACAGCTATCATGAGTATATTTCAAATAAAAAAAGCAATTAATCCTATCTATATTATTCTAAAAAAATCTCCACCTGAGCTGTCGCAGGAAAAAGATCAGTATCTCTATAGAATTCTGAGAACTGCAGCTATGAAACAGATCACAAGGATGTGGCTAAAATCTGGAAGTCCATCAATTAAAAAATGCATGTTAACTATAAGAGAGATTTATGAAATGGAGAGGGTAGTTTATAGAGTTAGAAATGAAGAATCCGAGCACAGAAGACGATGGATTAAGTGGACGAGCTATGAGGCCGTTCATGAATCAAATGAATTAAATAATTAATTTTATGAATAAGACAGACATGATCATTGTATTGTGAACGGTACATATGTGCACATTTTTATGCTCATGATTGTAAGCATACAGAGGTGCAGATAAGATAAGAATGTATGTATCCATGTATCTGGACAGAGATGAAAACAGTTTGTTTCACTGGGTGTATATATATTATGTATGGAAAAAAAAAAGAAAGAAATTGCAATACATATGTAAATATTGAATGGAATGTAGTTGTAAAATGCAACATGAATTTATTGCAATAAAAGTATCAAAAAAAAAATGTAGTGTGCTAGTATGTGTATCATGCTATACTACTGACGTATGTCATGTGACCTGACAATACATTAGTAAGAACCCTACTTATTTTAAGCGAAGCCATGGTGTTTTTTCTAAACCTAACCACGTACTTATTTCCTAATTTAAGGAAATAAATGTAAAAACTAAGTGTATTACCTACGTAGTACGTTTATTTTGAAAGAGACACATGTAGCAAGCAGAAACTGTACATTTCATGTCAAAAAGGAAATGTATTTTGAAAAGACACAATTCATGTAGCATCAATTAAAACACTGTGTGAATGTCCAAAATCACTGTAGGAGGCTACCTAGCGCATAATATTTAGACGTCTAGGCCCAATGACAAAGCAGCAGTATTTGACAAGATGGGATTAGAACGGGATGTTTTAAAAGTACACTTCATGGGCAAACAGCCATGCTAGCAGCTCCGTGAGGCTTTAGGTATGTAGACCCACAGTGGTGCTTAGAGCTAAATGCTATTGTCAGAATGCTAACATGCTAACAATGACTATGCTAACATGCTGATGTTTAGGTAATGTATAACATGTTAACCACTGTGAAATGTATGAACGTGTTCGTATACTTACATTTGCTAATAAGCACTAAACACAAGGTACAGCTGAGGCTGATGGAGTTTTGCAGATAGTTTGTCATGAATCAAATTTTGACCTGATAGTGGCACTAGAGGAAAAATCAGGGATCACCAAAGTCTTTATGACATTTCCTCTGAGAACCATGAATGGCTGCTCTAAATGTTATGCAAGTCCGTCAAGTACGTGTTAAGACAGCATGAAGTTAATAATGATCATGTAAAATTTTGACTTGTGTAAGAAATTCACGTGACACTGACAAAGTCTATCATTGTTTAAACCTAGTTGAATTTGAATTTGAATTTGAAAGTTTATTTTAAACATAAAAAAGAAAACAACAACAACAAACAATGAAAAGTTTGTTCAAAAGGCAGTGGGAAGAAGTCGAAACTTATCTAATCCCACCCCTTCTCCCTGCACAATGATTTGTAAATCTATAAATCTATCCTTCCGTCGAAACACTGCTATTAATACCAATAATAATAACAACAATAACAACAATAATAATAATAATAATAAGAAGAAGAAGAAAAGACCAAAACAAAGGACCTAACAATAACAAAACACAACATAAAAGAAAAGAACCAACTAATAATGAACATAAATAAGTATAAAAAACAATAATTAAAGAATAAATAATCAATAACATTATCCTGTGCACACCTAGTGACTGTCACACCCCAACTTCATCCCTGTATCCTGTGAAAACCTTTTCTTTATATTTTGTGTTAAACTGTTGCATGTTTGGACATTGCTTGATCTCCTCACCTATACTGTTCTACAGTCTCATCCCAAAGAATAAAATGCAAAATCTTTTTCTATTTGTACGGATTTTATTAATTTTGAAGTTATATTTTCCTCTTAATTGATATCCCCCCTCTCGATTCTTAAACAATTTTTGTATATTTTGTGGCAAAAAGTTATTATTAGCTTTGTACATGATTTGTGCTGTTTGGAATTTCACTATGTCTGTAAATTTTAATAATTTTGACTGTATGAAGAGTGAGTGAGTATGATCCTGATAGCCGACATTATGAATGACCCGTATTGCCCTTTTTTGTAGAATAGTTTGTGAATTGATTGAACTCATGTAATTATTGCCCCAAATATCTGCGCAGTAATTGAAATATGGTAAGACAATGGAACAGTACAGGATGCGTAGTGATTTATAATTCAGAACATGTTTTGCTTTATTTAGAACTGAAATGCTTCTTGACATTTTACTTTGAACATGTTTGATGTGTGGTTTCCAACTAATTTTCTCATCTATTATCAACCCAAGGAATTTATTTTCATGAACCCTTTTAATCTGCACACCATCTATCTGTAATTGTACTTCTTCATTAATCCTGCAATTCCCAAATAACATTATTTTTGTTTTATTTAAGTTTAATGATAATTTGTTCCCGTCAAACCATATTTTCGATTTACTCATTTCTTTAGTGAGTTCCCCCAGTGTTTCTTTTAAATTCTCCCCAGAACAGAAAATGTTTGTATCATCAGCAAATAATACCAGCTTCAATACCTGTGACACCCTACAAATATCATTTATATACAAAATAAATAGTTTAGGGCCCAACACTGACCCCTGGGGGACACCATAAACAATATCCAAACATGAAGAACAAGCATCACCCAGCACAACAAACTGCTGTCTCTTCTGTAGATAGCTTTTAATCCAGTCTGACACAATACCTCTGATGCCGTATCTCTCCAGCTTTTTGAATAATATGTCGTGGTTGATTGTGTCAAAGGCTTTCTTAATGTCAATAAATATTCTCCTGATGTTACCAAGAATCAGAAATGGAGGACAAAGGTGTTTTGGTCTTTGGAGCTCTACGACTTGACATCAGTACTGTGCAAAGACAGAACAAAAAAAGGATTGGGCTCAAAGATTAGTGAGGGAAGCCATAGGACTACATGGTACACTCTGAAAATATGTATTTGAGACATGTGTAAGCTATTTTGTTGAGTTGCTTCTCAGCAAAATGCTCTGAGTAATTTAAGTCAGTCTTTTATTGTGGAAGGTACACAGCAGAAGGTGTGAAACGGTAATGCACTCCTGTGGTAATATGTAAAATAATAAAGAGTTTTGCTAGCTCAGAGCTCAGAGCCTCTGTGCATCACTTGATGTCAATTATAGGTTGTACTTACAAACCAAGTTAGCTTTTAGCTGTCTTCCCCAGGAGTTAGCACAACCGTAGCATGGCTGTTAAGAGCGAATATTTGCCAATTGCAAAATAATCCAAAAAACAATTAAAAAAGAACAACCAAACGAACAAAAAAAAAAACTTTTTCCTCGCGTTCATTGTGAACACATCATTGGTCTTGTTTAAATAAGAATTACTTTTTTACTACCTAATGTAAACACAGACATTTTACCAAAAAACATACATTATGTGGTTAAAAAAATGGGAAGAACTATGCCACTATGTGTGGAAGCACTGTAATGCTGTGTTCCCACCAAACATAAAGTGAATTTTTGGTTCTCGTTTCTTGCACAAACACAGCCATTGGAGTGATTTTCCTGGAGTACTTAGCAACTGGTGAACATTCACCCTTAACAACTGTGTTAATGGTTTTAATTAGGGAAGACAGCTAATGACAGCTAACTTGGTTTGCCGCAAAGTACACCCGACAGCTGGAATCAAGTGATGTGAACATGCAAACACAAAGTCTTTGTACTTTAATGCAGCGTGAACCAAGACAGCAACATTCTTTATTATTTTTCATACTATCATGGCAGCTCATTACCATGTCACTCCTTCCCCATGTTTACTTCCAAAATAAAAGACAAACTTAAATTAGTCAGAGCATTTTGCTTAGAGGAGACTCAACAACACAGCTTGCACAAGTCACAAATTCATCTTTTCAAAAGTTACTTTGACCTGCTATGGCTTTACTCATTAATTTCTGAGTGTCCTCTCTTTTTTTTTTTGCTGTCTTTATACAGTCAAGAGATCTAGGTGCTCACAGACAGCCACAATAAGTTTTTCCTCCATCCTTGATTCTTGGTAACAACAGGAGAATCTAAACTAGATCTCAAAATTGATGGGTTTGCAAGACACAGTGTCACGTGATTTTCTTGCGCAAGTTAAGAAATGTTATCTCACGCATATACAAAAAAATAGACATAAATTTGTGATGGGTGACATGAAGACCCAAAATTTGTGCTATTTACATTCCTGTGTTGACTTTGTATGGAATTTTGCTGTGCAAAACCCTCGCTTTGCATTTGGTGTAAAAACATGACAAGGCACTTAGGATGCCCAATATATCTATGTTCTTATCTCAGTGAGGGAAATCAGGGTTTCATTCAAACTTTATTTGCATGAATTTCAGTTGTAAGTACATGTAATAATATGCAATGGTTGTATGTGTGTGTGTGTGTGTGTGTGAGAGAGAGAGAGAGAGAGAGAGAGAGAGAGAGAGGAGAGAGAGAGAGAGAGAGAGGGAGAGAGAGAGAGAGAGAGAGAGAGAGAGAGAGAGAGAGCTCAGACTTATTTCAACACTAAAGACAGGGAAAAAACTGGAGTAAAATAGCAGACAGGTTTCTATTAAATGAGGCAAAAATGTTTTATGCCCAGTTTGACTTCTTAACTTCCATTCTGTCTGTCATCTGTCTTTTATTTTCATCAGTTTCTCTCCTTTTTCCTATTTTCACTGTATTTTTAAAAAGTGGAGTCATGCAGTTTTGAATCTTCTCTCAAGTTTTTCGTCTCATCAAAGGAAGCCTTTTTGCCTCATTTGGCACAACCTACAACGAACATGTCCCGCATCATTATAATGAATTTTTGTGCAATCAGTCTCTTTCTGAAATTTGCTTTGTATCCAGTTATGCAGAAAATTAATGAAAGCTTGTCTGTAAGTTTGGAGCAGGTGTAATAAACAAGTGGAAGTGCAGGGAACAACAGCAACAAAGTATCCTCCAGCAGTTTAAAGAATGAGCAGAAAATAGCACTGAGCCTCTGGTGTTTCGGAGATTCCTCCCTTGGAGAAATGACTTCAGGCTTCGTTTTCTAATCCAGATCCAATTTCAATACAATTACAGAGATTGCTCTGAGATTCATCACTGAATGAAAAGTAAAATCTCCCCAGAGAGAAATTTGAGGGCAGGAAGTGAGCTGTGATCAGACAGAGGATTAGTGGCGTGTCTCTAGAGCAAAAGTCCTTTTTTTTTTCTTTCTGTATGTGATAATTCTGAGTGGTGAGGATCTGATCTCAGGTTAGTGTGTCTGTCACTACTGCGGAGATTAATCACCAAGATATAATGTGACTGGCTGCGATTGGATCAGCAGATGGAGGGTTACTGTCTGATTGTGTGATTTGCGCAAATGATCTTCCCCATCTACACTGAGTGAGTTCTGGTCTGTTGACACTGAGAAAGAGGAAATCAAAAACCATGTAACTGCATAAAGCATTGATGATGCAAACTTGTATATCCTATTACTTTTAAAGCTTTACATTATGGAAAGAACTTTTCCCTCAGCAATTCAACAAGTCCTCCAAATTAAACAACAAAATACGCTGATTCAACAAGTTCTCATCCCAAGTTGTCACATATTGTCACTTTGTCAGTGGCCTTTCACATCTATATTTCAGGTATCTTTCTGCGTCTGCTATTGATGTTCAAAGACATGCTACCAATGCAGGGACATCAACAAAGGCACATGGTTAGGTTTAGAAAAAATATCTTGGTTTGTCATCGGGGAAGCCAACACCAGGCTCCTGGGTGAAAGTCTGGAGTTTGTTGGACTCATTCACCACCCCTCACATCCACCCTATAAGGACTTTCCAGCTCCTTATATTACGTTGTTACTGGCAGTGTTATGTACGGATGCCGCCCAGCCACATATTACAGCGCTACATCAGATGTCATCCAGCCAACCTGCAGCGTATCATAACAGTATTAAAGGTTATGTCTGGCAGCGTTGCTTACTGTCGCCGCTCAGCTGTGTATCATACCGCCATGTAAGGTGGCTTTTGGCGTTAGGTGTCTGATGCTGAAATCACTGGCAAAGCTGCCATATTTGATGAATTCAGAATGAGAACCGGCTGGTTGATTGTCCGTGCCCTCTCCTGACCTGACACTTCTATGAGAAGGACGACATCATTTGTAAGTGTCTTCTATAGTGGTTTTCCCTTGGAAGAAATGATACGATTTATAATTGGTTTGGGCAAAGTTTGGGTAGGTTAGGGAACAATTACACTTAATTAGGTATAGGGAAACACCAAGGGTAGGGGAGCTTTGTCATTGTATCTGGTCTCATATGGTGTTTGTTGGACTGGAAGAACATTTTTATAGTTTTAAGAACCCGTCTGTTGTTGTGTCAGCACCATAAGACCTAGGAACAATCGTAGCTCTTAGCAAACCGTTTTGGGGGACTTTTTTTAGCTTCTATTTCAGAGTAGGCACTCTCCCAACAAAGGAGAAACCACGAATGTCTCAAGTGTAGGATGACTGATCCAGATGTAAGTCTACAGTGATTGGCAAACAGTCAATGCAGCACCAGCAACAGTCATTTTTAAAAACCTGTTAGCCATGTAAACAATACGAAACAAAAACAGTTCGTAAGAATTAGAAAGTAAAAGAATACACAGACAAATTGACTCCCAGTGAAGTCCAGGCTTATATAGTATAAGCTTAGTATATATTCAATGGTGGAAATAACCCAGCTGGCTACAGTTTGTCACTTACAGTAAGTGTTTTATAAATGGTGTGAATGCAAACAGAAAAATGCCCTTAAAGGTATGTAGTTCTTGGGGGAGCTCTGCAGTGGGCAATGCTTCTCAGGGAGTCCCCAGAACTCTAAAGGTATCTAACTATATCACCCACCAAAGTGACGATGGCGCATGCAAATGCAGCAGGCCGGTTGCTCCTATGACCTACATTTTGTTTTAATGGATTTGTTACTGGAGCTCATAAGGCCTATGAAAAAGATACACTCATTAACATCGCAGAAGGAAGCACAGGGACAGTTGTTGCCCACAGCGTCTTCTGACCACCCAGCCAGACCAGCCGGACCAAAAGTCACCATACATTGTGACCCAGCAACAGCAGATTGGAGGTAATTGTGCCCACATCTGTGCACAGGCCCAGCAACCAAAATCAGGCTGTTGCACTTGATGGGCGGACCATGT
The DNA here is from genome assembly GCA_019142605.1 of Cephalopholis sonnerati. Classification (NCBI taxonomy): domain Eukaryota; kingdom Metazoa; phylum Chordata; class Actinopteri; order Perciformes; family Serranidae; genus Cephalopholis; species Cephalopholis sonnerati. Next base: position 45,402,117 of record JAGQAX010000002.1, read on the forward strand.
TCCGTGCTGACAGAGTGAAGGACAAGGGGGAAGCAGACTCTGTTTGCACGTCAGTAATGCTTGTTGCTTGAATGTTGTCAAAGTTGATGGAGAATGTTTGCCTGATGTTAAATTTTCAATGTTAGATACCAGCCAAATTATCTGCCTAAAGAATTCACCAGTGTCTATGCTGCTGTTTATATTCCTCCTGCAAATAAGAAGGGGAACTTCAGAAATAAACAACTGTCTTTGCTTTGTTTCTTGTTTTTCTTGTGTAGCACAAAGGAACTACAACTTATTGTTATTGTACAACCCTAAGTTGTACAATTAACCTTGAACCTTGATTTAACTTTGAGTGCCAAAGCTACTGAGCAGCCACTCAATTGGTGCCTTTGGTAACAGGTCAAGCAGCTCAGTTAACTTCTGATATGACATTGTGCTAAAAGGCAAGGCAGCTTTATCTATACAGCACATTTCATACACAAGGTAATTCAATGTGCTGTACATGATTAACAGTGCAACTGTTAAGGCAGTTCAAAATTAGGACCCAAAAGCAGACACCACCAGAAGACTGAACTGTTTAGACAGTTTATTTTTGGAACAAAAAAGGAAAGTTGGTTGAAGGCTTGGCTGGAGTGGACAGGCTGAGGAGGTTGGATTCGGCGGAGCAGGGCAGGCGGTGGAGTGGAAGGTGGAGAAACCAAATTGGCTGCTGAAGACAGAAGTGAGGCAGGTCGAGTCTTGTATAGTGGTGGAGCTGGCGTGGAGGATCTGAGGCACAGAGAAAAAACAGGTAAACTGGTTATCCAGGAAAAAAAACACAAATGATCCAAATAGTCTTAGGTAAGGAGGCCTAGATGTCTGTACCACAACGGAGACTGAACGATCTGGTGGAGTCTGGAGGTCTGAACCAGGGTTATATACACTGCAGGGCTTGATTGGAGATTAGGTGCAGGTGAGGAGAACCAGCAGTTGCAGGAGATCAGATGGGCAGGCAGGAGGAGGGAACCCAGAGTCCACGCCCAGCAACACAGAGGCAGGAGGAGGGAGCCAGAAGTCCACGCCCAGCAACACAGACAGACTGAGACAAACATGACACAATAGGGAGGGGAAAAACAGGAAAACACAAGGAAAGGGAGAGGCTAAGCCCAAACTCTAACAGCAACATTAAAAGCAGTTAAAAAGTACAGAAAAATAAAAAGCTTACTCAAGTATAGCATTAAACAATATTTTTCTTTAAAATGATTAAAAGAGCATACAATTACAAATGAAAGATAAAAATGTAAAAGTGCTTTAAAAGAGCTCAATCATAAGCATGACAGAAGAGGAGAGATTTTAACTTTGATTTAAAAACACGCACACTAAATGCTGCTTCACTGTGTTTGGTTTGAACTTTGGGCTCCACTATCCATTAACATTTCCTTAATGCATTCTGGACCTAAACTATTAAGTGATTTGTGGGTCAGTAGCAGAATTTCGAAGTCTATTCTATAGCTGACTGGGAGCCAGTCTAAAGAGCTGGAGTAGTGTGGTCTTTTGGGGAAGTCCAGTCAGAAGACCATTACAATAGTCAAGTCTACTGGAGATGATAGCATGGATGAGCTTCTCCTGGTCTGTTTGGGAAATGAAATCCTTCACTCTGCATATGTTCTTAAGCTGGTAGAAGGCTGTTTTGGTGATTGATTTGATGTGATTGCTAAAAGTCAGATCTGAGTCTAACAACACACCAAGGACTTGGTCTTTGGTTTTTAAAGACAGTGACTCGAGGTATTTACTAACAGCAATCCTTTTTTTCTTTACTGTCAAAGACAATATCTCAGTTTTGTTGTGATTTAGCTGAAGAAAGATTTAGTTCATCCAGTTATTTATTTGTTCTAAACAGTGACACAACAACTCTATTGAACTGTAGCCATCTGGGGACAGTGATAGGTATAATTGTGTGTCATCTGCATAACTATCATAGTCAGCATTAAAGTTCTGCAGAATTTGACCCAAAGGTAGCATATGTAGGCTGAACAAAAGGGGTCCAAGAACTGACCCTCAAGGAACTCCATATGTCATAGCCATTCGACTGGATTCATAACTTCAGGTGGTCACAAAATAACTCTGTTCCTCTATGTAAGACCTGAACCATTTTTAAACTGTTCCACTGAGTCCTGCCCAAGTTTCCAACCTGTTCAACAGTAACTAGCTGTTCAACATTAACTACTTCATTTGCACAGCCATCCATTTTCATCCACTTATCTAGAGCCAGGTCATGGGGCAGCACACTGAGCAAAGTGCTTCAGACCTCCCTCTCCCCAGCCAAACTTTCTATCTCCTCCAGGGGGATCCTGAGGCATGCCCAGGCCAGATGAGATATATAATCCCTCCAGTGTGTTTTGGATCTGCCCCGGGGCCTCCTACCAGTTAGACGTGCCTATCTCTAGGGCCAGCCTCCAGCCTCCAGAAAACTCATTTTGGCTGGAACCGTAGGTGAGGGTTGGGACACAGATGGACAGATACATCAAAAGCTTTGCCTTCTTGCTCATCTCCCCCTTCACCATAATGATCTAGCACAGCACCCGTTTCACTGTTGATGCTGCACCAAACCACCAGTTCATCTTACACTTCATTTTATTCTCACTCATAAACAAGATCCCAACATACTTGAACTGATTTCCCTAGGGCAGCAACTCTCTCCCAACTCAGAGGGTGTAATTGACCATTTTCCAGCAGAGAACCATGGCCTCAGAATTGCTCACTCTTATCCTGACTGCTTCACACTTTTCTGAAAACTGCCCCAGTGCATGCTGGAAGTCACAGTGTGATGTTACTAACAGAACCACATCATCTGCAAAGAGCAGAGATGCAATTCTGAGGTCTCCGATAATCTGTCTTTTATATTGTCATTTAGGTTGTATTTGTTGACAAAAATACATTTTGCCGTGGCTTTTGTTGTTAAAGGTCACTTTTTATTTAGTTTTGATGTAATTTTGTTTTGACAAAAAGTTTGTCAACAAGCATTGTTGCTTATGGTTTTCAGTACAGACTTTCCTTCATGTAAAAGCCTTAACATTGAAATTGGGAGCAACATATTGTTAATCACTTCTGTTATTAGTTTTCCGCACCAGTGATAGCCATGGCTGGAGGCATTATCTTTTCTGGTTATCAGTTTGTCTGTCTGTACTTATGTCCATCCAACTGTCCCATCCATGTGAGCATGATATCTCAAGAATGCCTAAAGGGAATTTCATCAAAATTGGTACACTTAGACTCAATGATTAGTTTTGGTGTTCAAGGGTCAAGGTTGCTGTGACCTTGTATCCATCTCAATCTTGTGAATGCAACATCTCTAGAACAGCCTGAGAGAATTTCTTTAAATTTGGCACAAACATTCACTTGGACTCAACAATAAACTGACTGGATTTTGGTGGTCAAAGGTCAAGATCAGTGTCACTTTGCCTCTGTCTCATCCTTGTGAACACGATATCTCAAGAACACTCAGTCTCAAGAATTTCTTTAAATTTGACACAAACATCCACTTGGACTGACGAATGAACTCATTAGAAATTTGTCGGTGAAGGTCAAAGGTCAAGGACAGTGTGATCTCGCAAAACACGTTTTGGGTCGTACTTCAAGAATTCATATGCTAATTATGACAAAACTTCACAGAAATGTCGAATAGGATAAAATGATGTGGTGACATTTTATATCCAAAAGGTCAGCTTCACTGTGAAATCATAATGTTATGCATAAAACACTTTCCTAGCCATTACTCAATCTCATACCTCAGAAACAGAAGGGGTGATATTTGGATACTGAATTGGTGACACTAATCTTGGGCGTCCATCTTGAAAGAGAGTTGATTGTATAGATCTTCTGTGCTGTTGGGGGGGAGATGTATGTGAAGCATCCATGTTTTCACAGACAGGGATGTAAACTGTAAGAGAAACTTAACTGGTGCACGGCGGCCGCGGCGCAATAATTCTAGTTAACTATTATTCCATTTGTAGTTATTAATTTTAAAAATTAAGTATACTTATTTTGAGAGAAAAAAATACCACTACCAATTCCTGTAGCAGCATCTACAACAACAAATACCTGCATGACAAGTCTTTTGAACTCCATGCTCTCTCCCTCTCTCTCTCTCTCTCTCACTCAATTTTTTCAATTTCAATTTCAATTTAATAAGCTTTATTGGCATGATTGTAGATTACCAATATTGCCAAAGCCATTACAAATGTACAAATAATATACAATAATAAACGTAAGTATGGAAAGAAAAAAATGTATATATTTATATATATATATATATATAACAGATAATTTAAACATATAATATACATCAATAAAACTGAAAGGAACAATATTGCCAAAGCCATTACAACAATTGATGATAAACATTTCACATGGGTGGAGTCACAGTTTAATGCAGTTTAGACATATATTGTTGGATGCTGAAGGAGGTTGAGGACATGAAGTTGCAGAGGCCCATGTTTTCTTTCTCGGGGATTTGGCCAACAAGGGGCTTTAACTCTGTCAGCTTGGGCACATACACCAGTATAGGTCAGTTATTTTAAGTGTTATCATATAAATATTTTGAGACTGAAATGTAGATAGTTGATGACCAGATTGTGAATTTGTTTTTTTGAGAGAGAGAGCAGTGAGTATGATAGTTAAACATTCCTCATATAAATGACCTCTTGTGATGAGGTATTAGCGACCACCTAACGATGCTCTGGCAATCACCCGAAGCACCCTAAAAAAGGCAGCATATTGGCTCAGTGTGGTTAAAGCAGACTTGAGTGCTTGTGCTGGTCATTTTTTGTCCTACCATTTTTTTTTCTTTCATCAAGTCATCTGTTCTTGTGTAAGAACATGACACCCAGTGTTGCATACTGTCCTGCACACAGTGGCAACAAGGCCAAGTACTCATGTCTGTGTCTGCCTTAGGTTGTCCCGAGTTCTGTGGGGGGATCTTACCCGTCATAGGCGAACCAGTCTTCCATACTTGTTTTGAATTTATTTCCTAATATACTTCTTTAGTTGGTGTTAGGTTAGGACACTGCACAATACGGTCGGCCTCAAGGAAGTTCTGGCAGACCGTTAGACGTATCAGGAAAGGAAGCAGGCCTCGTCTCAGGCTGTGCTCAGCAGAGACGGAGAACTGCTGACCCGAACTGGGAATATCGTTGAGTGGTGGAAGGAGCACTTTGAGGACCTCCTGAACCCGGCCATCACGTCCACTGTGAACGAGGCAGAGCCTGAAGACTCGGGGGAATTCTCGTCCATATCCCTGGCAGAGGTCGCTGAGGTAGTTAAAAAGCTCCCCAGCGGCAAGGCGCCGGGTGTGGATGAGATTCGCCCGGAGATGCTGAAGGCTCTGGACATTGTTGGGCTGTCTTGGTTGACACGCCTTTTCAGTGTCGCGTGGAGGTCGGGTACGGTGCCTGCAGAGTGGCAGACCGGGGTGGTGGTCCCCATCTTCAAAAAAGGGGACCGGAGGGTGTGCTCCAATTATCGGGGTATCACACTGCTCAGCCTCCCGGGTAAAGTTTAGTCAAGGGTGCTGAAAAGGAGGCTCCGACCGATTGTCGAACCTTTGATTCAGGAAGAGCAATGCGGATTCCGTCCTGGCCGTGGAACAGTAGAGCAGCTCTTTACCCTTGCGAGGCTGCTGGAGTTGTCGTGGGAGTTTGCCCATCCAGTCTACATGTGCTTTGTGGACTTGGAGAAGGCTTACGACCGCGTTCCTCGGGGGGTCTTGTGGGGGGTACTGCGGGAGTATGGGGTACCGGGCTCGCTGCTACGAGCCATCCGATCCCTGTATGACCAAAGTGAGAGCTGTGTCCGCATACTTGGCGTAAAGTCCAGCACGTTTTCGGTGGTAGTGGGCCTGCGCCAAGGCTGTCCCTTGTCACCAATCCTGTTTGTGATTTTCATGGACAGGATCTCGAGGCGCAGTCGGGGGGCGGGGGGGGGGGGGGGTCCAGTTTGGTGACCTCAGAATTGCATCTCTGCTTTTTGCAGATGATGTGGTTCTGTTGGCTTCATCACACTGTGACCTTCAGCACGCACTGGAGTGGTTTGCAGCCGAGTGTGAAGCGGTCGGGATGAGAGTCAGCACCTCCAAATCTGAGGCCATGGTTCTCTGCCGGAAACAGGTGGATTGCCCCCTCTGGGTTGGGGGAGAGTTACTGCCCCAAGCGAGGGAGTTCAAGTATCTCGGGGTCTTGTTCACGAGTGAGGGTAGAATGGAGCGTGAGATGGATCGGCGGTTTGGGGCGGCTTCTGCAGTGATGCGGGCACTGCGCCGGACCATCGTGGTGAAGAAGGAGCTGAGCCGGAAAGCAAAGCTCTCGATTTACTGGTCCATCTACGTCCCAACCCTCACCTATGGTCACGAGCTCTGGGTAGTGACAGAAAGAATGAGATCGCGGATACAAGCGGCCGAAATGAGTTTTCTCCGTGGGGTGGATGGGCTCAGCCTTAGAGATAGGGTGAGGAGCTTGGACATCCGGAGGGAGCTCGGAGTAGAGCCGCTGCTCCTTCGCATCGAAAGGGGTCAGTTGAGGTGGTTCGGGCATCTGATCAGGATGCCTCCTGGGCGCCTCCCACGGATGAAAATGGATGGATGGATGGACTGCACAATGCCATTTCACCACTTAACTGAATTAAAGCCAACATGCAGGGTGCTATCAAGTGGTTACAGAGCATCCTCAGGTGGTCGCCAGTATTTTTCCCTTTTTTTTTTTTTTAGATATGTAAATTTTAATTAGTTCTGTCAAATTTAAAATGTTTCATCTCCCTCAATTACTTTCCTCTATTTGGTCTCATGTTTTAGACTGCTCTCCTTTTTGTTTGCAGGGTGTGTGCATGTCTGTGTGACCTGTACGTTTGCATTGGGCTGTAGCATACGAAGTAACTCCAGGGATTTGTGGAGCAGCCTTCCTTAGCACAGTCATGATCTCTTTCTCCTCCTTCTTTTGTCTTTCTTTCTCCTTCTTTACTGCCTTTTGTCTCTCAATTCAATTCAATTTAAATTTAATAAGCTTAATTGGCATGACTGTAGATTAACAAATATTGCCAAAGCCAATACAAATTACAAATAAGGTATAATAATAAAGGTATTGAAAGAAAAGAAAAAAAAAAAAAAAAAAAAAAAAAATATATATATATATATATATATATATATATATATAATAGATAATTATATAATATAATATATATATAATATATATATAATATATAATATATAATAGATAATTTAAACATAATATACATCAACAACAACAACATCAATTAAATTGAAAAATAAATATCTAGTAGATTTTATATTCATGTGTCGCAGTATGTTTTTGTGCAGCACATGAATTGAGGAAAATAACAAAATAAAAGGAATAAAGAAAAAAGCAGATAGTGAATTACAGGGACTGTACAGACAGGTGCGTCAGGTGTTGTGATGGTTGTCCCTCAGGCTGTGACATAATCTGACATATTTAGCTGCTGCTAAGCTGCTGACTCTGTTCTCTCCAAGGATGTGCTGCATTTTAGTTTGATCAGGCAGAGAATCAAAGTCAATGACTTTATGTTTTATTTTTGAGATGAACTGGGCTCTGACGTGTTCGTATTTTCTGCAGTGTATCACGAAGTGTGTCTCTGTCTCCACTTGTCTGTGTGGACAGAGCTGACATAACCTCCTCTCTGGGCAGCCAGGTCTGCCTGTGTCTGCCCGTCTCTATGGCCAAGCTGTGGTTACTGAGTCTGTACATGGTCAAAGTTTTTCTCAGTTTCTCATCAGTCACGGTGCTCAGATATTCTGCCACCGTGTACTGTCTGTTTAGAGCCAAATAACACTGAAGTTTGCTTTGCGTTTTTGTGGTCGATGTCCAATAGTTCATTTAATGTTCTTTTTGTTTTTCTATAATTTGGTGGGTCCAGATTGTGTGAGGGCTGTCCTGAGGTCTTGTGCTGTTAGAGGAGCTGAGCCCCAGGATTAGCTGGCTGAGGGGGCTCTACTCCCATGTTCTCCTCTTGGCATTGCAGAGCTTTGCAGTGGTAGGAGTTGGGGTCACTTGTTTTAAGGTGTTTATAAAATTTGATGGCTCTTTTTTGAATTCTAATTAAAAGGGGGAATTGGCCTAGCTCAGCTCGGCATCCGTTGTTGGGGGTGTTTCTGTGCACTCTGAGGATGCTCTTGCAAATCTCTGTGTGCAAGATTTCAATGGGGTGTTTGTCCCATTTTTCAAAATCTTGATTTGCAAGAGGACCCCACACCTCACTACCATATAGAATAATTGGTTCAATTATAGATTTGAATATTTTGAGCAAGATTCTAATGGGTATATTCATGTTTGAAGATTTCTTTATAGCATAGAAAGCCCTTCTTCCCTTCTCTCTGAGATCATCAACAGCCAGGTTAAAGTTTCCTGTGGACGTGATGTGTAGTCCTAGGTATGTGTAGTGGTGTGTGTATTCCACCTCATGAGAGCCCAGGACAAACCTGGTTTGATTTCCCTGACCCCTGGGTCGTTTCTGGAATATCATAATTTTGGTTTTGTCCAGATTAACTGTCAGGGCCCAGGTCTGACAGAAGGTTTGCAGATGATCCAGTTGCTGTTGTAGTGCTTCCTTTGATGGAGCCAGCAATATGAGATCATCTGCAAAAAGTAGGCATTTAATCTGTGTGTCAGACAGAGTGAGACCTGGGATGTCAGATAGTTCTAGTGATTCAGCCAATTCATCGATATAAATGTTGAAGAGGGTGGGACTGAGACTGCAGCCCTGTTTCACTCCTCTACTCTGGGGGAAGATATCTGTTTCCATGTGGTTAATTTTAACAGCACATTTCATATGTGTGTACATAGTTTTAATGATGTCATAGACCTTCCCCCCTACACCCTTCTCAATTAAATTTAGGAACAGACCATCATGCCAAATTGAGTCAAATGCTTTTTGGAGATCTACAAAACAAGAGAAGATTTTCTTCTTGTTTTGGTGGATGTGTTTATTAATGAGGGTGTGAAGGGTGTAGATATGGTCTGTTGTTTTATGTTTGGGTATGAATCCTATCTGGCTCTTACTCAGAACATCATGTTCTCTGAGGAAGTCTTGCAGTCAGCTGTTTAGGATGCTACAGAACAACTTCCCTAGGTTGTTGCTGACACAGATGCCTTGGTAATTGTTTGGGTCAAATGTGTTTCCACTTTTAAAGATTGGTGTGATGATTCCTTCACTCCAGAGGTCAGGGAAATGTCCGACACCCAGAATAAGGTTAAATAATTTTAATATGGCAATGTTAAATTTATGGTCATCAAATTTTAGCATTTCATTTAAAATGCCATCAGGACCGCTGGCTTTCCTTGGCTGCAGCACCTGGATTTTGGCCAGTAGCTCTGCAGCAGTAATTTGGTAGTCTGTGGGGTTCTGGTTGTCTTTAATGACTGATTCTAAAATTTGTAATTTATTGAGGAGATTGTTTTGGGCCAAATTCAGGGAACAACAGTATACAGATTTTGAAAGTGATTTTTCCAGATGTCACCATTTTGAATAGCCAAATCTTCTTTTTGTGGTTTGCTGAAAGAGTGCCATTTCTTCCAGAAATCACTGGAGTCAATGGACTCTTCAATTATTTGTAATTGATGCCTCACATGCTGTTCTTTATTAGTTCTGAGTGTTTTTCTGTATACTCTCAGTCAGAGGTGGGTAGTAACGCATTTACTCCGTTACATTTACTTAAGTAACTTTTTGGATAAATTCTACTTGCAAGAGTAGCTTTAATGCAACATACTTTTTACTTTTACTTGAGTATATTTGTGAAGAAGGAACACTACTTTTACTCCGTTACATTGGGCTTCATTCCGCTCGTTACTTGGATTTTTATTCATCGGTTAATCAATGCACAATCTGTTTGTTTTATCAGCGAGACTTCCGCCAAAGGCTCTGTCACATGACTCTGTTTGACCAATCAAACATAGCCACTAGTGACATTTGACTCCATTTCACCAATCAAACGGAGCCAGGCAGTCACATGACCCTGCACGAACTCTTCGCGGCCTCGCACAGAAGCAAAGTGACTATGCGGGAACGCACACATAAGAATGAGAGTAGACGGCAACAATGGCAGAAACAACGGCGTGCGAACCAGAAGAGGCAGAACACCCGTGGCCGTACATGAAAACCATGTTTACTTTACAGACTACAAAAAAGAACAGCCATATCATGCGGTGTCATCTGTGTCTACCCAAAGTAGTAACATGGCGCCCTCCGTGGCAGACGTGTTTGCTCGCACCGCTCCTGAATGCAGGCGTTTTTTTCTTTAGACTGAAAAACTCCTTCTTTCCCACTGCCATCAGACTACTAAAACGCCGACAGGAGTCATAACTACCATCACTACCTCAGACCGTGTTACACATCCAGTCTGCACATGACTTTTGCACATACAATTTGTTGCACTACAGTTTCTTGCTGCCTTAATTTATCTTTATCTTTTGTACATATATATATATATTTTCCCTTGTTTATATATTCCTTTTATATTTTTTCATCTATATTGTTTACTTTTTATCTATTTAAATTGAGTGTGGATTTAGTAATATCTTTTTCTGGCATTCATTGCAGTCAGCAAATGAAGAATTTCATTGTACAGGGAAACGTGTTTCCTCACCGTGCATATGACAATAAACACTTTGAACTGAATTGAATTGAACTGAACATGTCAACATTTCAGCCTACAAGAACTCCACTTCCAACTTGAGAAGAGTTTTGAAATGACTAAATTGTTATCTGTTCCACTAATTTTCATTCAGCATAACAAACACCTAGTCTCTCACTTACTGATTTTTAAACCTCATTCCAAATAATGTTTGAAGAGTTCAGGCACAGTGCTCAAATGCTGTTTATAAGGCACTGGTTTCAAAAATGTTGTTAAGAAAAAGAATGACAGTCTGACAGAAGAGAATGTTTTGAAACTACTAAATTGGTAACAAAGGATTTATTACTGTTTCTTGTGGCTGAATTTGCCTTAATTTTTGCTATTTTGTAAAGATTTCATTTACTATTTTAGTTATAGGGGTATTGTTTGGTAACATCTGAATTTGCACATTGCAATTTTATATTTATGTCTATTTGATTACATTCATGCCTTGATTATTAACACAACAAATCAGAAGTTACTCAGCAGTTATTCAGTACTTGAGTAGTTTTATCACTAGATACTTTCTTACTCTTACTCAAGTAATTATTTGGATGACTTAAGTAACAAAACTCTTACTTGAGTACAATTTTTGGCTACTCTACCCACCTCTGCTCTCAGTGTTTCCCAGTACTGGAGGCGGAGCTCAGGGTTGTCACGTTGTCTGTGTTTTTGATTTGATACATTTCTGAGAGTTTTTCTCAGTTTTCTGCTTTCTGTGTCAAACCACTCGTCATTGGTCAGGGTCTTTTGGTCTGTGGTGCTGGGGCTTTTTCAGACTGGATAAGTCTGCCACATGGTCAAATATGTTGTAGATGTCCTGTACAGCCTGTCTGAGGCCGTCCTGACTGAGGGGATACGAGGTGGAAAGAAAACAGTGTAACTGGGATTGAAAGATTGGATTTTTGATTGCTGTCTGGTATTCATCTTTGCTTTTGTTTGTCCATTTATAAGGTTGTTTTGTGTAGGTCAGATTGCAGGGTTCTACTGTGTGAGGGTCGTTTGCTGTCGTTTTAATGTAGAGTGTGATTTTACTATGGTCTGATAAGGGGGTTAAGGGGCTGACTGTAAATGCTCTCAGGTAGAAGGGGTCTAGGTCGGTGATGCCATAGTCTACTGTGCTGTTGCCAAGAGGAGAGCTATGAGTATAAAGATCTCTCTCTCTCTCTCTCTCTCTCCCATTCAGTGGGATCCCTGGGAAGAAGTGTGGAACCATCATCTTCACAGCTGAGGAGCTCAGTAACTGCCGGGTTAGTAGCAGATTACACTCAGGACACTGTGTCTGAGATGTACACATACACAGCCACACACACTCTGTGATATAAACAGTCCGAGACAGGGGCCAAAAGTTCTACAGTCTGAATTCATGACAGTCACGTTCTGTGTTTCCATTTTTAACTTTGCTGAGTGAATTTCAATGACCACAGAGTAATTTTGTCATCTGCATCAAGTGGAGGAAAGTGAATTTTTACCTTTTCTTCAAAGTGATGATGAGAGGCGCTCATGAATTATTTATGCAGTCTTATGGTTAACTTTTCCTGCCACAGTGGGTAAATAATTAGACACTCCAATCAAAGAGAGAGGCACATGCAAGCACACACACACCACACACAAACACGCTTGCTGTTGTATTACACTATGAGCTATTACATGCAAACATATGCAATTACCTGCATGCTATAACTTGAATACTGACGAAGCAGTTTGCTGTGACATATGCACAGAATTAAGTTCAGCCTTCCTCATTCCTCATCATGCATATGAATGTGAGGAAGGTTAAAGTCACACCACAGACTATGTAGCAGTGGTGATGTTATAATGCACAGTCCTCGAGGGCCTCAGAACTCAGAATTTACATTCACGTTTATTATTTATGGATGACAAGGGCCTGTTGGATCCCCTGTGCAAATGCGTGTGTCTGGAAAAACACCCGTAGCCCCTTTTATTCTAATAAATCAGTTCTATCATAGGTTTTAGTGACAACCCAATGTGACAGACATTAGATGTCTCACTCTAGTGAAAAAACTGCCTGCAGTGTGTACAGGTTAAACTTCACTCATAAGAAACCAAAAAAACTGAACTGTGCACCGGTTTGTGTTTTTTTTTTCCTCTATCAGCTGTCACTGGGTCATACAGTGAAACTCTAAACCCATGTCAAGCTGAAAAATAACGATTATAGAGCCTGATAGACTTAAGTGTTTTTAACAGCTATATACACAGGGTTACCAACTGTTCAGTTCAGTTTGGACTGAGAGAGTAAAATGAATTCAGATTTGACAGGGTCATAATCAGGGTCATCCTGAACAAGATTACATTGAAAATGTCAGTAAACCCTGAAAGGAAAGTAATTCATGAGAGTTCACATATATAAGGACATTTTCTCATAAGCCATGTTTCTATAAATGTATTTTTATGTGCATTTTGAAGAACTGCATTCAAAAAGTTATATGGAAATTACTAAGTTTGATAAAATTACTTTAATTGCGCAAAATAAAATAAAACGAAATGAAATTACACTTGCTCAAGCAAGTGTAATTTCATTCGTTTTTTCAAATTTTGTTTATTTATTTATTTATTTTTTTTTGCCTTTGTTTAAAAAGAGTTGATGAGCTAAATGGGATATGAAAATGCCTTTGCCAAATACATTCTGACATTGCAACCATTTAACTCACAATAATGTTTGGCTGTTTCTGCTGTTGGCACCTTCCTGTGGGTTACAACTGTAGCCGAGGGTTACAGTTGTGCCTTCACATATACAGAAAATTCAATAAAAACATGTAGACTCTGTAGTCTGAAACAGCATGAACCAAGACAGTAATGCACTTTAATATTTTACACATTACCACATCACAGCTTTACCCCTTCTGCCTTTACCTTTCACAATAAAAGCCCATAAGAGGCAACTCAACAAAATAGCTTATAGAATCCCTGCACTGTGTGACTTCATTTCCAGATAGCATGGAATAGCTGACATGAAAATACAATTAAAACTTGACACCTGAAGATCTCTCCATGTTCCTCTCACAGAAAGGTTAGATGGCAGCCATATGTAAAGCGTAGCTTATACCAGCAACTTCTGACTAAACTGCACTTTATGGAGCTTAGCTTATCGACTCCAAACAAAGTACATTTCTTTGTTGCAACAGTACAAAATTTGCTCAAAATCCGCTTGAGTGAAACATGACAGCACAGTGCTTTTGGGGGAGTCACAGGCCGAAGAAAGTGGGAGCCACTTCTTTGTTCTTTAACAATGTACTTTATTTCATAAGCTGAGTCATATCAGTAAATCATGTAATCTCTTTATCTAAAAAGTAACTACAGCTGTCAAATAAAAGGAAAAAGTAGATTAATTCCCTCAGAAATGTGGAGTAGAAGTAAAAGTAGGATACCAAAGTGAGCGTAGTTAGTTACTTTCCATTACTGAAGTACACTGAGGTTTTTTTTTTTTTTTTTTTTTTTTTTTTTTTAAGTTCACCTTATATGAATACAATCTAATTTTAGCCAAGGTAGGTATACCTGATAAGAACTCAGGTCTCAGGGCCTGCTGGTCAAATCTTCCACTGAGTCTTAACCAAAAACAGCATTGAGTCCTAGGCTGTGGATTTTCTGCTCTAAACAGATAAGTGTTTTTCTGGGCATGGGGAAGGTATCAGGTCTTTCAAGCAAAACGGCTTAAGTCCAAGTGTATTAATGAGTGAATGGTGTTTAATTCATTGTCCAGCTGTAAGTCTGAACACAAACAAGACCGTGTAAATAATGAAACTTTGTTCTCCCAGGACATAGCCACCATGCAGCTCTGTGCCAACAAGCTGGATAAAAAGGATTTCTTTGGCAAGTCTGACCCTTTCCTCGTCTTCTACCGGAGCAATGAGGATGGGACGTAAGTGTGTGTTTTTCTTAAATGATTGTAAATCCATTACAGTACAGTTCATCTGTTTGTCCTTCAGTAGAGGCAAGTGTGCCTACTCTTCCCTTGTTACTGACAGCAACTGAAAATCTGCCAGCAGATTTTTCTGTTGGAGCTGGTCCCATGAGGAGTTTGAAGCTTCCTGCCCATAAGATGGTAGAAGGGCTCATAGATTTTCTTGACACAGACAGAAAGTTCTAATCTGTACTTACTGGATCCTTCAATATTTCAGACACACAGTTCAGGATCAAAACCCTTCTGTGAACCTTTGTGCCTTTGAATACTCACCCAGGGAGTGAAAAGTAATAGACACATACACAACATATTCTTTAATTAGGTAAAATGTACATATTTCACCCTGTACAGGCTACATGGTTGCAGAAAATGAATGAAGGAATGAATGACTGAAAGAAAGACATACTGTAGGAGGTGGAGCTGAAACCACTGTAAAAACCTCTAAAAGCCAGATTTCCTTTCCAATCCCAGTTCCCATCAACCTGAACAAAATGTTCAAATCTTGAGCTGCCTCTTTGTCTTTCCAGGTTTACCATCTGCCATAAGACTGAGGTGATCAAGAATAATCTGAACCCCGTTTGGCAGCCATTTACCATCCCTGTACGAGCACTCTGCAATGGAGACTATGACAGGTGAGCGACAACGCAGGAGTCACAGAAAATCGTGGCTGTAAATGAGACATTAAGAAATTACACCTGATACGCATGCAGTGTTCATTTTGACAGCTGTTTTAGATTAGTCTTAATCTGAAATGAAAATGTTTTAGTTTGTCACATTTGTCATTTTTATCCAAATAGTGGGCAAAAATTCAAAACATTTTAGTCAGCTTTTATTCATTATATTTTCTACATGTTTTTGTCTTCAAACTAATCAAGTGAGGCTATTTCATGTATGAGAAATTAGAATCAAGGTGAAAAGTTGTATAAAATTTTTAAAATTTTTTTTATTTTTATTTTCTACACACTTAAACTGTCATTTCTCCATCAGTTTTTGACAAGTTTTAAAGGGTGATTTACGAGCACACACACCAATCATTTGAAAAGCTCAGCATGTCAGAATGGAACTAGGATGTGGACCCAAATGCACGACACAGAAGACAAAGTTCAAATAAACACTTAATTTCAAAGTGCAAAAGAAAAATCACTCTTACAGAGGAAAACTTACTTCAAACACTTTAGAACTAAAAATCACTGAGGAAAAACTACAGTAACAACAAAAAGGCCTGACAAAGTATCAAAATAACAAGATTAGATTAAGGCAAAGCAAGACAAAATATCAAAGAAACACAGAACCTGACTCGATAAAGAGCGTGGAGCGTGGAGCGTCACAGGAACAGGACAAGACAAACTTGCACAGAACAAAGGGAAACGCAGACTAAGGCCCCGTTTACACGTACACGGGTATTTTTAGAAACGGAGACATAAACCTTCATTTGCACCCTTCGTTTACACGCAAACGGAGAATTCGCCTCTGAAAACGATGCCTTTTAAAAACTCCGGCCAGAGTGGAGATCTTGGAAAACTCCGGTTGCACGTTTGCATGTAAACTGAGCAAAACGGAGAAAACGCAGGCAGCAGACGTCACATTATGCAACAGAACTTGCACCCGCCTCAAAACTGCGACCTATGTTTACATGTTGCTATGGTGATCATGGATGCCTTCAGAGTAGCAGCCGCATTTATGTTGGTGCAAGCCCTCTTCGTATGTTTGCATTTGCAAATACAGCTGCTCTATTATATCGAGGAGCAGAGATGGATGAGTGCTCGGAGGTCAGCAAGTACTGTGTACTTTTGCAGTACCTTGGACTACTTATTGAAAATATGATTTTTATTAACGATCAAAGTGGGATGAATGAAGCATATTTATAGGCGATATGAGAGACTTTGACATAGGATTACTGCAAAAGTACACAGTAAAAGTACTTCATATTATTTGTAAGAAAGTTGTTTTATTTCCTTATTATATTCATTCTACGAGAGGCTCTGCCTGTCACCTTACAGCGCCGTATTAATGCATTTACCGTAAGCATCAGAATATGTGCGCACTCCAAATTGAGTGCCGGCTGGCTTGACCACGGAAACGCAACTGCCGGCTGGCTTGACTCCAGTCCTACAGCGAGGGTGAGATGACCGTCTTGCGGTCTCCTGTCAGTGTCATAAAAAAGTTGCCTGCACCCTGTATTACCTGTCCGACGAGGGTAGACTGCGTAAGACGGCATACATACACGGGTTGGTGTAAACGCAAAGTTTTCTGAAAACGGACACGTGTGCACGCAATTATTTTTGAAAACAGAGAGGGTGAAATGTCCGTTTATGAAAATAGCTGGCTACGTGTAAACGTAGTGTAATATACACAAGGTGATGGAGAGCAGGTGGAAACAATCAGGGCGGGGAGGACAATCAAGCCACGAGACAACATAGACACAAGGCAAAAAACTAAACACGACCAGATTTCCTGGACACGAAACAGCATCTCTCAATTTATGTTCTCAAAAACACTGACACCACAAATAACTAATCTGAGAAAACTAGGATCTGTACCCAGGTGCATTGTAAACTCTGACTTATCCACCTCCCTGTAAAGAAGCAGAGAAATAATTTAATTAAAGCCTTAATTCTTTCTTAATCTGCAGCATGTTAGTCTGGAGGTTTAAACTCGTGTCCTCTCACAGAATTGGTGATTAAAATGAATCTCTCAGAGTTCAGACTGTTTACATATAGCACAGCTACACTCACAGATAACTCAGCCTCCCACATTCCTGTCAAACGGCAATCAGTCTGAGTGGAGAGCTTACTCTGCTGCCATTCAGCGGCTAACAAGCAAAGCTAACTGCTAACAACCACCACTGCATCTGACAAACTCCACAAATCCAACAGTTCCACCATCAGACACAGACAGACGCACTGCTTATTGTTTACTAATGAATTACAGCTCACAGCTGATGCTACTCCAGTGTGAGTGTTTTTGCTGGCTAGCAAAACATCTTGGTGCAGACTATTTACTGGAGTTTACCAGCCTGTCGCTCATGCAGCATTTGAAGATAACTTCAAGCGCAGCCGTTCTCGGCTGTCAGTGTCCGATAGTCCACCACTAATGTTTTTGTCACGTCTCGTCTCCTTAGCGAAAAGAAAACATAGATTATCAAGACCTATTTTTAACTCATCATCAACTCATTTTTGTCATGGAAGAAAGGTTGCTCCATCAAAGTTTTTGTCAACAAAATTAACACTGTAAGCATGATGTCTAAAAGAGAGTGGAACTAAAATATAGAGTATAAAAATTGCAAATAACATGTAAAAAACATTAGGAATTTGCATGAATGTCTATGATAAGGTTGGAAGCCATTCTATAAATTTCTTAAAGAATAACTTTAGTCACAGGGCATTGGTGTTTTAGTGGATAGAGCAGGCGCCCCATGTACAAAGGCTATTGCCGCAGCGGCCCAGGTTCGAATCCAGCCTGTGGCCCTTTGCTGAATGTCATGCCCCCTCTCTCTCTCTCTCCACCTTTCACACTTAACTGTCCTATCAGTTAAAGGCAAAAATGCCCAAAAATAATCTTTAATAAAAAAAAAAAAAAAAAAAAAAAGAATAACTTAAGTCAGAGGGTGCGGGGGTATCTGCAGACAGTACCAGGCTTCAAACAGGCTTATTTTAGAGACAAGCCTTATTTCTAATTCACTCAGTTTGACATGTATATGAATGTATGGGGGTATATAAATGTATATATTAATATGAAGCTTCCTTCTTTTCTGATCTGCTCCCATTTGCCATGTAATATTTTTATGCTGTTAATACAAACTCAATACTTCCTATATCCATTTCAAATGAAAAGCCTTGTAGCATTTCAGTGGATAGCATGTACTGTTTTAAAAACAAGGCTGTTATTGTGAAACATTTCCAGGAATGTGTTGTGAAAAAATTCAGTGACTTCTCAATTCCCATAAGGTGCTTCACATGTAGCTACTGCTATACTGTCCACTACAAAATACATTTTGGCTGGGACATGAACACACGTAACTGAGACAAAACCATACCACTTTAGATGAGAAGAAAATACACTTTCTTAATCCCGAGGGGAAACTCTGTTGTCATATACACACAGGCCTGAAATACACACACATGTATAAACAGGACCTATACATGCAAAATGGAGAGATGTCAGAGTGAGGAGACTGCCCATGGACAGGTGCCCAGAGCAGTTGGGGGCTGAGTGCCTTGTGCAAGGGCATCTAGGCAGTGCCCAAGAGTGAACTGGCAAATCTCCAGCAACCAGTCCATGCTATATACTTGGTCTGTAGGGGGACTTCACCAAATCCAGATAGTCCGGATAACCATGGGACAACATATCACAACCTCAGTAGTCTCCCAGCACTTATTGCCATAGGTGCTGCCAAAGAGTTCATAACTTTTAAATATATGTATTCTTTAAATTTTGACAGATTTTTGGGGATTATTTTATGGGGACAAAATATCTTTTTTTTTTTTTTTTTTTACCTTTACTGTACTGAAAGGCTTCATAGGTAGCCTGTTAAGTAAAATACATACACATATGTTCATAAGGTGTATATATATATATATACGAATACATATATATATATATGTATATATATATATATATATATACTGTATATATATACAGTGGTGGAAAAAAGTTTTTGGACACCCCATGCATTTGTGAAATATTGAATTAAGAATCACTCTTAGGTCTTCAAGTGCAATTTCTTTTAGTACAGTCACAGCCAAATTACTAAACAAATCCTGAAAAGAACACAAGAACTGGACAGCCAGGAATTGGAAGAAGATTCTGTGGTCAGATGAGTCCAGTTTCCAGCTTTATCTTTATCTCTTTATCTTTATCTATCTCCTGCTAATGTGAGGGTACGCAGAAGGCCAGGCGAAGCAGTATCTCCAGCATGTACAGTACCCACTGTCAAGCATGGTGGAGGCAGTATCATGGTTTGGGGATGCATGAGTGCTGCTGGTGTTGGTCATCTCACTGTCTGTGATGGCACATTGAACTCTGCCAAGTATTGTGCCATTCTCAAAACCCACATGCTCCCTTCTGCACGTGCACTGTTCCGTCAAGGTCAAAACTGGATGTTTCAACAAGATAATGCCTCTTGCCAAACATCCAAGGCCAGTAGAACTTGGCTGCATGAGCACAGTATCCAGGTCATAGAGTGGCCAGCTCAATCCCCGGACATGAGCCCCATTGAAAATCTGTGGTGGATTATCAAAAGGTCTGTTTCAAAGCATAAACCAAAGAATTTAGAAGAATTAAAAGCAGTAATTCAAGAAGAACGGGACAAGATTACCCCTCGACAGTGTGAAATGCTCGTGGGGAACATGCCAGCCAGGATTAGAGCTCTACTGCGTGCTAATGGCAGGACTACTAAAAATTAATTTGATGATGTGATGGTTTATTTATTCTTTGTTCAGTTTTGAACACATTCTCTGTTATTTGTTGACTTTGATACCAACAATGTTGAGGACTGACATATTGAAAATATCAAGAATTTAGTTTTGTTAGTTTTTCTTGTAAACAATAAACAAAAAAAATATCATTTGTATTTGTTTGTGTCTGTCTAATGCAGCCACACCTTTTGAAACACAAAAAAGATTTTTCCACAAATATTTCATGATAATATTTGAGACTGTGTAAAATTTTAAGGGTGTCCAAAACTTTTTTCCACCACTGTATATTTGACCAATTTAAAAGTTTTATTAAATTTTGTTTCTGAAATCCACCCTGAATCCACTCTTCAGGATAATCCTGATTTTTTGGATGAAAGGTATCCCAATCCTACCAAAAAGATTTGAACAGGAAAATATACGATTGCATTTGTGCAAAAACTTCAACAACAACCACAGAAGAGTAAAAACATTTATTTTAATGCATGAGCCATGTAAAACGTTTTAAAGCCTCCTTGACAAAACAACAGTACTCGCACGATAAATCATACAATCGACATATTGCTATATGTCATTATTTCATTGAGCATAGTAACGTCCATTTGTACTGAGTGCAGGCGCGCTCCTGCGGAAGGGGATGCTTTTTCTATCGGGGATAAGTACCTTGGCACAACACCGGAAATCCACAAGAAGGAGAAAGAAGACTTCTCGTGGAGCTCTTGGCAGAAAAGACCACTTTGGAGTCGACGTCACGGTTACGTCGCCGCTATTCATAGTTTTCAGTCACGTGACTCGACAATTTGGTCAGCTGCGCTGTAGTTCAACGTTAATGTTTTTAAAGAAAATTAACACATTGTTATTAACAAAAACTATTTAACCAGGAACAAATAATATATCTGAAGATTTTTTTTATTATTATTGCTCCTGTTATGCAGTTCTTCTGTCTGTCCCTGCATCAACACAGCAGCTTATAATGGAAGCGGATAGATCTTACGCTGTTTATGTTATTTACATCCCACAACACCGCATTTTTTCCCCACAGACAACATTAGATGTCTTTTCAAATGTACACCGAGGGGTTTGTTTACTTACTGCTACGAAAACGTTGCTACAGGAGTGCTTCAAACTTGCTATAAACATGCTGAGCGGAGACTCACTTTCTCTTTCTTTGTGTGCGACTTTTTATCACTCCTTTTACAAACATGTCCACATCCTTGCAGTGAACAAACCCCTCGGTGTACATTTGAAAAGGCATCTAATGTTGTCTGTGGAAAAAAATGCTGTCGTTTGAAAAGTTTGTGTGTATCAATAGGATGGATGGAAGACGGATTTTCACCGCATACCTGTACATTGCAAATGGCGACTTGCTTGTTCGAGAAAGAGATTTCTATGTCAAACGTCATTGGTGTCGACACTAGTCACTCAAACATGTCCGACCAATGGGGAAGCATCCGCCCACTGCGGGATATTTGGTTCAAAATGATTCAATCAAAAAAAAAAAAAAGACTTAAAAACTTTTTTCACTTCAATAAAAAAATGACTTCAAATCTTTTTTTCACTTCAATCAAAAAAAAAAAAAAAAAAAAAAAAGTGTTCAAATGCAATTTTTTGGATCTCAAATACTTTTTTGGATCCAAACACTTTTTTTCTTTGATTGAAAATGTTTTTTTTTTTTTCTTTTTTATTGAGGTGAAGTTTTTTTGATTGAAGAAACTTTTTTTTTGATTGAATAATAAAGACACAAATGTCCTACCCATAATATGGCCCAAATACAAAAAGATGACTTCAATCAAAAAATGTATTTTCAATCAAATAATAACTCACTTCAATCAAAAAAACCTTTTCAATCAAACAAATGCAATTTTCTGGGTCTCAAATATTTTTTTGCATTCAAACACTTTTTTTTTATTGAAAAGGTTTTTTTTTGATTGAAGTGAAGTTTTTTTTTTGATTGAAAATATTTTTTTTGATTGAAGAAACTTTTTTATTTGATTGAATAATAAAGACACAAATCTACCTTCATAGAACTCTGCCGTGCATGATACAGAGAGCAGAGGAGAATTGTAAACGCGTGACCATGTAGAAACAGAAATGACATGCTGTGGTGTAAATAAGATAAATAACATAAATAACATGAAGAGATAACACGGAGCCCTCTCCTCTCCTCTTATTTACTCACAAGTGTGTGAATTGACCTGGATATGAAGCGTCCATAGTGCAAAATAATATAACGGTAGTTTCTAAAGAGCTAAGATGGAAAAAAAAAACAGCAGTGGCAGTCATATTTCAGTTGCATATAGGGGAGGAAGGGGGGGGTCAACCTTATCAATCAGTGCAGTAGTATAAATAGTGTAAATATTCAGTGTGTTTCTTCTCCATTTTATTTGTATTATATTTTCTTGCTTGTTTCATTTTTTAATATTTGTGGATGTACCTGTGGCCTGGATGTACTTTGTGCAGAAGTGTGTTTATTTTCTTGTGCACTGACAGTATTTGATGGGGTGGTCCTCGGGTGGGGGGTGGTCCTTTATATGTTGTGTGTGTTTTATAACTGGCACAAGTTTAAGGTGTCACGGTGGTGCAGCGGTTAGCATTGATGCCTTACAGCAAGAGAGTTTCTAGTTCAAACATGGGGTAGGGGAGCCACTTCCGTGTGGAGTTTGCATGGTCCCCCTGAGTCAGCGTGGGCTTTGTCTGAGTATTCCTCCCACAGTCCAAAGACATGCAGATTAATTGGTGACTCACCCTTTTGTTCAGCCTATATATGCTACCTTTGGGTCAAATTCTGCAGAAGTTTAATGTTGACTATCATAGTTATGCAGATGACACACAGTTATATCTAGCAGTGTCCCCAGATGACTACAGTTCAATAGAGGTGTTGTGTCACTGTCTAGAACAAATAAATAACTGGATGAACCAACATTTTATTCAATTAAACCACAACAAAACTGAGGTCATTGTTTTTGGCAGTAAAGAAAAGAGGATTGCTGGAGTCACTGTCTTTAAAGACCAAAGACCAAGTCCGAAACCTTGGTGTGCTGATGGACTCGGATCTGACTTTCAGCAGTCATATCAAATCAATCACCAAAACAGCCTGCCTCCAGCTGAAGAACATATCCAGAGTAAGAGGTCTCATGTCCCAAACAGACCAGGAGAAGCTCATCCATGCTTTTATCTCCAGTAGACTTGACTATTGTAATGGTCTTCTGACAGGACTGCCCCAAAGAGCATTAAACAGCTGCAGTTCATTCAGAACACTGCAGCTTGGGTTCTGACCAGAACAAAGAGATCAGAGCATATTACTCCAGTTCTGAAGACTTTACATTGGCTCCCAGTCAGCTATAGAATAGACTTTAAAGTTCTGCTACTGGTCTATAAATCACTGACTGGTTTAGGTCCAGAATACATGAATGAAATGCTAATGGAATATAAACCCAGTAGGACTTTGAGATCTGCAAACTCAGGTCAGATAGTGGAGCCCAGAGTTCAAACCAAACATGGTGAAGCAGCATTTAGCTGTTATGCTGCACACAAATGGAATAAGCTGCCAACAGTAGTGAAGTCAGCACCAAGTATAAATGTTTTTAAATCCAGGTTAAAAACTCTTCTTTTTTCTTATGCTCATGATTGAGCTCTTTTAAAGCACTTTGAAATATTTAAATCTTTTATTGATTTATGCTGTTGCATTATACTGCACTATATGTTTTAATTAACCTCTATTTATGCATTTTCATGTTTTTAAATGCTCTTATGTTTAGTAAGCTTTCTTTTTTTCTGGACTTTGTGTTTAAATGCTCTTTGTTCTTTGTTTTTAAATGTTTTTAAATGTTGAACTTTTAATCATGTAAAGCACATTGAGTTGCCTTGTGTATGAAATGCACTATATAAATAAAGCTGCCTTGCCTTGCCTCTAAATTACCCGAAGGTGCGAATGTGAGAGTGAATGGTTGTCTGCCCAGAGTGTACCCTGCCTCTCGCCAAATGTCAGCTTAAATAGGCTCCCCCCGCGTGTAGACATTCATTTATTCATTGTTGGAGACAAGGTACACCAGGTCACCAGACTATTACAGCACTGACACATAGAGACCGACAACCATTCACGCTCACATTCACACCTATGGACAGTTTAGAGTCACCAGTTTACCTGCATGTCTTTGGACTGTGGGAGGAAGCTGGAGTACCTGAAGAAAACCCACATTGACACTGGTTTGAACGACGAACCCTCTTGCTGTGATGCGACAATGCTAACCTCTGTACCACTGTGCTGCTGTGCCGCCCCGTGAGTGTAGACAATCGATATGAAAAGCTAATCAGTGCTCTGTTAGAACATGTCTCTGTGTTGGTTTCTCATTTATTTAAAAGTTAAATTTTTTTTTTTCTCGTGAAAATAATTTCTTTGATAAACTCTTGCTTTGGGGAGAGCAGTAGAGATTACAACACAGCTTGCCACATCGTTAATTGTTTGTTAGATTTGTCATTTGAGTTCATTATCCAAGCGACTGTAAATTTGACTTTCTATCGTTAAAAACTGCTACTGGAGATACTGATTTCTGGAGATACTGTTTTTGCCACAACTACATAACATAAAGCCAAGAGAAGAGCAAGAGCCTGCTAAGTATGTGAAGGTGAGGTTGGACTCTGTGCTGGTCAGAATAATGCCAGCAGTCGGCCGTGCTCTCAGTCTCAGGCCAGTGCTGGTGTTATTGAGACCAACACGGAGGCAATGCAGCATATCACAAATATCTAAGTGATTGTACTTACACTGGCTATAAACCATTAATCCAGGTTAAATCTTGACCTAAGTCATGTTTTTTTTGTTTTTTTTTTATGTTACATCAAAGTCTATTTTAAACTATGGCCTTGTAGAGGGGAAGAGCAGCCAGAGAACTCACAGTCATCCAGTCCCAGTGTGACTAAAATGGGTGCTGTGCCTGCATATTTGGTGTAAAGGCAAACACATTTTCAGTGATTGTTGGCCTCCACCAGGGTTGTCCCTTGTCTGTTTGTGTTATTCGTGGACAGGATCTCAAGGCGCAACCTTGGGGAGGAAGGAGAAGGAGTCCGGTCTGGGGACCTCAGAATGATCATCTCTGCCTTTTGCAGATGATGTGGTTCTGTTGGCTTCATCACGCCATGACCTCCAGCATGGACTGGGGCGGTTTGCAGCCGTTAGTGAAGTGTTCGGGATGAGAGTCATCTCCTCCAAGTCTGAGGCTATGGTTCTCTATGGTTCTCTCAACAAAAAAAATCGAATTTGAGCAAATTATCCAAATGAAGTACTAAGTCTTATAATGTGGACGTAGCCTAAGGATCAGTAACAGAGATACCTTTAATATCCTCTTTGATGAAATCTGGCACTGTATCATGTAATGGGAATTCTCTTACAAACTGGTTTGTGGTGGTTTTAAAGTGTGAAACATTCCTTGATATGAAAGCCAAGAAAAGTTTAGCTCCTGACTTACTTTCCAAAACTCTATTGATCTTTTTCCTCTGTTTCTTTTCCTCACACACTTCCTCCCTCTGGTATTCTCTTCTCTGTCTGTTTTACCTCCCTCCAGGACGGTCAAGGTGGACGTATACGACTGGGACAGAGATGGGAGGTGAGTTCTCATGCTCCTTGTCTTCTTTTTTCTTTTCTTTTGTTCATTTTCAGCTCCAGATTAAATCCCTCAAATGTCACACCTTGTTCTATCTGACCTTGTTCAGTCTTATCATTAGGAATTAGAACTAATGGAGGGCTGAGCTCCATCCGCCTGGCCCACACGGGGTAATAAATCAAAAACACCTTGCAGGTGAAAGGTTGCAGCTGAGTGGACAGAAGGTCAGTATTTATTAGTGCTTACCACAGTCCTGACACATCTTCTGTTTCTGTCTGATAGTGGGTTACAGTAGGTGCTCCTCTCACAGATCTGTGGGCTTAAATGGAAACCTCATGTGGGTGTTTCAGCCTGCCTGGCCCTGTGTTACTGATTTCCATTAATTTCAGTTAGGATTCACTTGTAATTCTTGTGGAATTTTATAAATCCCCCAGCCCCAGATTTCCAAATCCCCATCCTGCAATCTGCAAGACACGAGGAAAGTCAAGGTAAATGTTTGTCTTGCAGTGTTACAGCAAAGTATGTCAGTCTGACGCAGTCATCAGGCAGTAATTCTGTTGCATATCTGCACAGTCAGTCGCTCTTTCAAGGTTTGACAGACAATTATATTTTGTCTCTCCTGTGCATCATGGCAAGGAACTTTTATTCTGATGACAAGATGTTATCAGAGATTTCAGGCCTTTAACTTTAAAATAGAAATGTGTGATGGTGTCAAAATAAACTCCTGTGTAATCATTCTGCCAGGGAGTGAAGGGGGTGTGCTGTCTGTCACACAGAGAAGATTAAACCCAGTGTCTGGACCTAGTGGAAGCAACAATCCCACTAAACTCTATTCTCGCCTAAGTGCTACATATAAACACAATAACACTATGAAAAGATTTGATTTCTTTTACCTGATTCTGCAAACAAATCTGTCCAGGGCTTCCTATACATGTGAAAACATACAAATCCAATATGAAAAGTGAAATTGATCGATACATTTTGGCCAAGTGGTTCACAAGTGAACAAACAGAGTTGCTGTCACTTATCTGTGGTTAGCATTTGGACAGTGGAATAATATAAGTTTCAGTATCACCAGTGTGGGGTATGGTTACTTGAAAAGTGTAATCAATTGTTCATTACACACTTATTTAAAAAGTGATCACTTTGCATGACTTTACTAATTACTCAGCTGTAAAATTAATCATTTGCATTACTTGCTCTTCCATTATTCAGCTAAGCTTCATCAAAGGTGCTCTAATTCATATTCCTGCAAGTCCAAGTCCCCCACACCCAAATGCCCCATGCTGTGTGTCTAATGTGTCTAAATCACTCACCACTCACTGTATAGTCCACTATATAGTGAGCTCACCATTTTGTAGTGCTGTTTGAATGTATAGTGGGAATCATTACACCCTAGTGAACTCAAAGTATCCCGCAATGCACTGTGAAACCGAAACTGCACAACTGATGGTCACTCATCAAGCAACTCATACATCTCATCATGCATTTTGCCAAAGGAATGTATGGACTGTTTGGGCTTGGCACTGAGGCAGACGAGAGGAGAGAGAGCAACTCAATTACAGCCTGCAGTACATTAAATGTATAATGAGATGTTGAACTTTGTTTTACCAGTTTTTCCTTGTCATGTAATAAATTGTCTCTTTTAGTTGTCAGTTTGTGTAGTTGTTGGTCCCTGAAAAGATAAAAATAAATCAGCAACTGATTTTGTCTAGTGCTTCACAGTTACTGTACAGCACAGTACAGTACAGAATAACGCTAGCTATGTTAGCGAGCTGGGGTGCTACTACCTCTGGTTTATGCCGTAATGGCATAATGCATAACATTATACACTAATTTCACAAGTTATTACATGACTAACTGGTACAAAAAAAATTCAACACAATGAAGCTTAAACAAAAAATAACTTACATTAGTGGGACAGGTTGCAGTCACACTGCTCTCTTTCCTCTTGTCTACCTGCCGGTATAACGTTAACGGCTTATGTTCAATGTGAGCAGATCAGCACATCTAACAACACATCACAAATGGCCACAAAGTACTTTGTAATGTTATTCATTAATATGTGAAAATAGGCTCAGTATAATTTCATGTTTTTATCACAAACATGCATGTCAGTATTTGTTATGGATGCTTCACCAGCCGACTTTAATGTGATATGTTTTAACTGTGTGACAGCAATTATGTCATAAACAGCGCCAAGAATATGACCTGAGTTGTGTCCAAAAGTGTTTTTTCATGTTGCAGATGAGCTCACTACATAGTCCTCTACCTAGAACTCCTGAGTGAGTAGGGAGTAGTGAATGAGTGAATGATGTCAGACACAGTCACAATGTTTATTTACAGTAACTTCTGGGTGGAAAATCCTCACATCACATACCTAAAATTGAACAGTGCAAAGCAAACTCTGCCTTAATTAGTTAGTTTTTAGCCACCTTGAAATGCCTACCAAAAAAACATTAATATATATTCTTAGAATATTTTCACGACTTTACCTTGGGGTCAGACAGCCTTTTGCAACAGGGAATATGAGCTGTTATATCAAAGCCACCAGACTCCATGCGGCCCTGGTCCACAGCACTACATTGCTTGGCTTCTGCGCCAGTGGATCTAGTTTATTAAAGATGCTAGCAAAGCAACAAAGTCTGACATTTAAGTATTGATGGAAAAACAAAACAGGTGTTTGGGTCATCATTGTAATGCTTGAGAAGAGAAGAATCAATACATACAGGCACAATTATCATAATTAATAATTTATGATTAACGAACAACTTTATTATTAAAATCACACTAAAAAATCCCATTTCACCCTCATAGATGATCTTCACACCTAGTGAAACACTATTGTTGAATGTAATATTGAACAGGTATATTATAGTCATAGAGTATATTTATCTACACGCACACACACACACACAGACATATATATATATATGTATATATATATATATGTCTGTGTGTGTGTGTGTGTGTGTGTGTGTGTGTGTGTGTGTGTGTGTGTGTGTGTGTGCTGTCAAAGTTAACGTGTTAATCTCCGCGATTAATGTCCACATGACTAACGCGTTAAAAAAATGTAACGCAATTACCGCGGGTGCGCCAACAATATGTTCCATGCACTTTTAGCAATGGTATGGAGGTAAATTTTTAAACTATGAACAATGGCCAGGGTATCAAAATTAACTAGACACACTTTGGCGCCAGTCCTAACATTATAACATGACGGGAATGTGACAATAAAATGCTTCAAACAGGCCTAGTACTAGCGTTTTTTGGACAAACATACCTGGCATAGTTCTTATCAAAAGCTCTCTCTCTCTCTCACTTTCAGTCTCTCCTTGCTTCCCCTTTTCCACATGAGTGCTGTCTCTCTGCCTCTCTCGCACAGTGTCTTCTTCATATGGACTACTGCAGTGGAGCCCTGGTTGCAGCCTTTAGTTTTTTGTTAGCCTACATTGATAACAAATAAGCTACTTTCGCTTTGCCAATGACAATAGTTTACTGGATTCATTGACTTTAATAAACTATTGACATGAAACAAGAGCATTTGAATACCTTTTTTTACTTTTTTTATTTTTTACTTTTAGACAGTACTTAACTTTAGAAGGAAATTAATTGTGATTAATCTAGATTAATGGATTTTAAAATGTGAGATTAATTAGTTTTTTGTTTTTTTTTTAAATCTATTGACAGCCCTAATATATATATACATAATGTTTAGGGGACAAGTAAGACAGTGTACAAAATAAAAGAGGAAAAAGGAGGAGAGACATCTTGTGTAAACAGGACAGTGCATCACATTTAAGAATGACATCACCATACTCTCCTCCATTTCCTGTCTCTTCCTTTACCTGAACCTTATTGCTTTGTTACTTTTCCTGTCCTCCCCCTTCTCATATTTCATCCTATTTCTCCTTAAGGATTCTCCTCTAAATATCAGCATTACCCAGGCAGTGTTGGTGCCATGCACAGCTTCAGGTGGTGATATACTGAGATGCAGAGATGATCTGAGGGCATGCAGAGAGTTGATATTTACCAGTCTGGTAATGCTGGAGGGGATTTTCTATCATGTTCAGACAAAAAGTCACGTGTTGGACTGCTGCAAACCTTATTTCTCTGAGGGATCCTCTAAACAGGGGAAGATCTAAGGGTGAGATTTTCATTCTGGCATAGATCAAGTGTGCGGTGACCATGCACTGGGGACATAAAGAAATTACAGGCTAATTCAAATTCTGTTTTATTATCAATTAAGCAGTCTGTATGTAGTTAAGATTAATAGACCTGACATCATCAGTCAAGTATTTACAATCTTTGATGTTCCCCTGCAAATGGTTAAGTTATCATCTGAAGGAAGCTTTTTTTTTTTAAATGTTTTGCACAGTGATATTGCATCCAAAACACACACCTTGAGACAACATGAGAGAAATGCTGACTCCCTGCATGAGGATGAATGAAGTGTAGTGAATCAGATAGCTCAATTAAGGACAAACTGAATATCTATCTATCTATCTATTGTAAAAAAAAAAAAAATATATATATATATATATATATATATACATACATATATATATATATATATACACTGTGTGCACAATTATTAGGCAAGTGAGTATTTTGACCATATCATCATTTTTGTGCATATTCTCCAACTCCAAGCTGTATAAACTTGAATGCTTATTGGATTTAAGCATATCAGGTGATGTGTATTTGTCTAACGAGGGAGGGTGTGACCTAAGGAGATCAACACTCTATATCAAGGTGTGCATAATTATTAGGCAGCTTCTCTTCCTCAGGCAAAATGGGCAAAAAAAGAGATTTAACCGACTCTGAAAGGTCAAAAATTGTAAAAAGTCTTTCAGAGGGATGCAGTACTCTTGAAATTGCCAAGATATTGGGGCGTGATCACAGAACCATCAAACGTTTTGTTGCAAATAGTCAACAGTGTCGCAAGAAACGTGTTGAGAAAAAAAGACGCAAATTAACTGCAAAAGATTTGAGAAGAATCAAACGTAAAGCTACCAGGAACCCATTATCCTCCAGCGCTGTGATATTCCAGAACTGCAACCTACCTGGAGTGCCCAGAAGTACAAGGTGTTCAGTGCTCAGAGACATGGCCAAGGTAAGGAAGGCTGAAACCCGACCACCACTGAACAAGACACATAAGTTGAAACGTCAAGACTGGGCCAAGAAATATCTGAAGACAGATTTTTCAAAGGTTTTATGGACTGATGAGATGAGAGTGACTCTTGACGGACCAGATGGATGGGCCCGTGGCTGGATCAGTAATGGGCACAGAGCTCCACTTCGACTCAGACGCCAGCAAGGTGGAGGTGGGGTACTGGTATGGGCTGGTATTATTAAAAATGAGCTAGTTGGACCTTTCCGGGTTCAAGATGGACTCAAAATGAACTCCCAAACCTACTGCCAGTTTTTAGAAGACACTTTCTTCAAGCAGTGGTACAGGAAAAAGTCTGCATCTTTCAAGAGGACTATGATTTTTATGCAGGACAATGCTCCATCGCATGCGTCGAAGTACTCCACTACGTGGCTCGCCAGTAAAGGCCTTAAAGATGAAAAAATAATGACATGGCCCCCTTCCTCACCTGACCTAAACCCTATTGAGAACTTGTGGGCCCTTCTTAAATGGGAGATTTACAGGGAAGGAAAACAGTACACCTCTCTGAACAGTGTCTGGGAGGCTGTGGTTGCTGCTGCACAAAAAGTTGATCGTCAACAGATCAAGAAACTGACAGACTCCATGAATGGAAGGCTTATGACCATTATTGAAAAGAAGGGTGGCTATATTGGTCACTGATTTTTTTTTTTTTTATGTCAGAAATGTTTGTTTGTAGATTTTGAGTTGTTTGTTTATTATTCTCACTTTAATAGATGAAAATAAACAAGTGAGATGTGAAAATTTTCATTTTTCATTTAGTTGCATAATAATTCTGCACACTAATAGTTGTCCAATAATTGTGCACACATAGATTTTCTCCTAAGAAAGCCAAAACCTCACTTTTACTTTCTTAAATATTCAAATTTGAGGTTTATTAACATTTTGGATTGACCAAGAGCACTGTAGTTGTTCAATAATAAAATTAATCCTCATAAATACAACTTGCCTAATAATTGTGCACACAGTGTATATATATATACACACATATATATATACATATATATATATATATATATATATATATTAGTGTGTGTGTGTGTGTGTGTATATATATATATATATATATATATATATATGCATAGTATTACAAAACCGTTTCCCCTCAAATTGTGGTTGCAAATTTGTGTCACTGCTCAATGGGTGACATGTCTGGTGAGTATGCAGACCGTGCGAAAACTGGGATGTTTTCACCTCCCAGGAATTGTGTACACAGGGCTGTCCATTATTATCCCGCAGCATGAGGTCATGGCTGTGGATGACTGGCATAACAGTGGGTCTCAGGATCTTGTCACAATCTTGCTGTGCATTCAAACCGCCATCAATAAATTGCACCTTTGTATGTTGTCCATAGCTTTTGCCAGCCCATACCATAACCCACTGCACCATGGAGCACTCACAAATTATGCATTAGCAAACTGCTCACCTGCTCTATGCCATACACCCCGTCTGCCATTTGCCCAGCACACTGGGATTCGTCTGCTAAAAGACACCATCGAAGGTGAGCAGGGGGCCACTCAAGTCGGTTTATGATGATGAAAAGCTGTCAGGTCAAGACCCTAGTGAGGTCAACAAGCACACAGATGAGCTTCTCTGAGATGGAATCTGACAGTCTGTGCAGAAATGAAACTTCCATTTTGTTCCAAATTCAGCACCGCTGTTTCTGGTCTGTCTCTTAGCTACATAGAGAAGTGTCTGGCTGTCATTATCGTAGTGAACATGACTGCATCAGGTGGACATAACAAGTATAATGAAAAGTGGTAGTTTCACATTTCTAGAGTGGCTGGTTCTAAGGAGTATTGCTGTGTGCCACTTTGCTCAGCCTCAGGCCGCTATAATAGCGTACTGAGTTTTCACTCTTTCCCAAAAAATGCTAGCCTTCACGCTAAGTGGCTACACAGAGTGAGGAGGACAGGGTTCTGTGTCACTCAGCACACCAAGGTTTGCAGCTGGGACTTTGAACCCCACGAAACTGTGACGACCGATAAAAGAGGACAGATTTTAGTGTCAGTTAGTACAACATAAACGGTTCGGTAATGTTGCTGTTGTTGTTAGGGGAAGGGGGAGCTAAAATCGGCTAAGATGCTAACATCAGAAACAGCATTATATAGCATAGCTACTTACGCTTATAGTTTTTTGTGGACATGTGTTTCCACTTTGAAAATGTGTAGCAGGCTGTGTTAACCGAACAGGACCAAGACTTTTTACTTGTGTTTACTATAGCCAGTAATGGCAACCAGATGTTGAGAGTCAAAACCAGAAAGGAGCAAATTAACAAAGGAGCGTGCCACATAATGTCAATAGCATTGACATACAGTACAATAGTCAATAGTAGACAATAGTATTTCCATACAGTAAAATAGGAGCCCAGCTGGCCACCAGTGTTGTTAGACGTTGATATTTGGTTGAATTTAGGTTGTGACATTGGGTGACAAAAATTTAATGTCAGGACATCTAACGCCAATATTAATTTGATACAGAATACTGATGACAGATGACATTAATATTTTGTTGTTTTTAAATTGTGTTGTTAGGTAATGAAAATTCCACGTCTTTGAAATGTTTCATATCAATGTAATCTTGACATAGAATAAGACATTTAGTTGTAAGGTATGGAGAACAAAACCTAACATCTTCAAAATGTCACAATGTAAACTTCCACACAATGTGAAATTCTATTGTTGTTAAACATCAACATATCATCAACTTGAGTTTCATTCAAAACAAAATTTTATTTCTGTCCAATGTAAGAGTCCAACATTTTTCTGACATCATACTGAATTCTGGTGTTAGCCAGGAAACTTAAAATTTCTGTTCATTTTGAACGTTTTAGGGTTTTTTTTACATTTTAAAATACTTATTAAAATCTATATCTTTAAAATCCCTTAGGTCACCTTTTGTTATAATGGAAGCAATAGACAGCACAGAGGACTTGCAGGCTCAGCACTGACTGCTTTAAGGGCCTTTAGTGGATATTTAATCTTGGCCAGATGTTTTGTCCAGAGTGTTTCAGCAAGTGGGGCCTCCAACCTGCAAGTTGCTCTTTAGGCTTCACAATTACAGTACAGAAAGTGAAGTGACAGTGACAAATACTACAGAATGTGGTACGGTAACATGATGGTTGTAATTGTTTTGCGGAGCATGAGGGTGATCTAAAAGGTAAATACGTAGGGAAAAGAATGTGTTGTACATACTGTATATTTCAAAGCAAAAAACTTAACAGAGTGCTTTTAGAGAAACACAACAAGAAAAGGAAAAAAATAATTTTACTGACTTAAGAAAAGCTATCAACTAAAGGGACATATTTTTCTCAGGAGTGGGTGGAGGCTAAAACAGAGTTAAAAGAAGAAAAAACACTGAACTGGGAACATGATTCAGAATGAATGCTAATCTTACTCTGTGTTATCCAAATGCATCAACAGGTGACTGTTTGCTCACATGTTTGCCCAAAGTTAGAGGATAATAACATGACAATGTGTTTTTAAAAACTGGCATGATAATAATATATTAATACAGCTTTTATAATGTGTTTTGTCTGCTTTTTTAAATACCACAAATTTTGATATGTTTTCTCTCATGTGTGACTTTGTTCTTTGTTCAAGCAAACCGGAAATTGGAAATCATGTCGCTGATGCTCTACAACTATTTTCCATTTTCTTGTCTCTCTGTCTGTTTTGTCTAAATCAATGTGTCTTCCAGTCATGACTTTATCGGAGAGTTCACCACCAGCTACAGAGAACTTTCCAGAGGCCAAAGTCAGTTCAATGTCTATGAGGTAAAATACTATAGCAAGGAATAAGTTCAACAATTTGATCAACAAATAATTAAAAAGGAATCCAAGACTTTCTCCAAAACTTCCCTGAAAGTGTAAATTATATCACAAATGTTTTAGGAACTTGCAACAACATCAATACTTCCTTGACAGTGTTACATATTATTCATTTAAGAAAGTAAGTAAGTTCTTTTGTTATAAAGTCAAACCCTCATCTGAGGACAATTTATTATCAAAATCCACCCACAGGAGCTCTGAATGACAAACCATTTCTGTACAGACAAAAACTAATTTCTTGCTTTCTGTCTTGTGATCAAGGTTTTGAATCCCAAAAAGAAAGGCAAGAAGAAGAAATATGTCAATTCAGGGACGGTAAGATGTGTCAGAGTGTGTTTCATCAGCAGCTGTCACACGTTTCATGGATATGAGTCATAGCAGCCGTGACATGTCAAAGCAATAAATGGATAGTGTTTGCCATGAGCCTCCTTGTAATTTGTGTCTGTGTTGTGTCCTCTGTTCTCTCTTTTTCTTGAAGGTGACTCTGCTGTCTTTTAAAGTGGAGTCAGAATGCACATTTGTCGACTTCATCAGAGGAGGGTAAGACCTCAGTCTCTAAATGTTTCATCATGGTGTATGGGAAGCCATTAAAGGACTCTACTGCAGTTATTACTTTTTTTTAAGGCCTAGTCACATCCAGACAGTGAAACAGTGAAATAAATCTGTGCATCTTTGTGAAGTATTTGGTCAAAGAGTGTGACATCTCACACAAATAATTGCTACTGTAAGCTGACTGCAAACATGCTAACCAACTGGGCTAGCTCTAGTAAGTCACAATAGAGTGCTCCAGGGATGACATTTTTCTGTAGGCCAATGGGATTTTTCCATTGGGGTTTGGAATATTGTATTAAATAGTAAATGATCCTCACTTTTCTGATTTTTGAAGCCTGAATGCAATCATCAGAAGTAAAAAGCTAATTTTAGGCTATAAACGAAGTCCGCCATGGTCGCATGACTTATCATTCTTATCACAACGTAGCTGTAAAGTCATGTTCTGCATAATAAAGTTCTGTAGTCTCATTAGGCAATTGTTGAAGGAGAAGTCCAGTATTTTGCACTTTGAGCCCACTGAGAACCACAGTTTGCTACGATTTTTATGTCAGAACATCAACGAACACCACTGACCACTCGGTGAGTTTCATTGCTTTGAAAATGAACGTATTGTTAAACCAGGCAGGGGAAAGCCAATTTCTCTCAAATTCTCAGAGAAGGAGCAATCGTCAAGATTTTGGTCTTAACCACTCTATTTCATCATAAAAAACCCAGGAATGGGGCTCAAAGTGCAAAATACTGGACTTATCCTTTAACAACTGCTTTTTTAAAAGACACATAAAAGCTTCAAAATTCACCAGTGCGATATTGTTGTGGACCACCAGTCTAAGCACAAAGAACACAGGTTTAAAGATAAAAAAATGTTGGGTTTATTTTCCAAAACATAAATTTTATGAAGTAAATGACTGGCAGTAACATAATTAGAGTCATAGGACCCTTAAAAGAGATTAAAAATATTTACTGGCTGATCAGATTACATTAAACACAAAGAGGAGAACTTACATAGATGATACCTAAAAGTAACATAAGGAAACCCCTAATCCCCCCATGATGTCACAGCTCTTGGTTTGGTCCAATGGATGGCCCTCTGCATAAAACCAGGCTCCACCCTCAGCCCCATCTTTTGCCCAGTTCCAACCAGGAATTGAACATGACTTTAGGTAACTCAAAGACAAAGAGAAAGGAATTAATAACTTTAACTTTTAACTGAACAAACTGGTGTATTTATTTTAAGTAACTGCAAATTAAAGGTAACTGAACATGTGGTAATGGTGTGGGTGAGTATGTGAATCATTCAACCTTTTGTGTGCCTGTGGGCACGGTCATCACAGGTATATACATAATGTATGCCATAGAATAAAACATGATTAGGCTTGTGTTAACCACAGACCTTACTTTGGGTATCTAACAAAAACCCATACAAAAAACCCATTGACTTTGAGACAAGGGAACCGGCAGTGTTAAATTGCTATCTCATTTCTGGGTGTTAGGACTCATTCCTGGGGCACTAGCTCCCAGAGCTTGTCTCTATTTTCTCCCACTGTTCTATTAATTCCCCCAGGTCTTTCGTTCACATTTATTCACCTTTTCACTATTTTTTTTTTTTCAATAAAAGGTTATTGAAGCTGAAAAATAAAACTATCCATGCTAACATGCTTGCTAACGGTTTGTTAGAAAACTTTTTAGCTTATTAGTTTAACTTGTACACAAATGGGATAATGAGTTTACACAGTTTATTCAAAAGATATACTTGTACCATTGACTCCTGGCTGCAAACCACAGCTGTTTTTTGGAAGATGTTTCACTATGACAGAGAAGGTTGAATAAAAGTGAATGGTGCAACACAGCTAACAAGCTACAACAGCTTCCTTGATTTTGGACTCTCAATCATTGCCACAGCTTGGTACTGGTAAAAATTTAATTTGACACTAAAAAGTTGCACTGATTGATGACCCTCAAGCGAATCCACTAATCGCAGCAGTTCCATTGGGATTGATTGAATTGGCTGGGCCTTGGCTTTCTTCCTGTAAGTTATTATTTGCAGGACATTTCCAATGACATCTCATGGGAAATTATTCCCCACTATTTCTTAAAGCATGTCATAGCGTAAGTGGATGGAGTTCCTTTAGGTGGCTATACTTCTCAAAGTTTAAGGCTCTTCTAATTTTTTGAGCATTTGGATGAGCATGAAACTCAGTGGAATACAATGGCAAAATCAAAGAGGCTGAGCTTTGTAAAACTATTCAAACTCTTCTCCAGACCAACAGGTGATTATTCTTATAGGTACTGCAGTTTTTATTTATTCATATATTTTTCCACCAACTAAACAGTAAAATTCGTGATTGAGGGAAATTTGTAATTTGAAAAAAAAAAAAAAAAAAGCAAAACAGTAGCCATAACTATACCATAGTAAGTAACAAACAGGGGTATAGAGGCCGCATTGTGGTACATTGCATCATTGAAAAGATTTCTGTGTTATTATGTTGAGTATAATTGAGGTAATCCTTAGAATTTAACTTTCAAATGCGAATTCTGAAGTAGATGGCTGCTACCTCTCAGCTATTGGTTTCTATTTATTTTGGTAGAACAACATCAACTTGTGGTCACTTCACCTAAGTCAGTTGATTGATCACAGTAAGCAATATTTAGATGGTCAGTTTGCAATGTTTGGAACTGAAGCGGGCTCTGATTATTCTGCACCCACAGGTTCCCATTCTACCAAGAATTATGCCATGTATATGCTTGTCTTCATTCCCAGAGCAGAGGATAACTGATCCAATGCTGGTTGTTTGACTTCCAGAACGAGTCCATTGCCAATTATTAATTCCTAAAATATGTAGTCTATGCCTTTTCATCAAACTAATGACCTGGGCTAAGTTTAAGCATCTCATACATGG
The DNA here is from genome assembly GCA_019142605.1 of Cephalopholis sonnerati. Classification (NCBI taxonomy): domain Eukaryota; kingdom Metazoa; phylum Chordata; class Actinopteri; order Perciformes; family Serranidae; genus Cephalopholis; species Cephalopholis sonnerati. The sequence goes on from JAGQAX010000002.1 coordinate 45,440,152, forward strand.
TGCAGATATTCCATGTTCCCAGGAAGACCTTTGTTTTGGGCCCTTGTAGACTGTCTGCCACACTCTGTCCTTGTGCTGTTACCTTGCTGTAGGTTATACTGGCGGGATTATACCCCCATTATGTACAACCAAAACAGGCAGGTTTCAGGGAAGAGGCCAGATGAAATGCAGGACCTAGCCCTCAGGGCTGGGGGATGGGTATGGGACTAATAACACCACCCTGTAAAATATCATTGTGCTCCAGAAAGTGTGACAAATGCAAATTTTTAGACTAAGTATATTTAAATGTATCTGCATTTAGGTCAACAAATAAGATTCCTCTCCCAAAGAAATGTTATTCTTGGCAGTGTAGAGAAGGGTTTGAAAAAGCATTTAGACCTACATACTGGGAAATAGGAGTTACAGAAAGGTAACTGAACAGTATTACTGAATGATTAGAGTATGACAAATCTAAGTAATTGAAAAAGTTTTAGAGACTTGAGTTTGTGTCTTATCAGAACTTAATGACAGGAGGTTGTGCATTGGGAGGTCTTGGACTTTTGACACATTAGGTAACATTGCTGCTAAATGGAACTGAAGCAGTATATTCAGTGGTGTAGTGGATAGTATACGCAGGTTTAGGGGTATACCCACCTCTTTTTCTAGCTGTGTCCAGTATCATCTGCTCAAAAGCCATTGGAATATATAGGAGGGTATGCCCACCTTCTCCAAAGGTAACCTACCCATCTACCCAGTAGTACACCTACCTCATCAACTACCACTACACCACACAAGATAATAGCATACATGTCTTCTGTGATCTAAGTCTCTGCAAACTGATCTGGCCGTCAATTTATACTTTGAAATCAGTGGCTGCCTGCAAAGCATAAACACATATCTAAAATTAGCCTACAGTTGTTATTCCAAATCAGAATTCAGTATATATGATTTGTAGTAAATGAATAAAATTGTTGGAGAACCTCATGGAGAGTCTTCAGCATGAAAATGGTCAAATGTTAAGACTTTGCGCAAAACAGTGATTATTATTGCTCCGATTTAAAATCACTGTTACAAGCTATAATGTATGAATCATCATGCCAATCCCCTGCCTAGTGCCAGCTGTAAGCTGTTGATGAGTTTTTCAGTCTAGCCTGGACATCTGTAAGTGTTCTCCCATCTGGAGATACTAGCACAGTAATAACATTTCTGCTTTGAATGATACTGATGTGCTCAATCTCCCACCAGGACACAACTCAATTTCACTGTGGCCATAGACTTCACAGCATCCAACGGTAGGAACGTGTTACATCTCTGTGCATGCAGGAAACATCTGTTGTTCAGAGAAATTGTTTTGCCTACAACGTTTGTGATTGTCACAGTTATCACTTTAGTGATGGGCTGAGTTCTCGTCTTTGGGTTGGACCTCTTTAATATTTCTACAGCATATGATCTCATTGCACATATGAAAGATTTACTTTGATAGGCTCTAAATTGCATTCTACAAAATCAATACATTTTTTAAGAATTTGCCTTATCCCCATATACACACCTAAATCAATTAAAGGAGAATGTAGCAAAAGGGTATGTACCTGGCTTGCAGGGATAGTTTGGATTTTTTGAAGTGGAGCTGTATGAGATACTTATCCATATTCAATGCATTACTTACAGTAGGAGGTGCTTGGCATGCCCCCAGTTTGGAGAAGTAAACAGGAGTACTGCAACATACTGCTGTAGATGGGTTCAGCAATAAACTGTGACTTTGCTGTTTTAAATGGTCAGTTTGGATTCACCAAAGTCACACAATAGCATAAACTAACTAACTGATGGAAGCAGCAAAAGACCAGCAGCTCCTGTGTTCAGCGAGCCAAAATTATTGTTTTTCACAATGGAGTCTGGTGACTTTGACAAGTGCATACATATGGAACTGAAGCTGTTAATAGCACCCCAGTTGGAAAAGGCTCTCAATATAGCATACACTTAAACTGATATTGATTTATTTTTAGGTGGGACTTTTTTAGGTGGCTACAATGCATTTTGTTGCTGACCCCCCTCCACAGCTGTATATTTCTTTGCTTCCGTTTTGGTATTCCTGCTGTTCCTCCAAATTGGAGGTTTACTAACATCTACTGTTGGTAATACACTAACTATGGATAAGTTCCTCATACAACCCCACTTAAGAAAGTCTGAGCTAACCTTTTAAGAGCTAAATAAGCAAACAGTCAGGAGCAGGATCCATGGTGATAAATGCTTTAGTGCTTGTGGTTGAAAGTTGTCTCACAATTCACTTGTTTATGACTGTAATACTCATCCCTTTAATGCAGAGGGCCCTCTACAGCTGTTAGTGTGACTTTATAAAGCGTGATACTGTGCTCTGTAGTGACGCACAAGTGAGATGATATATGTAGGAAAAACCCATAGAGCTGCATTTCAGTGTTTTCCACCAGGTACAAGAGGACCAGTGGTGTATGCCTTAGAGATTCAGAATAAAAGCATGTGATATTAAAAATTAACAGCCCCACTCCCTACTAGGCCTGGGTGTTATGCCCAAATTTTCTGCACCTCTGTGTTCTGGAATTTAATCTCCATACCAAGTAATTAAAAGCACTGGTGACTAATTAGGGTCAGAAAAATAATGAAAATACCACAATGTGCTTGTGCTCGTAGAGGTCACACATAATGAACTAACTATACACTGCACATCAACCAATACCAGGTTTACACCATCAATATCAGCCCGATAATAGCCCATCGCAGCAGTGTACAGTGTCGGCCGGGATTGTGAGCAAGTGTGTAATCCATTGTTTCATGTCGTGTGGTGTGTCATAGTAGACGACAACTGACACCACGTCTGGGATGCCTGATGACGTTCCGACAGAAAGCCTAGCATGTTTGATTTTCTTTTTGTCTTCCACAACTTCTCCTGTCACATCTGAAAATTTGACCAATAGGAAAACAGATTGATCTGCTGCTGTGGACAACTATACGGCAATAACACCCCAGCCTTTTAGATATTTCCGCGAGAGACGTTACCACACAGAGTAAAACAGGCAAAATGATGGCGTGAAAATGCAGAGGCCCTTTAGCAACTGAGTGAGTATTGACATTAGCATCAAGATAGCAAAAGGAATAAAATTCACAAATGGTGGCGGGGCTTTTACTTATCACAATTGCAGAAGGTACCAGCTTCATTTGACACAGACTACATAAGGCACTGGCCTTTATTTCTCATTCCCTCATATTTCACATTATTTTTAATCCACTCTCGTTTGCCCCTCAGTGAAAGTGACTGATGAATTTACCATAATTAGATGAAAGACTGCATGTCTTGATTCTCTAAAAACGTACTTGGTCATGTAAATGTTGCCGCATGATTCTTCTAATCCCTCTGTGTGTGCTGGGTGTGGTGATGCTTCTCTCTCCAGGTAACCCATCCCAGCCCACCTCACTGCACTACATGAGTCCGTACCAGATGAATGCATACGCCATGGCTCTAAAGGCTGTGGGGGAGATTATCCAGGACTATGACAGTGACAAACTCTTCCCAGCATATGGCTTTGGAGCTAAACTTCCCCCAGATGGCAAGATCTCCCACGCCTTCCCACTGGTAAGAGACACTGACATAAAAACACAGAGAGAAAGAGAGTGAGAGAAAAGGTAGTTGTGTTTTTGCTGTTTAATTAAATACAAGTGAAAGGTATTTTGTGATATTCATTGAATAGGTATCTCTGGTTTTGGACTGAATACTATACTAACGTGACACCTCAGTTGATGATCTGTTTTCACATGTAAAGCACATTTTTGCAACAGCAGAGAGACAAGGTTGCCAAATTCAACTTGCTTTTTTAAAAAGCTTTTGTTTATTGCTGACTTGTGTGAGCTCTGATTAAATCTCTGCCAGGATGTCAAATATGTTCATCTGTTAGATGTAAGGTCTCACTGGCCACTGATGTAGAGAACACTTCCATTTTGGACTTTCTTCAGGACTGACTTTGGCCAAATAAAAATGCAATCAAACACTCTGTAAAGCCAACAAGGAGCAAAAAAGAGTATCCTATGTGCAACAGTAACACCATTCATTAGTTGAGAGACCTGTTAATGTTGGGCATGGATTTTGGAAAATGCCTTTGTGGAGTGAGGATAAAATGAGGATAATCCCTCCGCTGTTCAGTGGCACAAGGTCAAGTGGTCTGGGAACTGAGAAGCAGAGCTGGGAATCTCAGGCAGATGGCCTGGGGACTGGACCAGGATTGAGCATGAGACCCCAGGCAGACGGCCAAGCAGGAAACCTCAGACTAATGGCCTAGAGGCAGGACAGAGGCACCACAGGAAATCTTAAGTGGACAGTAGGGGGGCAGCTCAGACAGGTAGAGCCTTTCAGGAGAAGGTCCAGAGGGCAGGGCCGATGAGCTGAGCAGGTCTGGAGGGTGACCAGGAGGCAGGGTAAGTGGGTGGAGCAGGTCTAGAGGATGGGCAAGAGGCTGGAGCACCTCTAGGAGACAGGCAGGAAGACGACCACACAGGTGGAGCCTCTCTGGTGGATGACCAGGAGGTCAGCAATAGAGACGGGCCCCCCTGGAAGTCACTGACAGGACACCTCTTGAGGATGGAGACAGGACCCTTCTTGAGGCAAAAGGACATCAGAGCAGGAGGCCAGCATTGGGACAGCAAAACAGGAGGCCGGCAACAGGTCTGGGAGATCTGGATGAGCATCAACAGGGCTGGCTGATTGGTGGTCTGGGAGGTCATCAGTGGGCATGGCTGACTTGGGGTTCTGGTACTCTGGGGCACTGGGCAGCAGAGTCTCTGCGGTGTGGAACAGCTGTGCAAGACAACAGTGTTGAGAGTCATGGGAGACTACACCCCTTCATCGGGACTTCACAATACTTCCACCTGTAGAATACCATCATTGTGGCAAATTCAGGCTCCTGCTGCCAGAAGACCGCAAGGGACTCCAGGAAGCCTGGTTCATTGGAGTGAAACAGGATGCGATTTTCAGCAAAGTCTCTCCAAGAAAAAGACAGACAGGGCAGTGGAATGTCTGCTGAGTCCATGTTTTGCCAGTTTGCATTGTCACCTACTAGTGTGTGAGGTGACAGGGATTGGACCCAAATGCAGACAGGTCCAGGCAGCAGGATAAAGATGAGGGGAGCGGGAATAGGTGTGGAGGTGAGTGTGGCTGTCAGATGATGGGTAAAGAACGGAAAGTCAGAGGATACCTGGTGGATGCAAGGAAAATAGCAATGGAGAGACAGAGAAACAAACTGTGACACTGATAGGAAATTAAAGGCATTAGGATACACATACAGTTCACAAAGAGTTTAGGGATGGGGGGTAGGGAAGAAGGAGTGGGTCAACAGGGGCCCGCAGCTCATTTATACCCTAGCTTCTGTAGCAGTGCTGGACAGTAAATGGCTGGCAGTTCAAACACTGCAAATTTTCATCAACCTCCCAAACAAAAATCCAATTTTTACAATGTTTCATCAAGTAACTGTTATCATATACAGCATTTAGGGCATGTTTGAATCATTTTAAGGACCTTTCAACCATTTCTCCTATTTTTTCCCTGATCACAGGCATAGCCATATTGAGACAAAGTAACCCCATGAATGTGTGATTTTTCCATGCCCATGTGCTGATGATAACTGTGGCCAGAGGCATTACATTTGTGGGTTGTTGTCTGTCCAGCCCATGCTTGTGAACACGATATCTCAAGAACGCCTTGAGGAAACTTCCTAAAATTTGTTTCAAATTTTCACTTGGACTCAACGATAAACTGATTAGAATTTGGTGGTCAATGGTCAAGGTCAGTGTGATCTCATGTCTGTCTCATTCTCGTGACACGATATCTCAAGAAGGCCTTAGGGGAATTTCTACAAATTTGGCACAAATGTCCACTTGGACGCAAGGATGAACCAATTAGAATGTGGTGGTAAGAGGTCACTGTGACCTCACATAACATTTCTGGTCATGTCTCAAGAATTAATGCGATTATTATGACAAAATTTTACACAAATGTCTAATAGATTAACATAATGAAGTGATGACATTTTATATCCAAAAGGTCATCTTTACTGTGACATCATTACATTCTGCAGAAACACTTTTCTGGCCATTACTTAATGCCATATCTCAGGAACAGAAAGGGAAACATTTGGTCAGAAATTGAATTGGTGACACTAATCTTGTGTGTCCACCTTGAAACTGTGTTGATTGTATAGACCTTCTATACTGCTGGGTTGAGGATGTGTGTAACATTTTAGAATATGCAGTTTCTTCACAGCAACATTTAAAGCATTGCCAACCATTATGGCTACAAGTCAGTGTGGACAGACATGGATGTAAACTGTAATTGCAACTTGACTGGTTCACAGAGGCATACAACCACAAGGCAGTTAGACGTTTCCTGTGGAGTCTGGACCTCCATTAATGCTAAGGAGCAATGTTTTTATGTGTGGGTCTCCGTGTTGTTTGTTCATGCACACACACAAGGGCGTACTGTGTTGAATTCACTTCAACTCAGGACAACTTGTTAAGTCAATGAAAGGAAAGGTTATATAAACCCACAAGCTGTAGGCATTGTCGAGTAGTCTTCTGAAGTGGATGACTGAGGCAGAGGAAAGGAACAAGAGGTGGGAGGAAGAAAACACTGTGAATCACACTGCACGTTGAGAGAAAAGAAGTTCATCTGTTTGATGGTATGGGAGTGATGGAGAAAGAATAGAGAGCAGACAGACAGGCAGCAACACAGAGAAATATTCTGATGATGCACTGCTTAGCTAAGCACTGTCAGCCAATAGGAAAGAAAACAATAGCAATTAGCAAAGCAACTACATGAAAAAAAGACTGACTTATCCTTGAATTCCAAATGTCTGCCTCCCTGGACAGTTACATTAGAAAATCAGGAGAAAAGTGGGAAAGAGACGAACATAAAAAAGGAGAGACTTATATTTGGTGGTGTTCCAAGGCTGCAGGATAAGATTAGTAGGAGTTTTGTAAGTGGATGATACTAGGGACAGATTTTTTCATACGGGTGTAAACATCTCAATGACACACCTCAGGTCTTTCATTAGTGGACTGGAGGAACTTTTCCCCTGACCTGAAACTGTCGTTTTCAATCAGATTTGTCAAACCCTGATCCTCCTAGCTCACTCCCAGTCAGATGTCAGTGGTGGACAAGAGCGTCAGCATCTGGCTTGTCTAGATTCATCACTTTGTATAACTTTGCTTCTTTCCTTGTGAGTGGCCGCTCCATCAGCTTTCCCAATTAGAGTTCACCTCAGCGTGACAAATCCCGCTGCTGTGTCGTGCTAAGGCAAGTCTAATTAGGAATCTATTGTTTGGAAACTGCTTTGGGCATGTTGAGCAATCTAGAGTTCATCAAATGTAAAGTTTTAGTATCTTGTCTTATAATGAATGGCTCATGAAGGGCAGATCCTGATTAAAAGGAGAAAATAACCTCTGCAGAAGTATACTGTTTATATGTATGATGTGAGAAAGTGAAACTGACATTGTGCAGAAAGCGTCTTTAATTAGACACATCCCTGGTTCAGATAAAGGTCAGAATAATTAATTAAAAAGCAGCACTTGTATACATTAACTCCCAATAAAGAACATATGCAATTTTAAATAGCTTACATTTGCAATAAATTAAGAGTAAGTGTACCTTGAAGCATTTTCTCCTTCACAAGGACATTAGTTAAAATATTTGTCTTTCATGAGGGTTATTTGACTCTGATTAACTCTGAGCTTCTATTATGTAGCTCCTCTGTGTTCATGCTTAATTAAAAGTGTCTTCTGAATCTGTTTTTGGTACTTTAAAGAAATCCATATTATTAAACAAAAACTTTAGTCTCAGGGGGAATAATTAAAAAGTAATTTTGCAGAGAGATAACAGGAAGCCTCAGAGTGTGCATGTGAACCTGCCTTTGACAAAGAGAAGATGATTACCCGTCAACAGCTACTGTATCAGGTCACTGCGAAAGACACACAGACATATTTAGTTTTAATAACGATTTGCAAATACTAAATGTAGTTAAAACTAGGTGATATGCAGTAATGAATCATTGCTATCATTTTTATTCTCTGTGGATGGAGGCATGCATTATTCATGTTCGATAATTCTATGCAGCACTTAAATGTTTTTCTACCATCTGAATATAAGTAATACAATGCAAAGGAAATCCACCAGGGACTTTGACTCATGGTGTTTCCATGCACATTTAAGTGGAGCTACGGTTATAGCTAGACTGGGCTACTTAATTGGAACACTGTCCTTGTCCCAGTGTACAAGCACAAGAGGTGAATTGATTTATTGACTGAAGTATGTCTGACTCCGCTACGATAGGTGGTGATATGCCCCCTTTCAGCTTGTTAGTATTGGACCTTTTTCCAGTTTACCTATTACGTCACAGACCAAACAATCAACAGACAAGTTAGCTACGGGTAGCTAGCAGCAAACTGGTACCATGGCAGACAGCTTTACAGCGCTGCACGTTTTATCTTTCCAAAATGTCCTGGTTCTGGATGTAGATCTGCCATGTTGTTACCAGCCTCTTCTTCTGTTACACATTTAATGCTATTCGACTTCCAGATCAAAGCCTGATGCACAAACTGTGGAGCATGCATTGAGTTCCTAGGCCATGCAGGAATAGTTTGACTCCCAATCGCATTATTTGAGTGTATTAGTCCAACTTTGAGAAATTCGATTTAGTACTATTTCAGTCGGATAAACATGTTTACATGTATTTTAAGAGTCTGGTTTTAGTTGGACTAACACAATAAATCCATTTTCTCTAATGATATGTAAATGTACTGTCTGATGTTAACAAACACATGACCTGTATCTGTATCACACTGTACAATAATTGTGAGTCTGAAGTGCCTGCATACTGGAAAATAACAAAAATACAGAGTATTAGAATTGTGTTCTGGAGGTAATGTAATAGGTTACAGATTGCTAATAACACTAGTAAAAACTCCCACAGACATAGCCAGCTAGCTTACAACTCATGATGTAAAGCTTTGCTTTCTGTTTTAATCAACTTTTAAAACTACTGAGACTTGAGAAGAACATAATTATGATGAGAACTTGAATTTTCATAGCGCTTTTTAAGGGACCCAAGGACACTTTACACAGATGAAGGCAGAAAACACAAACAAACAAACAAAAAATAGTGGGTGCAGTTTGCCAGGGAATTCTGCAAACAAATGAGCAACCTGATATTGAATCCATCAGTATGATTCAGTGCTATTTGCTTTTTTTTGGCCATCAAGTTTGTCATATGGAGTCAGACTTGAGTCACAAATTTGATGACTTTAGCCTCAACAAAATCAAAAAAGACTTGCAACCCAACTTGGACTTTAACACCAATGACTTGTGGCTTCACTTGGACATGAGCCTTTTGACAAGATGTGGTTCTAGGGCCCTAGGCGAGCCTCCCCCTGCCTCCCCCCAAAGAACATGTCATTTGCTGCAGCTCAACAGTTAAAGTACTGCAAGTTTATTACCAAAATGAATGCAAATAATCAACTTAGCTTAACAATAAAAAGTAAGAACTTCGAGGGAAGTCAAACAACGTTCATCTGCGCACACTGTGATGCCTCACAGCTGGTTCAGTATCAGCAAAGTTTCCCTTTATATTGATTGTCTTCTGTCATGATCACCATCCATGTGGTGGCTCACTTTTACACTGTGATCTGTAACCTATAGTTAGGCTTTAGCCTCTAACTATCTTTGTCTTTTTAACCTATTTTTGCTGATGAGTCAGTCTGACAGTGCGACACACAGCTGGTTGAATATCAGCAAAGTTTCCCTGCTTCCCTTCACTGGTTCCTGTACAGCAAGGTAGGTCTAATTTCAGTGTTGTAATCATCAAAAAGTAAAAGCAGAATGTGTATACATTCAGTCGTCTATATCTTCAGTAGCTAGCTAGCTAACCCGACACTTTTCACAGTCTGATTTTGGCTTTGGAACAGGGAAGAAGCATATATCTCCTTCCAACCTCTCCCAGTAAAGAGTATCATAAATACACAATATGCCCCAGACACAACATTTAGCTTGAATTCCACAAAACCAGCCTGAAAATGGAGTAAATCTGAGATTACTGCATGAGAGACAGTGGAGCACAGCTGTGTTGTTGTTGGACCCTGGTCTGAGCCGGCCCGGTGCTACCTTATGATTTACCAGTCTGTGTCCGTAGGTGGGACTTAGAGAAGGGTCACTTGGGGAGATGTCTTCATTCCTTTCAGAGACAGACTGAAATCTGTTTCCAAAGAAACGTGCAGCTTTTCCAAGCACTGATCAGGAACAGATAATTGACCTGGGGTCAAAAAGTATTGTGGCGGTGAATACATGGATATATGGTGCACTGATGAATGGCACATTTACAACACTGATGAAGGAAGGGTATTTGAAGGAGTGAAAAAGAATCTGAAGACACTGCTGTGTGTTTGGGGATTTGTTAGAAATAAGAAGGTTAAGATGTCAATTATTTTTTCCTTTTTGAGAATTGAGATCTTTCTCTCATGCAATTCATCTTTTTTCTCACTGAAGAAGGAGATCAAAGAACATTTCACAGGTCTGACACATGCTTGTCTGAATGATGCAGTCTTAAGAGCTGACTAGTTCAGGCAGAACAAAGCAGAAGTGTCAGAGTGATTCAGATGAGTGCAACTTGTGTCAGATACAGGAGTGTCACAAGAGAAAATCCATGGCTAATTCATGGAACTTATGAGAATTCAAAGTACAGGTGCTTTTTGGAGGTACAGCATGTGAAAAATGTTTTTTTTTTTTCACATCACATGACAGTTGTAAGCCATGACTGTAACATGGATTGCCAATTTTAAACTGTCTGTTGATTTGAAGCTTTGGGCTCTTTTATAGGTGTAAACATTCAATGCTTCTCAGCAATGCAAATATTGAGTTGTCCAATCATATGGCAGCAACTCAGTGCATAAAAGCATGGCAACACAGTCAAGAGGTTAAAATAGTTAGGTTCAGTAAATACGCTGTCAGTCAGCCTGGTGAAGGTAGTTTGCCCGGCCTCTGTTCTCTCAGCTCCACAGGAGCTGCTGCTGACAGATGGCTGCTTCTGTGGACAGACACTGAATGCAGGTCAGAGGGTGTGGACTGAAAACTACTATCTTCATGGTGATATAGTAACAGCAGCAATAGAGGGTAAATAAACTAAATTTAGTTAAATAACGTACAACTATTTTCTCAGCCTGCATAATGCGAGTGTATGTGTGTCATCATGGCTCTTGCAAGTTAAGCAGATACTGGATGAATGTGGCCTGTCTTACCTCTAGCTCACACAAAAAGTGTAACCACATCAACTGGTTAAAACTAACAGTTAAACAGTTCATGCAGAAGTGGCAAAGTGAGCTCAGAAGTATGACATCATGTGATATATATGTTGAAATTAAACAAGAGTTTTAACTGGAGAAGTATCTGTTGCATGAAAACCAAATGTACAGACAGGCTATTTGTGATTTTAGAGTGAACAACACCAGAATTCCTAAAGTCAATGAAAGATATAAAGGGCTGGATAGAAACCAGAGGATCTACAAACTCCGTGATAATGATGTGGGAGATCAGCATCGCATTTTGTTTGAATATCAGAATGTAAGCATAATCATTTACAGAGAAAGGTATCTGTTAAAGTATTATTTAAATCATCCATCCATTCATTCATTCATTCATTTTCTAACCGCTTATCCTCTTGAGGGTCGGGGGGGGTGTGGGGGTGGGGGGTGGGGGGGGGGGGGTGTGTGGAGCCTATCCTAGCTGACATTGGGCGAGAGGCGTGGTACACCCTGGACAGGTCGCCAGACTATCACAGGGCTGATATGTAGAGACAGACAACCATTCATGCTCACATTCACACCCACAGACAATTTAGAGTCACCGATTAATTCTTTGGAGTAAAAGCCGGAGTATCTGGAGGAGAACTTACAAACTCCACACAGAAGGGCTCCCCCACTCTGGGTTCAAACCCCCCACCGTGGGCTCGAACCAGGAACCCCAGGTCACTGTGAGGTGACAGTGCTAACCACTACACCACGGTGCTCACTATATCATCCATCCATGTTTAAATTAATTTTGTTATTACAGTCAGATAAGCCAAAAGTTAAGTGCTTTTTGAAGAATGTCCTTCCTTTCTGTAATGAACATTTTTTGTACTTTGGCCATGCCGTGGGCTATAGTTCTGTTATTGTATATAATGTTTGCACTTCATACCATGTGATATGGTCTTGAGTCACATAAATGAAATGAAAAAACAAAACAAAACAGTTTGACCTCCGCTCTCAAGCTTGCTTTTTTAATTCTTCTTTTTAATTTCTCTCACTTTTCATGTGAACAACTGAGTGCTAAACCATGAATGCCAGGAAAGAGTGCACTCTCACCCTCCATATTAAAAGCATATCGTGTGATACCCCTCTCTATACATCAAGGATTTTCATGCTGCCTTTTAGTGTCAGGAACAGCAATAACATAAATAGATTTTATCAAGACATGCTAAAGAGGCCCTATCTGTTTCCTTTCAGTGGGTTCAATGATTTTTTTTTTTTTTACAAACTGAGTTTTCTCTCTTGTAGAACTCAAATGCAGAAAATCCAAACTGCGTGGGCATCGAGGGTGTGCTAGAGGCTTACTTCCAGAGCCTGCGAACTGTTCAACTGTACGGCCCGACCAACTTCGCTCCTGTCATCAACCAGGTGGCTCGGTGAGAGATAACACACACACACACACACACATCCAGAAAGAGACACACATATCTACTTGTGCACAAATGTGTACAATATGTGTCACATAATCATACACACACACAGAGGCACTTATATACACTTACAAACGCATACCTTCATACACACTCATAAATAATGTCTCTCACACATAAAATCTGCACATTAACATAAGTCTCATATGCATGTCACTTACCCTGTGCCATCATGGGAAGCCAGCTGTTTCTATATGCATGCATATACAAACACATGAATATGCCTGAAGTGACTTGCCGGGAGAGAGCAGGAAATATAATGAGCAGCTCACAGAAAGTGTCAATCATCCCTGTCTTTGTAGAGAAATCACAGTTTTTTTTTATTTCAGACATCTTCAGGTTTTAAAAGACTGTGCATTTTTTTCTAAATGAAGATTATGTTTACATTCAACTAAACTTTGCCTCTTCTTTCAGTCTACTCCCAAATACCCATACACACACATACACTACCCTGACAGAGGTCTATTTACTTTTCTGCAAGGTTATCCCAGATCATAAAGCTCATAATGTCTGGCTTAGAAAATCCATTACAGACAGTCAGCTCAGACTTCCCAAACATTAATGAGAATACACAACTGGGCAGGGTCAGTTTACTGGAGAGAGATATGTACCTCATCAAATGTCTTCCCCTCTGGTTTAGATAGCCTCAGTGTTGTAAAATCTTTACTCTGACCTGACACTCAGTTGACACAATTAGCCAAAATGACACGTCTCCCTCGTATGTGTTTTCTCTTTTATTATTGACTTGAAACATAAGTTCAAGCAAAAGATACACATTTCTGATAATTCATCAACATATAAGTGAGTCCTGCCATTTCTGACCCCTGCCAAACCCATATATCAATGTAAAACAACCCTTTACAAATGCACCCCTTGAACAATGTCAGACATAAACACTATTACTTTCTTTCAATTTACCATATAGCTCTACACTTTCATCTCACAGCACAGGTAACATGCAATGATGACACTGTAGAATAGCACTGACAGAAAAAGAATTTTTTAGTTTAAATAAGAAGAAGAGGAAAATAAATAAACATATAATCATTCATTCATTTTCTGTAACTGCTTATCCTCTTGAGGGTCCGAGTGATATGCAAATTCTGGGGTCTATGGGGGTTTACTCTGTTTTGGAGTCAGCCTCAAGTGGCCATTAAAAGAAGTACAGTTTTTGGCACTTCCCTCGCTTCATTTTTCAGCCTCGGAGGTCGCTGCTTGTGTAAAATGGAAAAAAGATGAAGTGATAGCAAAGCTCCACTTCTACAGATAGTTTGTGCCTCCTGCTGCTGCAGGAGGAGTACTGGGGAAAGACTGGAGTAAACACAACAGAAGCTGCTTTAATACCGCCATGATTTAGCAAGAGAATAAGATTAACCAGACAAAACCGATCATTAGGGCAACTGATAGAAAAAAAATTACAAAATGAGATTTTGAGATCTAAATCATAATTTTACATGGAAACAATTGTGAAGTTTTGAGAATAATTTTCTATAAAAAAGGTGTGATATTTTGAGAATTGGGTCAAAACAGAACAGGTTACTTTGAGTCATGTGTGCATGTTTTAGCATTTCCTGACAGTCCATAATCCGCTCTTATTTTAACTTATAAAGTTTGGACAGCAGTGTGGCACTTTGCTCCTGACCGATAGCTCTGTGTTTGGCCAAAAAAACCAGTGAAGTTTAGTAGTTTGAAAACTAAATATCTAGTCTTTATACTGTATTCATCTGCATATAGGTCAGAACAGATTTGCATATCATTGCGATCCATGTTTGTTCAAGTTTTAAACAACGTCCCAACTTTTCTGGAATTGGGGCTGCAAATCTCAACAACAGATGACTACTCCTTAACCTTTGCCAGCACAGATTATCACAAACATTGTTGCTTCCAGCATCAAGCTGTATTCAGTTCCAGTGTTTTGGGGAGTGCAGAGGAAAGATGCTCCCCATAGAGCATGTCAGTGTCACCGTAAAGGTTAATGATACCCTGCTCTGCAAAATATGCCAACCCCTTTAGATCACCTACACAGAGCCCTGGTGGTTTTACTGCTGGAGGCTTTGACTCTTTCATGAGTGACAATACTGTATTAACTCTATATTTTAGATTTGCGCTGTTTTAATGACCACCCATGTTACTTGCTCCATCGCAAACCAGCCAAAAAAAAAGAATAGAAGAATTACAATAAACCTCTTTTATCTTTTATGTTTCTGATTATTCACTACTCTCATGGCAAGCAAGTTATTGTTAAGGTAAGGCAAATTTTTGTAAACTGCAAAAAGTCATTGTTATGGTAAGGGGTGGACAATATGGCCTTATAATAATATCAAGATATTTAAGGGTATTTTTGTGATAATAATATTCTTGACGATATAACTAATTAGTAATAAAAAAAATGTATTTTTCATTTAAGAAAATAGAATTGCACAAAAAAGTGATACAGTTTACAGTTCCTCTTCAATATTCAGTACAAATTAAAATTATCTCTCATTTCTTTAGTTTGTAAACAGCAACAGTAACTCAGTGAGATTCAGATTCTGTGTACAATATTGAAAGTTCAATAAAATAAAATCTACCACACCTCTTTTGGCAAAATTCTAAATGATTGAATTGCTTATTTTTTTCCACCTGGACCTTTATGCTCTGCCATTTCTCCTCTGATCATCACATTGTGTGACAGGCAGTTGTGCTACAATAACCATTGCAAATTTACACATATGTAGTTTTTTGTGAAGCCGCAAGCAGTATGTAGGTTTATATTGCCAAAGGTTTAGTCACTTGACGACACTGACTCCCATGTGTGCACGGCGAGAGAGGAAAGACGCTGTGCTGCTAAGGCAGTTGTTGAATGAGTTCCCTCTGCAGAGAGGGTAACTTGAGGTAAGTCCCTTAAAGTGTCTGAGAAGTTCGGAGCTGTTCAAAAAACATTTATGACTCCACAGTTTATATCACACTAGCGAAGCTCCACCTCTTTTTGGAACCACTGCGGAGTCGCTAATAATTTCGCTTTCAGCCATGCTTGTTGTTGCCATGGGTAACAGTATGACAGCATATGTCCACAAGTTGAAAGCTTGTGAGTATCACGATATGAATTTCCCATATAATATTCAAAATTATACTGGTATTATTGTGAATGAGATGATATGGCACACCCCTAGTCATGGTTGAAGGAAACCAAGATGTACTGTTGGTAAAAGACAGGACAAGTCCTGGTCAGTGTTACAATCAAATGCTTTGGTCAACCATTCATCAACTATGACCTGCACACTGTGCATCATCACATAGAGAAGACTCAATCAAGACAAATGCTTTTGAACTCTGTGTACAGTTGCAGAATGAGTCTCATAAACAGGGACAGACCGGGAATAAAAAGCGACCTAGGACATATGCCCATCAAACCCCACCTGGAGACACACCATCATCCACACAGACTGTCACACAAAAACTTTACATAGTAAACACAGATTTCTTTAATTAACGATGATTGTTTATAGAACCATATCAGTCACAATTAATATAGCACCAAACATAATTAATGTCAGTGGCTGTTCTTCCTTTGTTGAATCCCACTTTAATTGCATTTTGAGTCTGGGCTAATCACATAGAGAAAATAGTTTGAGTACTTTATATAGGTAGTCAGCATTTCAGAATTTTTGATTAAACCAGAACAGAGAAGTGATCTTAAAAATGTTATTTGGGAAGCTACACATAGATTATTTAATCCCTGCTGTTTTGTGGCTGAAAAACACTGAATGGTGTTTTCACTGGACTCTGTGGGAGCTGTGGTCCTGATTTCACCCTGCTGCTCTGTTTCTCCTCTCTGGCAGTTGTCTTCAGAGACACTGCTGCTAAATGCAGAACTGGTTATTTTCAATTATTTGGATGCTCTTGTTTCTTGGGGCTTTAACTTCTTTTACCCAAGAATTTCAGCTGCTCTGTTTCAGTAAAAAGATGTGCAGAGCCATGGGATACAATAACAGTAATTTTGGTAGCAGATGCTGTAAGCATATATTAATATATGATAGTATATGTATGTGACAATAATAATCATATGTGTATAGTAACAGTAGAGGTATGACTAATAATAACAGCAGCAGTGGGAGGCATCAGGCAGGACCACGGCAGCAGCACAACCACGACACACGATCCAGGTGTAGCTGTGATTTGAGGGAAGCTGTGAGACAGTGGAGCACAATGGCTTCAGAAGAGCAGTCGAGTTAGTGACAGATAGTGATAGAACGTAAATGTTAGCAAATGAAGAAGAACCATCTTTTCAGAAACTGAGAGAGAGAAGGAGAGAAGGGGCTCTGAGTATTATAGGAGGTCCCCTGGCAGACTGGGCCTATGTCAGCCTAATTAAGGGCTGGTCCAAGACAAGCCTGAGCCAGCCCTAACTATAAGCTTTATCAAAAAGGAAAGCCTTAAGTCTAGTCTTAAATGTGGAGATGGTGTCTGCCTCCTGACCAAAACTGAAAGATGATTCCACAGAAGAGGAACCTGATAACTGAAAGCTCTGGCTCCTGTTCTACTTTTGGAGACTTTAGGAACCGTGAGTAACCCTGCATTCTCGGAGCGCAACGTTCTGGTGGGATAATAGGGCAATATGAGCTCTCTAAGATATGACAGTGCTTGACCACTTAGTTCATTTTAATTTAGGAGAAGGATTTTAAATTCAATTCTGGATTTTACAGGGAGCCAGTGCAGAGAATTTGATAATAGAGAGTTACAGTAATCCAGCCTAGAGGTAACAAAAGCATGGACCAATTTTTCTGCATCTTTTTGGGACAGGATAGGCCTAATTTTTGCAATATTATGCAGATGAAAGAATGCAGACCTTGAAGTTTGTTTTATATGGGAGTTAAAAGACAAATCTTGATCAAATGTCACTCCAAGGTTTTTCACGGTTGTGCTAGAGGCCAGAGCAATGCCATCCAGAGAAATTATTTGTGTAGTGGTCCATCAGGAAACCTCTTGGTACTCCTGATAGCCATTTCACCTTTGCTCATTAGCCCTCCTTTCAGGTGTGGGGTCAGAGGGGTGACCAAGAGTCGGCCCTGAAATTGAATTGCTCATCCCTATGGCGCTTCCCCCACCAGATACTTGATAGGTTTTTTTTTTTACTCATGCTGATTAGTATCACAGATGGATTATTGAACAGGCCTACAGGACACAGGCCCAGGGCCCCCCCTGGAACAGGGCCTCAGTAAATGACCACAAAGAGATGCAAAATGATTTTAAAAAGACACAAAATGACTACGTAGAGCAAAATAAACACAAAGAGATGAAAAAATGACCCCAAAGAGATGTGTAACAAATACAAAGAGAAGCAAAAATGTACACAAAGAGGTGCGAAACAACTACAAGGAGAAGCAAAACGACCACAAAGAGAAGCAGAAGTGTCCACAAAAAGGTGCATAACATCCAAAAAGAGAACCAAAAATAAACAAAAACATAAGCAAAACTTACCCAAAAGAGGTGCAAAACAATCACAAAGACATGCTTGACAACCACAAAGAGATGCAAAACAACCTTAAAGGGATGCAAAAGAACCACAAATTGGTCCAAATGCATCATACCTCATTATCTTCTGATTATTATTTTCTGAACAAGCATGCACCCATGAGGTCAGTTGGAATAACAACAAAACGACTACAAAGACACACAAAAACAACCACAAAGAGACACAAAACAACCATAAAGAGATGCAAATGCATCATATTTATTATTTTCTGATTATTATTTTCTGAACAATCATGCAGCCACGAGGTCAATGCTTCAAATAACATAGGTAAGAATGAATTAACACACCATGTCTTCCTGCTGAATCCTGCAGCCCATAATCCAACAGGCTCTTTTTAAAACCAAATTAAATTTCACCAGTAAGACTTTCTTGGAGTACAGCCGGTGTTGATTTTTTAATGGATTTTGGCTGGTTATTACCTGCTATTGTATTTTTAGTCCCCATATGAAGCAATAATATGCTGTCCCAGTTCAGTGTGATTGTGGTTGCATAATCAGATGGATTGTGGTGGTGCTGTGTTGCTCAGCTGTGGGCTCAAGAGCTTCAAAACTCCCATCCATTCAGAGAGAGAACATGAAACTTTATTTTCTTGCTCCCCGTCCTAACACTTTTTTCTGTCATTCTTGTTTATTTCATGACTCCAGATATGTTTTGCTTTGTGATCATCAGATTCACTTCCCCCACTCACTTTTTTCTTTATTTTCTTTTCGACTTCCTCCCTACATACCTATCCCACTAACTCTGACTTGCTATCCCTTTATCTCTCCTCCCCCTTTTTTTCATTGTCATCCTCCCTTTTCTTCTTGTCTCTCATCTGCTCTTCCTGGTTCTACTCTGGCTATTTCTCTTCTTCCCTTTCTTCTTAATTAAAGTCCCCATCCATCTCTTCTTCCTCCTCTGGGTCCAGTGTTTCCTGTTACTGCTCCTCACACTGCCCGTTCTCTTCATCCGTGTCTTCTTTGTTGTTGCCATGCATGTGGGAGCTTTAGAGAAGTGATAAGGACAAGAAGGAAGCAAATATAAATATACACGGCCAAATGCAACAACTCTTGCCATTTACAGTAACGTATTGGAACAAGCATCATATTATCACAGCCAGTGAAAAAGATCCTGCTTCACTCCAACAGTTAAAATGTGTTTACACATATTGTATTGTTTTCACTGCTTTTTTGGTCCAAGTTTTGCCTGTATGCTCTTGTGTGTTGTCTGATGCCATGTTGCGTGTTTCTGTGGGCAGAAAAACTGGATTGTTGACTATCTGTGATGATCTATGAAAATACTATTTATGTTATTATTGGAAACATGTAACCAGCCTACACACACAAACATAACCTGCATCAAAGAGTCTACATTGTGTTACCCTCGACCTGTAGAACTGACGGTTCAGAGTTGTTGTTGACTTCTGCAGTGAGACTTTTGAAGTCTGTGAATCCAAAGCCTATAACTTAAGGTGCAGATTGCAGAAGCCCCTCTGGGATCATCACAGATAGTTGTGTTTGGATTCAGCCCCTGTCTGGCAGCTGCACACTGTGATACATTAGAGGATTAGAGAAGGCTTTAAGATAAAAGGAGAAAGAAATGTTCACCTTCCTCTCTTTAGCTCGTTAGGGTAGAGGGTCAGGAGCAGCAGAAAATATTTACTGACTTTACTGCTAATTTGTGACAGAATTACAGAATCAGTTAAACAGCAATAGATAAGTGTGGATCAAAAAAATCCACTTATTTTGTAAAAGGTTATCATCAATTTCAATCAATCAAACAATTTTATTTATAAAGCCCAATATCACAAATCACAATTTGCCTCAGAGGGCTTTACAGCATACAACATCCCTCTGTCCTTTGGACCCTCACAGCGGATAAGGAAAAACTCCCCCAAAAAAACCCTTTAACAGGGAAAAAAAGGGGTAGAAACCTAAGGAAGAGCAACTGAGGAGGGATCTGTCTTCTAGGACGGACAGACGAGCAATAGATGTTGTACAGAGCAGATCAGCATAATAAATCAACAGTAATCCATATGACACAATGAGACATAAAGAGAGACAGAGACAGAGAGAGAAGTTGACAGCAATGACAGTAGCTTACAACAACATTAATTTAGGTAACAATATTATAGTCATAATTACAGTAATTGTGGTACAATATGTTGTACACATGTATTAATGTATAATATATAATAATATATAATATGTACAATAATCATATGTGTATAATAACAGTAGAGGTATGACTAACAGTATCAGCAGCAGTGGGAGGCATCAGGCAGGACCACAGCAGCAGCACAACCACAACACACCATCCAGGCACAGCTGGTACGAGTTAACCTGCAAGACAGTGGAGCACAAAGGCTCCGAAGAACAAGCCGAGTTAGTGACATGCAGTAGGCCCGGGTTAGGGAGATGCAGTAACAGGACATGAATGTTAGCAAAGGAGAGAGAGAGAGAAGGAGAGAAGGGGCTCGGTGTATTATAGGAGGTCCCCCGGCAGACTAGGCCTATGTCAGCCTAACTAGGGGCTGGTCCAAGACAAGCCTGAGCCAGCCCTAACTATAAGCTTTATAAAAAAGGAAAGTCTTAAGTCTAGTCTTAAAAGTGGAGACGGTGTCTGCCTCCCAGACCGAAACAGGAAGGTGATTCCACAAAAGAGGAGCCTGATAGCTGAAGGCTCTGGCTCCTGTTCTACTTTTGGAGACTTTAGGGACCACGAGTAACCCTGCATTCTCAGAGCGCAGTGTTCTGGTGGGATAATATGGCACTATGAGCTCTCTAAGATATGACAGTGCTTGACCACTTAGTTCATTTTAATTTAGGAGCTGATAATAATTGATAATATCAGTTAATAATAATTGATAATAGAGAATTGCAGTAATCCAGCCTAGAGGTAACAAAAGCATGGACCAATTTTTCTGCATCTTTTTGGGACAGGATAGGCCTAATTTTTGCAATATTATGCAGATGAAAGGACACAGACCTTGAAGTTTGTTTTATATGGGAGTTAAAAGACAAATCTTGATCAAATGTCACTCCAAGGTTTTTCATGGTTGTGCTAGAGGCCAGAGCAATGCCATCCAGAGAAATTATTTGTGTAGTGGTCCATCAGGAAACGGTTTGGTACTCCTGATAGCCATTTCACCTTTGCTCATGATGGAGCCTGATCATTTAGAGCTTTGTAAGTTTGTAAGTCAGAGAAAACTACGGAGTCCAACATCATTTTTGCGTACTGACACACCGAGGCAACATTAATTTTAGTGACCTCCGTAACCGGCGTAACCGGGTGTCATTACCACCTGACATGAATAACAGTTCTACTAAATCTACATTTAGCCTTAGCCAGCAGTTTTAAATTTGACTCAATGTCACCCGCTCTGGCCCTAGGGATACATTTGACTATGGTCACATGTGATCATGTGTTTCCATACATCATTCTTTCCAAACAGAAACTGTAGTTGTTATAAAATCACTATACTGGTTTTCTAATCACTGAGAAGATTTGCAGACTACACTGGTTGAAACACATTGCATTGATGATGTGGTGTGGTCGATTCCAGTTGCCTCTCTGTCAGTGCCACTAAATTTGTGCTAATTTTGTGCTAAATTTGTGCTACAATTAGGCTCTCATGTCTTGTTTGCAAGTGATGGTGGTGCTTTTTGTGGTTGGCATTGGACGGTGGTGGCGTTTGACTGACAGTCAATCATCAGGATGAGGACATCAACTCATCAGTCTGTAAACTCTTCTCCTTCAGACTTCTACTTGCTAGCTAGTAGCTAGCTAGGTCGAGGTGGAGAAGGATGGGCACCAACTGAACTAGCATCCTGCTAGCCATTGTACAGACATTGGAAAATAAACTAGACAACCCCCATGCTGCATCAGTTACCAGTGGGATATCAGTAACTGTAATATTCTTTCATTCATCGAAAACATAGCTAAATGCTGGACAGCACCTTTCATCAAGGTAACTCTTTTTCTATATGCTGATCTGACAAAGCAGAGGACTCTGGCAAGAGAAGGAGAGAAGGCATGTGCTTTACAGTGAATAAGGACTGGTGTGATAGTGGGATTTGTGAGGTACTACTGTCCTGTTCCTGCTGCGGATGGCTGCATCTGTTGACAGACAGCTGCTGTATGGCACTGCCCATGTTTGGGACAAGCGATCATACAGCCATCTTGTTGAGATGGAGATGTGACAGTTAAATCATTCCACAACCAGAAACTATGGATTACCAGAAGTATGCGGAAACATGGACAATTATAAAACAACAGCCAACAATGTAATAAGACACAAAAAAGACAAAATTACAGTGCACAAGTTAAAGGAGCTGATGGGATCATATTTCACTGGAGTTGTACCTTGTATAATTCCTTGTAACAAATAAATGATTGATTGATTGATCCAATCTACTGTAACACACACAGGAAGTGGAATATTTTTGTTTCATGTTTTACTGTTGTAGAGGCTATTCAACACATTAAAATTAAACTATGCATCAATGACAGATACTACACTGTAAAGATTTTCACAGGTCCACTGTATTCCCAGTATCTAAAACCTACTTATGATTCACCTTTGGCAGTGCATTACTGGAGGCACAGAGCTGATGGCTCATTGTAGAGGGGGCAGGACCTCTAATGGGCCCTTTTACAGCCTATAGACTGTATGGAGATGCAAGACAGATCCAAGGGGATCTGTGTTTCAATCAACAGACTGCAGAGCTTCTAGCTCCACCTTTTTGTAGTGAATCAGCGTGGTAGGTGCCTCAACAGACGAAAAACAGGACAGAATGAAACTGTCTTATTGTTACCATCCACAACTTTTCATAATGGAAATTAAAAAAAAAAAAAGAAAGAAAGACATATTTTGATGTATAATGAACTTAACTGAACCAAACTGCTGGAACAGAGGGGAATGTGGATTACAGTCAAGTGTGCTATTTCAGCACCATGGACAGTGCTATGGATTTATCATGAAAGAGTGACCTAGTGATATTTAAGCAGCACAACTGCTGATAGGCTATTTCAGAACCATGCTCGGAGTCATGGGTTTTACCCATAGCCTAATTTAGATAGGTGGGGTGAGATAGGGTTTTTGTGCACTTATTTTAATGTATTTTATTTTGTTTTTTTGTCTTTTATGAGCTGCTGGACAGCTGAATTTACCCTTGGGATAAAAAAAAACTTCTTTGTATTCTATTCTTTTTTATTCTATTCTATAAAGGATAAAAAAGTAAGTCAGAGTAAACTAGCGGGGCAGGCAACCAAAGACAGAAGAAGTGAATACACAGTTTGACATTCAGTGATGTTACACAATTAAGTCACACAGAATCAATTACACATGACAATACAAGTGTGTGAGCAATGTATGGCCTGCAGCTAATACAATAACCAAAGTCAGATATTCAGCATCTATGACAAGCTTACATCATCACAAATAATAAAATGGTAATATGAAACAACTTACCAGTGATGTTTTCATCCTGCAGCTGTCAGTTTGACTCCATTCCACCAAAAATGATGGAATACACTGTAGCCTACATGAAATGTTTAAAATGTCCATAATCTAAAAACTCGAACACATCTGAACACATCCAAACTGAACTGTATTCCCAACTATATAGATTAATGTGACCTGATCTTACGGCATCCACACCATCCTCCTCCTGGTAATTCTGTTTTTTGTTAATAGATCATGTTGATCTGGTCATTTTAAAAGTAGCATGCAAGCCTCTGAGTTACAGCCACTGGCCTGTTAGGGCACAGTACAGCACACGTGCAGAACAGCTGCCCCACTCTTAACTCCTCTAACAGTCTACATTCATCTCATGAGATATATATATGCTGAAAATATCAAGGACCTCCTAGGCCTAAAAATATTATGGTTTCAGTTATACTCCAGTCTCTCCCTGTTTTCTTTAACTCGCCTTCACTTTTCAGAATGTAATTTCATCAGTGTGTGTCAATTTATCATTAGTTTTGCCCTTAAGAATTGTTCTGAAAAGAAAATTCTATGCACAGTTCCTATTTCAGCATACTGCTTTCAATGACGTTTCCTCATTTACTAAGTGTTGCAGGGGCAGCAAATGTCACAAAAAGGGACAATTGAGCGTAACAAAGAGAAATATAAACACAATTCAAGAAAGCTGCTGCCATCCTTATGAAAACACTTCTGAGATTAAATATAAAAAGAGAGAAATAGAGACAGAGACAAAGAGCTCCCTCATGCAGAGCCATGTGTGTTTCAACCTACCAGGCCCAGCTTTCCTTTGCTGAGCTCCATTATCTGGGGGTCGCACTTACTCACACAAGCTTTGGAGTGGTCAGTTGTCAAACTGATGTTAGAGGGGCTGAGCGCTCTTTATGTGTGAGAATATCCTCTCTAAGAGATATAACAATCCTGAGACTGTTGGGAAAGCCAATGCAATGTTCCTGAGCCAGCTAAACGTCTTCAATAGAGATATCCAGCAGGTAAAGATGCAAGGTCATGATCATGCACAACTGTGTTTTCCACTTTCATCCGTAGCTGTGCAAACTTTTTAACCAACAGTGTTGGAACTCTTGAGCTTAATCAGTTACCATGATAAAGATAAGAAAGAGGTAAGAAAGAGGTAAATCCAGTCCATGTCAGTCAAAGCTCTTGGAATTGATCGAGAAAGAGAAAATGGGTCCATACTTTAGAAATTTCCGAAATCCATTTGTAAACTCCTACTCAAACCTGCTTATGTAGTTGAATATTTCTGTGGTGCTGATGCTGTGCAGGCGTAGACAGCCCCCTTAAGTGTCTGAAGTCAGTGAATGGCTTTCCACGTTTTGCATTAAATTAGCAATGTGATAGCTTGCTTTGGTAGCATGATGTTTAGTGGTAGCAAAGTCTTTGAGGGTGTTTGCTTTCTTCCTATACCTAGACACAGCATATTTAATGGATTTACCCTCATCTGTCTCATCGTTGAAAGTTTTGTCATGTTTGGTCTCAATCATGGTGTTTAACACTCGACATTCAGCAAACAACATTTTTAAGACATAGAGTACACAGGTCCTTCTGAAACACCAATCAACACTCTTCTGTCCGCTACCGCCTGCTCCTTCTTCTTCTTCAAGTGTTGTGTTTTTCATTACCTGCATTCTGTGAGGAAGGCAACAAGTACTAGTTATTCAGAAAGAGTAGGGCGGGTCTTTGTGGAATGGTACTGTGGCCGTAAAAGAGATCATTTGGCATGCGGACCAGAGGGCACCACAATATTTCCCAAAAAATTCTCTTGCACTTACAAAAAGGAAAAGACAACATGACCAAAAAAGAAAAAAAAACAAGAAAAACAAATAAAGAAAACAAAAAACAAAACAACCAACAACTTAAAAAGGCAGCCACAAAGACCTCCCCCCAGCACCCCCACAATTCTTATACCTATGTATACAAACACACACAGCATGTACATAAACACAAACATATACACATACTGTCTATCAGCCCCCCTCCTGTACCCTTCTAAGATGTTGCCCCTCTAATATGATCCATAAATGTTTGCCATATTTGACTTGAAGTTGTCAGCTCTCACGTAATGCCTAAAACAAAAGAATTATGTGAAGCCACAAAGGCAGCCATCTTGGCACTGCTGGAAATTGGCATGAGTGAGAGACAGGTAGCCAAAAAACTGAAGATCTCCAAGACAGCCGTTCATTACACCAAGAAAAAGCAAGCCGAACACGGTACTACCAAATTGCTAGCTGGTCGAGGCAGGAAACGTCTTTCTACCCCACGAGAGGACCGTGCACTCATCCGTTCCTGTGTCAAGAATCGTCGTCAGAACTCCAGGGACCTTAAAAATGAGTGGGCACTGTCGAGAAACGTGACTTGTTCAGCAAGGACAGTTCGAAACCGACTTCTTGAAGCTGGTCTGAAGTCACACAGGGCACGGAAGAAGCCCTTCATCAACGAAAGGCAGAGGAAGACCCGCTTATGCTTTGCTAGGGATCACAAGGATTAAACTGTTGATGATTGGACTAAGGTTCTCTTCAGTGATGAATCCAATTTTGAGTTGATGCCCACTCCAGCCAACTTACTGGTTAGGAGGAAGCCTGGAGAAGCCTACAAACCAGACTGTCTTGCCCCTACAGTAAAACATGGGGGTGGATCGGTGATGATCTGGGGTTGTTTCAGTATGGGTGGAACAGGGCAAATGCAATTGTGTGAAGGGCGAATGAACCAGGTCACGTACAGGGCTACTCTTGAAAACAGTCTTCTTCCATCAGCTGATAAACTCTTTCCTGCCTCGAATGACTGGATTTTCCAACAAGACAATGCCCCTTGCCACACGGCAAGGTCAGTTAAAGCCTGGATGGAGAACCAGAACATTCGAACTATGCCTTGGCCTGCTCAATCACCAGATCTAAATCCAATTGAAAACCCGTGGAACATCAACAAACTCAAAATGGAGAACCACAAGCCCAAAAACAAAGCAAATTTGTTTGAATTTTTGCAACAGGAATGGGCTGCTGTGACCGCAGAACAATGTCAGAAGCTGGTGGAGAGCATGCCAAGACGCATGGCTGTAGTCATCAAAAACAATGGTTATGCAATAAAGTACTAACTCCTGTGTGTATCATGTGACTAACAGACAGAAAAGAAAACATGAAACACCTAAAAGCACTGTTTTTGGCAGTACAATGCCATAGCTATTGATGTAAGAACTTATGTGATTTTGGTTATTATCAAGAAAACCATGGAAAATGGCTAGATATCAGCTCTTAAATTAAACTCTTATGAGCTATTTTTGTTGTTATCATTATATTTGTCCAAACAAATGTACCTTTAGTGGTACCAGGCATTAAAGTGAACAAGAAATTGAAGAAAACAAGGGTGGTCTAATAATTTTTTCCATGACTGTATGTATGATTTTATAACGTATAAACTTGCTTCTTGCATCCCTCATGGCCCAGCCTACATTTGAGATCATTTCCTGCCATAAGTCTTCTGTAATCTCACTACCAAGATCCTTATGCCATATTAGTCTCAAGCTTTCACACAGTCCAGTTTGAATATTTGACATTTTTCTGTAAAACCTTGAGGCAGAGTGTAGAGTATGAGGAGAGTTCAAATATTCTTCGATCTCATTCTCCCCTTTCTCTTCTCTCTTCAGCCCAAAGACAGATCCTATGCTGCTCCTCAGTTGTAAATATTTCCAAAAATCCCCTTTATCAGTTAAATTGAATTGGTTTTTAAGAATCTCAAAAGACATAAATGACTGACCCCTGTAGAGATTGTTGACTACACAGATCCCCTTTGCCAACCATGTGTTCCATAAAAATACCTTTTTCCCTATACTGACTGAGGGGTTATTCCATATGGACGAGTAGCTTTGTTTATTGGATATCCCCAAAGTCTTATGTCTTATGTGCCCTAGCCCATGCCCATTGGGAATGTTGTAAAATCGGGTTTCCTTCTTCTGTCCCTGTATTCTTCTGTGATAATAGTTCCATCACGCTAGATGGAGCTGCGAGAGACCTCTCTATCTTTACCCAGCCAGGATTAGACTCAGAATTGGCCCAATGTTTTACTAGTTTATTCATTTCAAATGCAATGTTATATAATTTCACATCTGGGAGAGCCAATCCACCACAGTCCCTTGAGGCGAAGAGTTTTTTCAGGCTGATCCTAGGCTTTTTTCCATTCCATAAAAAAATCCCTAATCAAAGTATTATATTGTCTGAAGATTCCATCAGAGATGGTTACTGGTACCATCATAGAGATGTAATTAACTTGTGGGGCAAACACCATTTTAATAATATTGATTTTCCCCCATAAGGTAAGATTTAGCACTTTCCATTTGTCCCAATTTTTCTTGATTTTTTATTAAAGGAGCCATATTAATATAAATTATATTTTCCAAATCTGAACACAACGTTATGCCTAAATATTTCATTCCAACTGGAATCCACTTAAACTGGAGTGTGGTAATTGTTGATTGGCTGCACCCTCTCGATATCAGCATACATTCAGACTTTTGCCAATTAATCTTATAGCCTGATATCTTCGAAAAAGATTCATTAGGAATTGAAAATACAGGGTCTTTGATCACTAATAAAATATCATCTGCGTACAGAAACATTTTGTGTTCCTCTTCCCCTTGTAAAACCCCCTTAATACTATTGTCTGTCCTGATTGCAGTGTCCAGGGGCTCCAGAAAAAGTGTAAAGAGCAGAGGTCTCTCTGTTTGGTCCCAAGTGTTAAGTTAAAGAAGGGTGATATCATTCCGTTTGTTGTTACTACTGTCCTTGGATTTGAATAAATTATGTTAACCCACTTGATAAAACTTTCACAACATCCAAATGATTTAAGGGTATACTGTAAAAAGCCCCATTCCACCCTATCGAATGCCTCCTGGGCATCTAAGGAGACGACAGCAATTGGGGTGTTTTCCTCCTAATTAAGCTGAATATGGTGCAATAGATGTCTGACATTATCTGTGGATGAGCTTCCCTTTGTAAAACCTACTTGGTCTGGATGAATTAAGTGTGGTAAAATGCTTTCCATCCTGCCAGCCAAAACCTTTGTCAGAATTTTGCAGTCTACATTAATCAAACTAACCAGCCGAAAACTTCCTAGGTCAGTGGGGTCTTTATCTTTTTTAATAATTAGGGATATCAAAGCTTCGTTAAATGTGTGAGAACGATTCTTCGTACACAGTCGTTAGGATAGGAGCCAATTTATCAATATACTTCTTATAATATTCTGAGGGAAAACCATCTAGGCCAGGTGACTTTCCAGTCTTCATTGACAAGATGGCACTTTTGACCTCTCCTACCATTACAGGACTTTCTCTGATCCATTGATATTTCTGGTAATTTAATCTTTGAGAAAAATGTCTCATAGTTACCCACTTCTGGATTAACCTCAGATTTATAAAGTTGTTCATAAAAATTTGCAAACACCTTGTTAATGTCCCTTGTATTTGTTACCAGTTCCCCTTTCTCATCTTTAACAGCTGGTATGGCATAACTAGCCTCTTTCTGATGTAACTGCCTAGCCAATAGCTTCCCTGATTTTTCTCCACTCTCATAGAAATTACTTTTCAATCTAAATAGGGCATGCTCTGCTCTCTTATTATATATTTCATTTATTTGGAATTTCAAGTCACATATTTTTTTCAGTAGCAGGTTAGTGTGTTTCTCAGCATTTTTTTTTCTCTAAGTCTTTGAGTTTAGATTCAAGTTTTTTCACCCTTTGTGTTTGCTCTCTTTTTTCCCACTGGAATATGCTATAATTTTCCCTCTTATATAAGCCTTAGAGGCCTCCCATACTGTCCCGACTTTGTCTGTTGACCCCATGATCACCTGGAAGAAATTGTCAATTCCTTTTCTACTAGTCTATTGAATTCTGGGTCCTGAAACAAAGATATAGTCAGTCTCCATCTGTTTTTCTTTGCTCCGCTTGGGTCGATTACTAAACCTAGTTGCATTGCAGCATGATCGGTCAGGGCTATAGGTTCTATTGAGCAATCTGAGACACTCTCCACCAAATCCTTGCTGATCAAAAAATAATCTATCCTGGAGTGGGATTTGTGAATATGAGGATAAAAGGTATATTCTCTCTCTCTTGGGTTGACAAGCCTCCATATATCCATCAGTCCAAGATCTTTCATCAGTAGTCTGATTGCCATTCTGTCTTTTGAGATATTATTGGAATAAGCCGTTTTATCCAGAGCCCCGTCTAAAACTTGGTTAAAATCTCCAGCTATAATTGTATAACCATCAACTATGCTCCCCACTGCTTTGTTTATTTTGTGGAAAAAAAATGGATCCTCGATATTTGGAGCATATATATTGCATAGATTAACTTTAATTCCATTAATTTTGGCTTCTAAACATACCATCCTCCCCTCCTCATCCTTATGTTCCTTCAAAACAAGAAAATTAAGCTTCTTGTGTACCAAAATAGCCACTCCATTTTTTTTTACTGGAGTATGTGCTATGATATATTTGCCCAACCCAGTCTCTTTTCAGTCTAGCAGCCTCTGAATCAATCAGGTGCGTCTCTTGTATACAGGTTATTTGGGCTTGTTGTGATTTTAGGTATGATAAACATTTCTTTCTTTTAAAGGGGTTTTGTAACCTGTTTACATTCCAGGATACTATCCTTATACAACTAGTCATGGCTTAGCTAATGTATATTCTGTACGTCATATTGAGATGACAACTCACAAAGAGGAATGGGGCAATGAATAAAAAGAGAAAAGACAAGAGAGGTGCTGCCCAGCTGCCTATCAAAACCCAAGAGACCAATAACATAACAAACCTCGTATCTAACCCTTTCAGAACAAAGAAATATATGAAACCCCCATATATAGAACCTTATACCCACCCCTACCTTCCTCTCACTCTTAAGAGACCCACCACAAACATGGTCCATGAGTCGCACTGAAGTGGTCCCCATTAGAGACCCCCCACCACCCCTCACAAAGTTATTACTTGTTGGTAGCTATCTCTGCAGCATTTAAGTATATGCGCTGGCCAGTATATAATACTAACGACATTTCGTAGACGGCATTTAGTTATAATGCTGTAATTAGTACTTTAAGTGCAGGGCGTGTACAAATTAAAAAACAGAAACAAAAACACACTTAGTCTTCTTCACTCTGACATAAGTAAATCCAAATAGGGCTTTAACAGTAAGGTGTGAAGCCACATCACCCTTTACATTAGCTTAAAAGAATAATACAAACTAAAACACCTGTTCAATGTCTTCAACCGCCCTAAAATGTCCAACGCCCCAATGTTTGGGCATATAGTCTTATGTCCTATTTACTGTGTCCTGGAGGTCCCGAAGACGACTTGGATCAAGTCCAAAAAGTAATGATTAAAAAACATGTCCTCGTCATAGGCGGAAATCCCGGGGGGGACACAGGGGACGTGTCCCCCCCTTCCATAAAGTTGTCCCCCCCAAAAATCATTGTAAGCACACAAAAACAATTGAATAATAATATAGTCATGTTCAATAAAAGCACAACACAAGCGCTGCAAATTATAAACGTAAAACCTTTTTTTTTTAATTGTTGAAAGATTATGACCCCCCTATTTCTCAAAGTGGTTTAGTCCACATGCCGTTTCTAACGGGCGGGGCTACCGGCAGCTCCGTGTGTCAGCGAGCAAGCGATCGTCTCATCTCTCTTATTCTTGATGGTATTTCCTCTATAGTTTTGGAAGTTATTTTGAGCTTCAGTTTTGTAAAGCTACTTTGATGGACTATGGTGGAAATTAGAGCAGGGTGCAAAGAAATTCTGTTAGATGTGGTCTTAAAGGTGTATCATTTCCACCTTCCACCTAATACCATTGTTGATTTTTCAGTTTGAACATAGAAAGACCTGTATACAGGTAGAATATGCACTGATACACAACAATGCTATTCCTACTATTATTACGTTTTCTAATATTCAACATGCTGTGGGCTCAACCCTGCAAGGCAAGTTCCAAAGGAGCAGGAGAGAGGGAGAGAGCATTTTTTTCATGTCCCCCCCAGGAATTACTCTCTGAAATTTTACTGTTTATTGTCCCCCCCCAAAATGAAATGGGATTTTCGCCCCTGGTCCTCGTGTTACTGTGCCCAGAGAGTTGCTGTCCGATCCATCACATAAATCCGGATCCCATCGTAGTCGTCTACTGGCTCAACCGTAGGTCTAGTAGCATCTGATCTGATCGTTAAGAAAGTCCATTGCCTCCCGGTGATTCGTAAACTCTTTTCCCCTTCCATATAAAATGCAGCTCCTCTGGGTATGCAAGGGTGAAGCGCATATCAAGATCGTGGAGCCGGCTTCTGACATCCTCGAACTTTCTTCTCTTCTCCGCCGTCTCTTTAGTCATATCGGGGAAGAATGACAGTCTGCAGCTATCCCAGATTATTTCCTCCTTGTTTCT
Source organism: Cephalopholis sonnerati (assembly GCA_019142605.1). Taxonomy (NCBI): domain Eukaryota; kingdom Metazoa; phylum Chordata; class Actinopteri; order Perciformes; family Serranidae; genus Cephalopholis; species Cephalopholis sonnerati. The sequence continues at coordinate 45,472,318 of JAGQAX010000002.1, forward strand.
ATATTTCTGCCTTGCGGCAGCCAACACCCACTCCCACTCCAGAAACCTTAGAAACCGCATGATAATGGGCCTGGGTGGCCGGCCTTCCTCAGGCAGTGGTACCAGGGGCTCAGGTGCACTCATTGCAGCTGTGTTCCGTCAAGTTCAACCCCCAAAGCTTCAGAGATGATTTTCCTCACATATTCTGCTGGTTTGCCATTTTCGGGTTTCTCCCTCAGACCGATGAGTCTGAGGGAGAAACTCGCAGGGATTCTTGCATCGCGGACAGCACACTTGCTTCGTTAGATTCTCCTTTCCCAACGCCCGCAGTTTTTGCTAGCTTAGCGGTAGCTTCGCCAGTTATTCTAGCCACGGTGCTTTGTCTGCTGGTGACCAATCTGGTTGTCATTATGCCAGATTTCTCAACTCAATAATGTTAACTGTCACCTCCTAAAGGAAAAAAACATGCAAAAAAAATGTGCAGTAGAGCTACTCAGGTTTGACTAACTTAAGCAAACCTGGGGTATATAGGTGGGTTAATCGGGACGTTTCCAACTAGGCGACCATCTTGCTCAGTGATCCCACGTCTTTCCTGCACTCTTATGGCTAGTGTGTCATTGGGTGCACTACTGTGTGCCAACGGTGGCACGCGTGCCTAAGGTTGCCAACCCCTGTTTTGGAGGGTTAAAAAACAAGTCACTTTTTCATTTCTTTCCAGTAAAACAAGACAAACAAAAATTTGTAACTTTTCTAGCAATCACAGGTTCATTTTATGTTGCTCTGGTGCTATGACCAAATATTTAAAGTGAGAGTTTAATATTCCTATGCCAAAGGCATGTACAACAGAAGAGCTGAAACACCTTATGGAGAAGGTTCATTCATAAGATCTGTTCATAAGATTTGTTCCTGTTTCACCTGTTGATACACATTCCTATTACTCTATAGAGACAAAGAGCGAGATAGATAGGGAGAGGAAGAGGATGATGTATAATGAGAGGGGGAGGAAAACAGAAAACACGAGGAAGGGATGTTGACACAGGCAGGAGGACAGACAGAGAGGAATCCAGCAGACAGGAAGAGAGAGAGACAGTTTGCCATTTTGCCTGCTCTCAGCCTCAGGCCAGACTGAGAGTGTGAGCCAATCAAACAGTGAGTCAGACAGCAGGTCTTCCTTCTCCCTGCTGGGATCCTAGCATTACCAGCAAAACACACACACACACACACACACACACACACACACACACACACACACACACACACCACACGCACATACACACACACCGGCCAGTGTAGAACAAAAATACTGTATTATACAACACTGTTTTATGTGGACTGTATTACGAGAAGCCTGTGCTGGCAAGGCCTCAGCATCCGCTCTTTAGTGTGCATCAGCTGAACATTTCAATCCAGTCTACACACTGAACAACCTGCAGAAAACCCACTTTCTATCTGAACAATGTACAATTACCTGCATGATGTATATTCTATTCAAAAGCTCAAATGACAGGTGTGGAGCCCATTTGATTTATGTGTAAATCAGCAGGTAACATCTTCTGAACCTTTAGATGATCCAAATGGGTTCATTAATTTGTTCCCTGGGATCTATGTTTCCCAGGTCTATATAGCACATAAGGGGAACCTAAAAACCCAGCTCTGTATTCACTTAATATAACATGAACTAGGCTTAGAGATAGGTTTAACTGGATTATATTTATGAAATACTGATGTGAAATGGATCAAATCTGACCAAAACACAGTAGGAGGGTTAATGTTTGTTAACAGAATACTGAAGTGGGAAACATAAGATGCCGCAAAAACAGAGCCTTAGGAACATAGTACCTTGGGAACACAGGATCTTGGTAACATAGGACCTTGGGAAATTCAGACCCTGGGAGCATAGGGCCTCACTGAGAATGATTCAGGGAAAAAAGGAAAAGGTCTGGAGTGCTTGGATGTTCAAACAGGAGTGATGATGGTGGTCTCTTACAGGGAGCACAAAAGTTCAAAAAAGAACAAAGGACCACCTCAGGTCTACTAAAACTTTTAGACACATGGAGCAGAAAGTCAGGGAGTGAAATGCATCAACCAAACAAAAATAATTTTGTTGCCAGTGTTTTTTACAGCCACATCAGAAATGTAATGTTATGTAATGTAATGTTATCTCTACACACAACCTCACTTCTATGTGTGTTTCTGTTTGTGTGTGTGTGTGTGTGTGTGTGTGTGTGTGTGTGTGTGTTTTATGATGGTAGGTGTGCTGCAGAAGTGACTGATGGCTCCCAGTACTTTGTACTGCTGATGATCACAGACGGCGTCATCTCAGACATGGCTCAGACCAAAGAGGCTGTGGTCAACGTGAGTGGACACAACACTGCACACAAAACACAACAACTACATCGAAGGACACCACATGGATGGATTCCACATTAACATAAGTTGTCAAATATCATTCAGCTCTAAACAACATCCAATCAGGGAAGTTACATCCTAACTAAAGAAGAAAGAACAGTAAATCAGAGATAGAATCAAAGATGCACTTGGTAACATTTTTACCATTTCACCAGCCTGGGGCCTAGAACAGAACAGTCAAACGTAGATTTATGCCTGACTTTATTTGGATATGGCAACGGGTGCATGGTAAGTTATATACAAAGATCCAATATTACTTGTTTGGGCTTCAAAGTTTGTAAAATCCAGACCTCTCCCTTGTATTTGGTCCTGCAAGAACACTGGTGGTAGACATCATATGGACCAAACCGATCATAATGGACAAACAAACCTCAGTTTGTTTTAACCAAACAGGTTAGATATGAAAGCATTCTTAACATTCAAGCCCATGTTGATGCTACCGTAAACTGTAAAAATAATGAAGGTAGCTACAGTGATTTCACCCAGTGGTTTGTGGACTCCCATTTTAAAGCCTCGAGTTTCGTACATTGGCCGTCGCCATCTTGATTTTTGGAACCAGAAGTGACCATATTTGAGCGAAAGGGTGGCACTGTGGAGGCGTGAGGGATGGATCTGGGGTGGACAGTCTGTCACTCAAAGCGGCCTGCCCTTAATTATGTGTAACTTTAAGCCTTAATAAAACGTAAATTGGTGAGGTTTTTTTTAATTTACTATAGAGACCAAAACAGTTTTTTTGTCCCAGGCTGTAAAATGTTTATTTCTGCTGTAAAGTTGGGCATTTCAACATGAGGTCTAGGGGGACTGACTGGCTTCTGGAGCCAGCCTCAAGTGGCCATTCAAAGAACTGCAGTTTTTTGGAACTTATGTGTTAGCATCATTTTTCGCCTAGGAGGTTGTTGCTTAAATGCCACATTATTTTGTTCTCAGGAGGTTCGTGGAAAAGGTGAGCCTATTTTTCATGTCCTTGTGGCCTGTACAGGTGGTCATGCCTTGGTAAGCAATGGCCTTGCCCACTCAAACATGATTATGCATATTACCTGCAAATGTCACAATGGCAGTAAATTATGCATTTTGTTAATGACAGGAAAACAAAAGCAAAACAGCAGAATCCAACCAGAACAACAAGAAACAGCCAGTGTAAAAGCAGACCATTGCAGTCAGGTCCAATCAGTTGTCAGAAAAAATGTTAGCATTGTATGTTTCTGCAAACCATTCATATGTTACATTTGCACGTTATTATGTAGCAGTTACATTAAAACTTTATGTTTCAACATTACTGTGGTTAATGTGTGGTAGGTTATGGCAAAAGAAAAGATTGTGTTTTGGCTTAAAATACCTGGCTTTAGGGGCACAGCCCCCGCTGGAAATGCAGCAATGACTTGGGAAAAAAAAAAAACAACCGTTTTTCATGCCCATTATTAGCAAATCTAATCACGTCCTGTCTACCGAATTCACCTTAATACCTTCAGGCTGGTGTTACAAAGTGCCCCTTAGGAAAACAAATTGCTACTTTGAGTCCTTTATTCCCTCTGCTATCAGGCTGCTAAATGTTGACAATTGTCTCATCAAATTAATGCCTTATTTTGTAACCACGTAGTTGGTCCAATGTGTGTCTGTTTTTCCTCACATAGTTGGCAAGCCCATATATTTAACAAATGCAGTTAATTACTGTGCAGTGCACTATATTGTTGATTTATATTTACTAATTATTCACTGAAGTATGTAAATTATTATTCTTTGTCTGGTCCTGATGTAAGTCAGCATGCGCGGGACCACACAAACTGCCAGTGTGCATCTTTTGCCCATGTATTGATTTCTCTGCCATATTACTCCTGTTGATTGCTGCTTGTTTCTGCCTCTAAGTTTGTGTATGGTCCAGGTAGGTTGTAAAACTGAACTGACCTACTGGGATAAATAAAGTTGTCTGAAATGAACTGAACTGAACTGAACTGAATTGAACTATCACAGCAGGAAAAACAGGGTTACTACAAAGCACTCATGTTTGATGCCCAAAAAGCCACTAGACATACAGCAATGTCTCAATAAATCACAAGCAGTTTTGTTGTTTGATGGTCTCAAACAGTGGTCTGCAGCTTGACAGGCATCTCGCCTGGGTGATATGCCATCCCCTATCCCCTCCACCTCCTGATGACAAAGTCAAGGAAGTCATATACACTTTAGAAATGCTGATATGATACTGTATGAAACACACAAATGTAACATATTTATGGTTTACAGAAACGTACAATTCCAACATCCATCCATTTTCTTCTGGTGTATGGGCCACTCTGAACAAAGAACAGTGTAAAGACATGAAAATGGTCTGAAAGCATTTTAATCCCACTGCAGCCAGGTATATGCAGACGTGTGCACATACGTCAAGCATGATATGCACAGTTTGTATTTTTGAGTGGGGGAACAGTAGCCTAGCTCTCACCCCTTCTGTGTTGTCTCCACAGGCAGCCTCCCTGCCCATGTCTATCATCATAGTGGGAGTGGGCCCTGCTGAGTTTGATGGTAAGAGCTTGCAAATACATTCAGAGATTTCATCACCTGTTTAGCCAAAACAATCGCCATATTGTTGCTATCTATCTTGCTACATTGTTGAAATAGTTCAAATACACATGAACATTGCAAAATTTTGCTCATTTTATGCCTCTCAAGCTTTCACGGTGTAGACATGTAAATCCTCTTTTTATCCTCCTCACCCACCCCCACTTACATGCCCGTTATATGAGTCAGTCATCCACACTGTTTCATTATTTATCAGGGGACTGTGGTAAGCCACAGACAGACAGGAAATCTCAGCTACAGTACTGCAAAACAAAAAAGAAATAATTCACTAGTAAATCCAACCTGTTAATGCAGAATAGTAAATAGGTACCTGCATGAAAAATCCAGATGAGGTGAATGACCCCGGGACATTCAAAGGAACTCAAGAGACTTGTTTATGTGGTGCTCTGGGAAAATTCACTGACAGGTGTGCAATACTGAGAATGTATAGGGCTGTCAATATTTTTTATTGTGATTAATCTCTGAATTTCAATAGTTAATCACGATTAATCACACTTTTTAATTGCAGGTTTAAAATTCCATTATTTTGTCCTTCAAAGCAGTTTTAAAGTCCATATTAACACGGTGAATCAATTCTTACCAGAATGTTTAAACTGTGAATCAAAAGAATGCAAAGAAATTGACCTCATGATCTTGACTTTTACATTTATTTCTTTGAAATCAGTGCTGCACTGCTACAACAGTGTGGTCGAAGAGACAAAATAGCAGCATGCAATTAACCCTCTGAGACCCACATACTGTAGACCCATTTTTGTATTCTTTTGGGGAGGACAGGGGATCTTTTGGGGGAGATAGCAGGTCAACGGTATATCCCACACAGAAGTGGTATACATCAGCTGAAAGCTGTAAACCAGATGATTAGTTTGAAATGCAATTCAGCAGTCATGTCAGAAATCTCTGATAAACATCAGATGCAAAAAAGTGCATAGTTTGTGTCCGAAACTGTATAGGACTATCATAAAGTGGACATGTAAAAAAGATGTGAAAATGGCCATGCGGTTTTTCCCTCACCTTTAGAGTGTTATTTGGCCCCTTGCTGTGAAGCTAGCATATCATAGGCAAGCATTTTTTAATTAAATGTCTAAATAATCACATTTGCAAAATGAATGTGAAGTATATGTACTTTCTACACCATCACCCAGAAATGAATGTTAACGAAGTGGAGCAGCAGTCAGCATGCTAATGAACAAGGCCGGCTGACCAACACATGCTGCAGCAATAAAAAACTTAAACCTACTCTGTGATGAAGAAAATTACTCTCTGCTCAATCTGTTTCACCTCAAAAATCCTGCGCCCATACTGCTCTGTGTCTTGGCTTTTCCTGTAGCTAATGTGCAGTAGAGAGGCTGCTCTGCATTGCTGGAGATGTCAGTAAAAACACAACAGAGTCGTGGAGCACACTCCCTCCCCCTGATTTTGTTATTGTCATATCGCCAGGAGACTGTGAGGTGCTTTCAAATGAATTAATTATGATAAAAGGCTGTTGACCATTTATTTTTCAACAGTACGTGAGTTGCATAATACATCTTTTTTTGAAGACTTTGTGACATTTGAACATGTCCTCCAATAACATGACATCATCAGTCGTCCTATTGCCCTCTCTGTCTTTTTCTCTCCTCTTCCTACTTTATGCATTTTGCTGTCTTGGCCTCTCCCAGTAGGCTCTGTCAGTAATTCAGCAACAGAATTACAAACTATATTTTTCACTCAATAAAACCTTAAAGAGGACCTATGATACTCATTTTCGGGCCTTTGTATTTGATTATAGGACTCCTATAGAGCAGCTACACACGATTACCCGCACCGAAAGCTTTGTAGATCTTTGGGAAGCTGTGTCTCTCGCTGCATCGCTTCCTTGTATATCCCGCATCCCACAAAAACGGTCTGTGTTATTTACTCCACCCCCCCCCCCGGCTCCGAGCCCACTCCGCTGTGATTGGTCACACTCCCGAGGACTTCCGAAGGACTGCCGAGCGCTGCCGAGCCCCACCTCCTTATTTTGCCGGTGCGGAAGTTGAGAGAATTTCACTTTTGAAAATGTCAGCTTTTGAAATACAGCCCTATGTGCTGGATCCCGAATCCGATCCGGAGGTAGAGACTGGACAGCCTGAAGTTTCTCAAGTACAGAGGTTACTTCAAAACATCTCTGAATGGTAAGTAACGTTAGCCGTTAGCCGTAGCTACCTCTGCGGCGTATTCCTGGGCATGCCCATATAAGTAAGTCCGGCACACATTGACGTCAATGGGACTATGTTAAAAAAAGACAGTAAAACACAGCGTGCAGAGCCATCCAAAACAGCTTGCAGGGCTCACGTCCAAATGCATAAACCTCATAATTTGACACTTTGGCATCGTTTAACACGAGTATCCGACATTGTAACAACATTTATAGGTCAGAAAAGAGGAAAAGCATAATAGTTCCCCTTTAACAAATAAAAGGCTAATATAAACAATAAAGATAACGTCATCTGCACTGGAATCCAGCAGAGTAGACACCTGCCCCCAGGAAGGCCGAACATCACCTTCATCAGGGCTGGAGAGAAACCTCAGTCACAGCGAAAGGGCCCAAGTGGTCTATTATCCTCAGCGTGTGACTGGCAGCTGAAGGTGGACCTTGGGAGACAGTTGAAGTTCCCAGAGCACATCACAAGCACAACACTCAGGCCAGATATGGTCCTAACATCTGAGAGGTCAAAGCAAGTGGTGCTGGTGGAACTAACAGTCCCCTGGAAAGACTGGATTGAGGTGGCCTACGAGCGGAAGAAGGCAAAGTATCTCGAGCTGGTAGAGGCCTGCAGGCTAAATGGTTGGAGGGCCCGCTGTGAGCCAATCGAGGTTGGCTGTAGGGGATTTCCGGGGCAGAGCCTGCACCGGACACTCAGGCTCCTTGGCATCAGGGGGTTACAGGAGAGGAAAGCCACCAAAACCATCAGTGAGGCAGCAGAGAAAGCCTCAAGGTGGCTGTGGATTAAGAGGGGCGATACATGGTGTAGTGCGCTGCTTGGACACAAGTCAGGGATTGATCAACCCCGGCTGAGTCGCCCAGGTGAGGGTGTCTGATGACCCGAAACACCCCGTGACCCTGGGTTCATCACTGAGGATGTGTCCAAGCTGCACCATTCAAGGTGTTTCTTATAACAGACCTATTGAATCTTTTTCTTTTATTGGGACGTAAGAACATGAACATGTCCTGCAAATAACACGTGACATCAGTATGTCTATTCTCTCCTCTCTTCCTTCTTAATACCGTTCTCTGTCTCTTTTCTCGGCCCTTGTGTCTATTTCTCTAGTGTCCACTGCAGATCCACTAAATATATACAGTCCACGGGGAAGACGTGAGAGATGTGTCAAGAAGTGCAATGTAACCAATTAGAGGCAGAGTAGGGTGGGTCTTTTCAAGAAAAGTCAATAGCAAAGCAGCAAGCAGAATAAACTGAAGGATTAGTATGTGATGTCATACAGAAGTGCTTCCCTCGTCTATATGCCTTGGTGTGGCTCTGGCATCAGTCACATTACTAATCCTCTGTTATCCCTTGCTATCCTTTCTTTCATCCAAACCTCCACAGAAAAAATGTCTGCTGCACTTCAGAGCTTTTCCTGGGAAAAAGAGCTTGTAACTTTTGTGAACGCTACCACACTACTTGGTCAATTAATCAACATCACTACTGAAAAGCTATTTGACTCAGAAAGTAGTGACATTACCACCATGCTACTGAGAAATGTAGTGACGCTACTGCCCAACACTGTGTAGCAAGCAGTCACAGAGTAAAAAAAAAACAAATCATGTAGAAATAAAACATTATGATGTATTGAGATGCATAATAATGCATCTCAATACATCATAATGTTTTATCACCAAATTGTTGCTTTCGGAATCATAATTGAATCATGAGGTGCTTGGAGATTCCTAACCACTAGTAACTAGTAATCTGTAATCTTTTACATTTGAAAAGAAACCTTCCCAACACTGTGTATACATTCACAAACACACACACACACACACACACACACACACACACACACACACAGACATACAGATGCAGCCACTTCGAATTTCCCAGGCAATCCAAAAGCCAGCCGGAAGCCAGCCAGTTTCCAGCCAAATACCACCCCCCCCACCTTTCTGGGGGTGTACCTGGATTCCACTGTAACATGCCCATTTATTCAATTACAAGGTGTCACCATTAGATGGTGCTTCCCTCACAGAAACACAAAAACTAAAGATTGAGAGTTGCTAGTACTTTTCCTGGTAGTATTTCCTTTCTATGCTACATTACTAATCTACTCCACTCTCTCAGATGCAAATATTACGCTTTTGTTGCACTATTTTTATTTTAAATATTTAGTTTGGCCTATAAGTTACAGTACTTTTGTACAATAAAATAAATTTGTCGCTAGGTTATATTATTATAGGTTACAATAAGACACCCAGCAGTATTTAAGTTATTAAAATGACCAATTCTATCTGCTGCAGCATCGCTGTTATAAACACATTAGTTATTAAGGAAAACCTAAAATTTTGTTACAATTGGCCCTGGTCTCCCCTGTCTGAAAATACTTGGGTAGTCACTCAGAATAATGTGAAATGTTCTGAAAATAACTTGGTGCCTGAAAATAATTACTTAAATCATTTTGAAAAAGTTGCTCAGTAAGAGACTCACTCAGTGTGATGATGTGTGTGACAGTGGGGGGGGGGGGGGGGGGGGGGGGTGGAAAGCTGTTCAGATCGCACATTCACACATTCAGTAAGAGCGAAAACTTTCATGGTAATGCTAATGATGTTTGGAGATTAACAGCATCACTATTTCACGTGCGCTCCCTTTGAGTTAGTAAGTTACGGGAAACTTTATCAACTTTGTGAAAGCTGCCTGTGACAAATTCATAATTAATATTAAGAATTTACAAATACGGTAAACATGACGTCATCGGGAAGGAAATCCCTCGGGCACACCGTTACAAGCCACGGGCTTCAAATGAAGCGGAGAAATGAGAGGATGCATGTTTTATACTTTGTATTTAAGCAGGATTAAAAATAGTGATTTGAATGGGTTTCAATCTGAATATTTATGTTCGTATGGTCTTTAACATGAGTATCTCTGTTCACATTGTTTACAAAAGACTACAAATAAAAAAAAAACATGAGAAAATTACAGTACTCAGAACTGCACAACCGTATCAAAATACATATCAATATATATGAAGGACTGTAAAATGTCACTATTGTGTGGTAGTTCAGACATTGACAGTGACGATGTGTTGTTGAATGTTTGCAACAAAAGTGGGGGCTGGGGATCCTATTCAGATGGCACGCTCGCCCATTCAGAAGGAATGAAAAGGTTCATCGTAATGCTAATAATGTGTTTGAGCCAAGGAGTCATTTTCACACTATGTAAAACGGCTGAATGGGCGACGCTCTACATCAACGCCATAGGAGATTGCTTAGAAACGGCCATTGTTTACACAAGACATCTTGCTCAGTTTATTTTTTAGTGATCGGTGACTTTACTGAGTATTGAGAAACATCGCAGCACACACTGTGTCAGCCTTCTGCTGAAGTCGCAGCAGTAGCCTGTGAACCGAACAGAGTGAATCTGTCTCAGCTTGATATCATGACTTTGCAATTACCAAATGATTTGCTAACGAATTCCGTTAGATTATAATATAAAGAACTACGAAATATCACTTCTATGAATCTGTTTAGACAGACAGTGGCAGATTGATGAGGTGAAGCCGTGCTGTGTGCCGTGTGCAGAGCGCTGTACAGTCCGAATGTCAAAATAATAATTAAAAAAGAAAAGATCTATGTAATCATTTCCAATATTCACAAGTTGTTTTTATCTAACGAAAGATTCAGTTTCAGTCCATATTTGTTGACATGTAGTCTTTGAAAAACAACATTTTCGCTGAGGTTAAAAAAATCCTTGTCTTTCGCACACTGTGTACACGGAGTGGGGTGGTCTAACAGCTATCTAACAGCACTAGCACAGTAATGTATATTTTACTATATGACGTTATTATCATTACCACTGCAGATAAACTTAGCCACTGAGAATAATGATTCAAACGCAGTTTTGTTCTCGCTGTACTATCGCTCGGTTCCCAGCCATATCACTTTCATTTTTGTGTAATTCTTTGGAATAACAAAACGCTGAAGCATAGTATTTATGACCTGTGACATGGTAGTCTGATAATCATTAAATATGCTCTGTGTGGGAAGGAATGAAACTGAGCAGACATGGCCCAAGTTATTTTAAACCATTACATTAACATTAGATTTGATTGATTGACAGCATCTGCTTTAGTGATCCTATAGGTATGAGTAAGCATTATGAAGACTTTTGACATGTACACACAGTGTGTCTATACCTAGACCTGTTTACAAAACCAGTTTCCATGGAGATGTGAAAATCTTTTCCTTTCATAGAAAAAGTCTACCTTCCTCTTATAGAGAACAAATAGTTTAACATGCCTTCTTTCACTCTGATCAGAAGCACTCTATTTATAGTGATAAAGCACTTGGTGTACTCTGATGAAGAATCACATGTTGGAAACTGAACTCATTCCATTAGATGAGGACAGAGTGCACAGACAGAGATGTTTCCTCTTAGGTTTCCTCCATTCAACATTGTTTGTAGGAAAGAAAAAACCTGATGTGAAAAGAATAGTGAGTATCAGACAATGGTGTTTAATAGTTGCCATTTTTTTTTAACTAGCAGTGAAACAGATTTATTTCACACAGGACATTTGCAGGGTCATGATGACCTGTAGTACGAAGTTAACAACTTTGATATATATAGTTGTAAAACACTCAGCTTCATGGATTGTCTTTTTAATTTCCCCAAAGCCAGAGGCAGTATCTCTCATCTTTTCAGACCTCCCATTTGAATAAGAAATTCCTCTTTTCAAACACAGAACATTTCTGCAAGCTTGATATGAAATTAATCACCATCCAATAACAGAATGTCTTTAATTTATTCATCAGATTTTCTTTAATTTATTTATCAGATTTTTTTTTCTTTCATGTTTCAGTGTTGAAGGAAAAGTGTAGTTTGCTACAACTTGGGTTTTATTATGCCTCCACGCTGGTGATAGCCATGGCCAAAAGCATTATGTTTTCAGGTTGTCCGTCTGTCCATCCATACGTCTCCATCTGTCCCATTCTTGTGAACCCTATATGCTAAGAACAGAGTTTCTTCAAATTTGGCACAAACGTTCACTTGTATTAATAAAGATTTTGGTGGTCAAAGGTCAAGGTCACTATGACTTTTTAGTCCATCTCATTCCCAGGAAAACAATATCTTAAGAAATTGGCACCAACGTCCACTTGAACTCAAGAATGATTAGAATCTGGTGGTTGAAGATCAAAGGTCAAGGTCACTGTGACCTCACAAAACATGTTTTTTGTCTATAACTCAAGAATTCATGCGCTGATTATGACAAAATTTCACACAAATGTGTAAAACACTTTACTGGGGGCGCTGGTGGCTTAGTGGTAGAGCAGGCACCCCATATACGAAGGCTATTGCCGCAGCGGCCCGAGTTCGAGTCCGGCTTGTGGCCCTTTGCTGCATGTCACTCCCTCACTCTCTCTCCCCCTTCACGCTTGACTGTCCTATCCATTAAAGGCAAAAATGCCCAAAAAATAATCTAAAAAAAAAAACCACTTTACTGGCCATTACTCTGTGTCATATCTCAGGAACAGAAGGGAAGACATCTGGTCAGATACTGAACTGGTGACACTGATCTGGGTGTCCACCTTGAAACTGTGCTGATTGTATAGATCTTCTGTGCTGCCGGGGGGGAGATGTGTGTGAAGCATCCATGTTTTCACAGATATGGATGTAAACTGTAAGAGAGACTTGATTGGTGCACAGCGGCATACAACAGCAAGGCAGTAATTCGAGTTTTTATAAACATTATCATGAGTTCTGTAAATTGTGATAAAGGTAAATCATATGAAAACAGGTCACATGACTACATGTAATGTGGAAGGTTTTCTTCATACTGAAGAACACATAGGGAAATATTCCCCATTATTTGTAGCAGCTTTATTGAAAGCTGTACACTCTTGGACTTTAATCCCGTGGGCAATTAAGGCAACAAGTAGCTTATTACACAACGCATACAAAAACACAAATACACATAGAAATAGAGAATATAGGTGTTAAAAACATAAGAATAAAAACATACAGCAGTGAAAATGATAGTCTTGTCCCAGGATTACTACAGAGTGCTGTTACTGCAGTACATATGCTTATGATGGTAGTGCAAATATAGGTGGTTGACAGTGCAGATATTGCTACATGAGGTAATTAAATTGAAGTGTTAGAGCAGTGCAGGACTAATGAATACTTTGCCATGGATAATATAAATACAGCAGAAGATAAATATATGTACAGATACCAATGCAAATGCATGGTGTTAGGTAACGTCTGATGATGTCATGTTGTGAGGATATTGTTTATTATTATTATTATTTTAGTAGCAGTAGTATTATTATCATTATATTTTACTTTGCCAAGTTTGGCCTGTTGTTGGCAGTTGTCACTATAATACATAGCATGCAAGTGCTGAGTTGTTGTTTTTTTCAGCACATAAACATCAGCACTCTCTGGTGTTCTCTGGTGCACCACAGGGCTCATTTATGCTCCATGTTTGATACATATACAGAGATGGACGAATCCTTCTGTCTAAACTCTGCATTCATGTCTTTTTTTTGTTCATATTTTCTGAAAGCTTAGGGATACAAACATAATGGAGCAGTAACACCGGAGACCGTGGAAGCAGTGACATGTAGTTGAGATATGATTGTAGGAGACAATGGAGAATTTTTTAAAAAAAATGGCAGAATTTAACATACCAGCAAAATTTTTTCCACCAAAATTAGCACGTGTACACGAGTTGTTGAAACACAGGAAAACAATAGATTGCTTTCCCATTGCCGAGTATGCTTTTTTGTGTGTTAATGGGTGTGTGTGTGTGTGTGTGTGTGTGTGTGTGTGTGTGTGTGTGTGTGTTTTTGTGTGTTTTCTGGTGTTTCACGTTCAACAAATGAGCCAAGAAAAGGTTAGTAAACAGTAGAGTGAAGCATGGAGGCTAGTGAAGAAAAAAAAAAAATTAATATGGTGTTTACTTCTTTTTTTTATATCTCTTACTTATTCAGTCTTGCTCTCAAACTCGGTGCACACTAATTTAGGATGATGTTCGAGTGCTGTTTAGATAGAGATGGATGGTATTTTGTGATGGCCCGTTATTGCATTGTGCTGGCAAAGGGGCTTAAATTAGTGCGACCACTCAGGTGTCAGATTTCCATCACTGCCAGTCGGGACCAATTGCAGCTGGAGTAGATAAATATCCATGACAATTGCAGTCATTTGTCCCGGGAGCAAATATTGATTGTAATCATTCCCATTAAATTCAAAAGCCAGATGTTAACGGGTCTCAGTGGGTTTTTGCAGCACATTTTAACTCCGACTGCATCACATATCAGAGTTTGGTCATGGAAGTCACTGATCAAGAGCGGTATTCAACAACTTCTGAGTGAGACTGGGTTGTTTTGTGTGCAGTGGGAAAGGGGCTAAATAGTATAGAAGCAGATCAAGAGGGAGACTTGCCTCTCTGATGCTTTCGCTCTCTTTCTTTTTCTCATACTTTATCAAACTGCAAAACAAGGCAGTGCTGATCAAATATAAACCAAGATTCTGTTACAAAGAGGCCTATTTCTCACCATACTTTATCTTACTTCTTCTTTGTAACTCAAGATTTTTTATTACATGCCAGTCACCACCCCTCTCTCAGGAGCCAGAGAGGGGGACTTGAGTCACATGATTTTACTCGAGTCTGACTCGTGTTGCAAATTTGAGGACTTGAGACTTGCATGACTAACACTGATGAAAGACTCATTGACTTGGCATTCATGACTTGAGACTTGACTTTGACTTGAGACAGATGACTTGAAAGGACTTGATTTTTGTATTTAGTATTTGTATTTTTCTAGATATTGAGAAGTTACATTTTGTTTTTAAAATATGATGTCGCAGCAGGGGAAGACCTGCTGGCTGATGTTTGTGCCCACGCTACCACAGCCCTGTCTTCTTGACCGCAACTCTCCTTGAAGGAATGACAGTATGTTCAACTGCATCATGAGCTTCACCATGTGATTTTATTCAGTTTTATTTGCATGATACATGTGAGTTAAGGTTTCAATAACTCAATACATGCACTGCTAGCTTACACTCAGGCTCTCCTCTTAATTTGTACGAGGTTTTGATACTGCCACAGTGTATAACGACTGTTCCTGCCTGCAGTCCCAACATAAGTTCACTATCTGTAAGTGTGTGTATGTGCAATTGCCATGCGCATCCATGCGCCATGAACTAGTTTTATGTTATCTCACCTGCTTTCTCACAGCAGCAGGTATATTATGTGAGTGGAGTCTTTCACCCTGACCAGAGGGCTTGGAGCACGAGAGGTAATATTTAAACCCCTTACTCTAATTAAAGTAACTAATACTACCCTGTAAAAATACTCGCTCACAAGTCAAATTCCTGTGTTTAAAACATTACTTAAGTAAAAGTATGTAAGTATAATCAGAAAAATGTACATAAAGTATTACAAGTAAAAGTACTATAAAATGTCTACCATTATATATGATCTCATGAGATTATTCTGACTCATGCACTAATGTAAAAGCAGGATTTTACTGTTAACTACTGTTAACTATTAACTAATAATTATATTCATTATGGGTTCATCTGCTGATTATTTTCTCCATGAATTGCGTCACACTTACCCAAAGTCCAAAATGACACCTTCATAATGTTTGTTTTTGTACAACCAACAATAAAAATATTAAATAATGAAAAGCAAAAGCAGCAAAAAAATCCTTACATTTGTAGAGCTCTAACTATGAAATGTTTTTGCATTACAAAACGACTTAGATGATGATCAAAATAGTGGCAAATTTGTTTTCTGTCAACTCAATAATTGACTCATAGTTCCAGCTGTGCATGTACATATGCTTGGAGTGACAAATCTTAATTTGTAAAGTAGCTAGTAGCTAAAGCTGTCAGATGAATGTAGTGGAGTAGAAGTAAAGGGTGGCATGAGAAGAAAAGACTGATTTATAGTACAGTACCTGAATAAATGTGTTAAGTTACATTCCACCACTAGGTGCAGTTCATTATCTTTCTGAGTTTGTGAGTATGACTTGCTTGACCTATAGCAAGGACTCGACTTGACTTGCTTGATTTTTACCACAGTGACTTGGGATTTACTTGAGACTTGAAGGTTATGATTTGAGACTTACTCATAACTTGCACGTGTGACTTACGATTACCTCCGGTGGGACCATTTATTGGTCTGGTGTGGTGCAGTGCATTGTGGTAGTTGTAGGTTTTCTAAATTTTTAGCAAAAGTTAATGCCACAATACATCTGTTTTTGGTCATGTAGCACCAATTTCAAAAGTATTTGTGTCTTTCTTAGAAAAAGTAAGTAGTGGTTGTATAATTGTAGTGGCCGAATTGTTAAAAGAGCCAACATGTTTGACCACTGCAAGTCTTTGTCAGGGCTTCAAAAACATACAACAACGATATGGCCCCACCTGAACAGTAGCAGGACCAATAGGAGGCCATCAAATAATCAAATTCAAATCATTAAATATTTCCAGCAGTGAAATACTTCTCTTATGCTTTTCCAACATCTTTGACATTTTGTTCACATTACATTGCACTTTTTCTAAAAGATATATATATACCGAAGGATCTGATCCCTGGCTCAGTCTTGTTATGTTCTAAAAATGAGCAGCTGATGAGTTGTTCTTGTTCCTCCAGCATGACAGTTTGATCTGCACTGAGAGAAGTTCTTAATTAAATGTAAAGTTCAGTCAGCTGTAAATAACAGCTCAATACAAAAAGAGACTCTTCATCATGTGCTCACCATCTCAGCACTATAGAAATGCAAAGCTGTCTCTCTAAAAGTTAATTGGCAAAATGATTTGAATTAAATCACCATGAAGAAAACTAACACAGGAAATTATTCTAGCTGTAGGAATAGACAGCCCTCATTGGGACCTATTATTTAGTGCGCCGAGCTAAGACTGCAGTCAAAGGTCAATGCTTGTGTGTGACAGAAGAGAAAAAATCACAGTGGAGATAATGGAACTGAAAGAGTATGGCAGGAGGAGAAGCACAGAACGGAGTGTAGAGAGTTAGAGAACAAGATGGTACAAGTGTGGTGAACTTATTATAGATTTATCTACCTCAGTCACCAATTTAATCACTGAGTTCTGTGTAGAAAGAGGAAAAACCTAAGGATATTAAACTGACAATAGCAGAGCTTCATTTTTGTGTTTGGTGAATCATCTTTGACTCTCCCTTTACTCCCTTTCTCTCAGTGCCAGTCAGAGCCCTAAAAAACATTAGGCACGCTCAGACACTCAACATACAGAACTTCTTGATGTGTGCCTGATTTGCAGACTGTGATGCTTGAAAAGCTTCAAAAGCCGACATGTCGCTTGCAAAAGAGGAAAAATCAAAGTCTCCTCTTGCGATTTTGGTGCTGGAAATGTATTCAGCTGCAGTTTTGCCCAGGTCTGCTCCCTGGTTGAGTAGACCTCCACACATCACTCACTCCCAGCCAGAGCAAAGCCTCTGGGAGCACCACGTGGGGATCAGCCAAATTTATTTATAACCCATTCTGTTCTGGCTTCTTTCTTTTCTTGCAGCTTGTCTTCCCATGCCGTTAAAAATACAATTCACACATATTTTAGGATACGTTTGAAAGATGCGTTTTAAAAGCAACAAAAAGTGGGCCACAAATTGTTTATATATGTGTAGCTTTCATTCAAATAATGTTTGAAAACAGAAAAATTAAATTCACTGTGGGGAATTTAAGTTGTGAACTGTAAAAATGAAAAGTATGAAATATGTGAATAACATCAAGACATGGCAAAAAGCATACCTTTTGACAGCATGCATTTGGAACACAGATATCTTCTGAATGAATATAACTTATATAACTTTAACTATATGTAAAAAAAAAAATAAATAAATAAATTTTGAACCGCAGCACTTAGTATATTCTAACATTGACAGTGTACATCTTTTATCTGTAGGATTTAGCATTTAGCTACTTTCTTTATCAGGTAATATGCAGTTAAAGGGGACAGGACATAAAGGATAAAAACATGTTCATATACCACATTCAAACCCCTCTGTGATTATAATTTTTAATTTTATTTATTTATTTTTTTAATTTTATATACTTTATTAATCCCTCAAGGGGAAATTCAATGTTTACACTCTGTTGTTGTTTTTTACATATACACACAGGTCCGAAATACACACACACATGCACAAACGGGACCTATACATGCATTAAATGGAGAGATGTCAGAGTGAGGGGGCTGCCCATGGACAGGCGCCCCGAGCGGCTGGGGGGGTTCGGTGCCTTGCTCAAGGGCAGCCTCGGCAGTGCCCAGGAGGTGAGCTGGCACCTCTCTAGCTACCAGTCCACACTCCTTATTTTTGGTCCGGGCTGGGACTTGAACCGGCGACCCTCCGGTTCCCAAGCCAAGTCCCTATGGACTGAGCTACTGCCGCCCCAAACATAGACTGGCCCGTACGTAATGCATTACGTTAGACATTCTCAGTCCCAGGTTGTCAAAGACCAGCGCTTTATCCTGCTCCCTGAAATGTGATAGCCTATCAATGCCAAAAGCACTCTTTAGCCTCTTTATGAGATGCACCAGGCTTTCAACTAACTCCAGTGTAAACCTAGCCATGGCAATACTCGACGCTGACTTTTGTTTTTGTTATTATACTCTCATTGTGAATTTGATGACTGAAGAATGTTGAGACAGGGGCAACGAAGTTGTGGAATGCTCAAAAAATAACCAAAACATTCCACACACAGGTAAATTGGTAACAGGTGATTGTATCATGATTTGTGTGAAGGGATCATCCTAGAAAGGCTCAGTTGTTCACAAACAAGGATGGCATGAGGTTCACCACTTTGCAAAAAAAAACCTGTGGGTAAATAGTCCAACAGTTTAAGAATGTTTTTCAATGCACAATTGCAAAAAAAAAAGTATGGATTTTACCATCTACAATTCATAATATCATCAAAAGATGTAGAGAATCTAAAAAAATTCCATGCAAGAGGCAAGGCTGAAAACCAAAATTGAATGTCCATGAGCTTTGACCACTCAGACTGCTCTGCAATAAAAAAGCTTTACTTCAAATTATTTTTGGAAATCATGGACATTGTGTCCTCTGGGCTAAAGAGGAAAAGGACCATCCAGACTGTTACAAGCTCAAAGTTTAAAGCCAGCATCTGTGATGGTATGGGGGTGTGTTTGTGCCCATGGCATCATGGGTAACTTGCACATCTCTGAAGGTACCATGGATGCTGAAAGGTACATACAGGTTTTGGAGCAACATATGCCGCCATCCAGATGATGTCTCCTCTAGGGACGTCCCTGCTTATTCCAGCAAGACAATGACACACATTCTGCACGTGTTCCAACAGAATGGCTTCGTAGTAAAAGAGTGCAGGTACTAGACTGGCCTGCCAGCAGTCCAGACTGGTCTCCCACTGAAGATGTGTGGCACATTAAGAAGCGCAAAATACAACAACGGAGACCCTGGAATGTTCAGACACTGAAGTCATATATCAAGCAAGAATGGGAAAGAATTACACTTTCAAAATTTCAACAATTAGTGTCCTCAGTTCCCAAACACTTCCTAGGTGCTATTAAAAGAAGAGGTGATGTAACACAGTGGTAAACATGCTCCTGTCCCAACTTTTTTAGAATATGTTGCAGGCATCAAATTTAGGTGAGTGTATATTTATTTTAAAAAAAAGAATAATAATGAAGTTTATGAGTTTGAACATTGAATATTTATATCAATCTGTATTCAACTGAATATAGGTCAAAAAAAGATTTGCAAATGATTGTCTCTTTTTTTATTTACATTTTACACAGCATCCAATTTTTTTTTGGAATTGAGATTGTATTTATGTCATGTTACATGTGTATGTGTATCATGTTAAATACTTTTTTAAACCCAAACCATTATATTTTTTTAAACCTAAGCAAGTAGTTTTGTTGCCTAAACCAAACTGCAACTGCTTCACAACATTAACCACATGTTACAATGTGTTTAAGCTTTGTGTCAGATAAAGACACTAAAGGGACCTCACAAAGCATCAGTATTTGATGGCCTGGCAATGACAACAGGTTGTAAAAGAACTGTTTTGATATTCAGAGCATATCTATGATACAAAGTCTGATTCAGGTTCTCAACATGGTGTTGGCTGAGCGGGTGGCTAGTAGCTAATGTTGCTAATAGTGCCAACAACGGATATGGTGCTGACAGAGTTAACATTGTTAACCTGGTGGTGAAACTGGATGGTGGGGGCCAGGGGCATAGCACCAAAGTCTGGGCCCAATGCATAATCAGTCTCTGTTGGCCCCCTGCACTTCTTGAAGCATCTTTTACATTTTTTTCAAGTAAATTTGCTTTCTTCCCCTCTCCTTTCTCTCCATTGTTGGAATCCCGATTTCCCTTTCTTGGGGAACAATATGACTTTTGTGTCAGGGGTCAGTGGAGTCTCAGCGAGCTTCCACTATTTTTTTTAAAACAAAATTAGTCTTCAACCAATTTATTCAGACAGTTTTAATGTAGTTCTGGCACTAATTATTTAGAAACAAAATATTGCAAACAAAACCAAAGTTTTTATTCCAGGCTTTTCGAGGGCCCCCTTCCCATTCGAGCCCTGGATAATCAGTCCCACTTTTCCCCCCACTGTGATGCCCCTGGAGAGGGCTATGCTTGCATGAAAAGGCTGTGGGTCGGGACGGCATTATCAGCAGTTACCGCCATATGAGCACAGTGCAGAGTGGCCCAATTAACTGGCAGTTGAATAAACACACTGGGGTTCACATGTGGCCGGATTGTCTACTACAAAACACACAGAGGGTGCATGATGTTATTAATGTTCTAGGTGTCATATACAGCTCCTTTAATTAATAAGGGCTATGACACTCTATAATCTTTATTACAAAAAGGCCCAGCAAGTAGGCTACTGTGTGTGTATCCAAAGCCTGATATATCTTCTTTCTCTGTGCCATAGAGCTTCACTGCTGTCCAAAAACTATTAAAAACTAAATTCATTCATTTTTAAAATTTTCTATTCTAGTTTTTAGTTGAGAAGTGACTGCATTTTAATGAACTTGAGATAGAATGTCCAGTGTTGATGGTGAAAACAGTAGCTGGCAAAGCAAACTACTTAATGGACAGTGGGGAGGGATTGTTTCGTCGACAACTTTAATTAACAATTTCATTATTGTCAAAGATCCCTCTACACCAGTCTTTATTATGTGTATCCTCTTAAGGGATGAGAGGACAAACAACAGGGTTTTTTGGAAACATGGTCTTAATACAAAGGCATTTTCATACATTAAATACATTTTATAGTTTATTAGATAATGAGTGCTGATGTTGATGAAACCAAACTATCACTATTAATTTGACAATTACTGGCTAATGTTTAAAATGTATGTAACAATCTTCTTTTCTCCACTCTCTGCGTCATTAAGAACCTTCATATCCTCTATAAACCATGTACTGAACACATGTTCCTATTAGTGTAATGGTGTGTTTGTATGTGGAAATGAGTATTAGGCCTGGGAGCTGGAGCGCTGAGTGTTATGTCCCTACCTCCTCATTCCTCTGAGAGTGTAGACACAGTGGAGAGCTGTATGCAGACATACTCTTTTCATGTGTTATTCAGGGCAGCGGGAGGTTTTCTGTGAGGCTCAGGGTCTCCATGGACCTCCCCCCAACATGCCAAGGTTTTCCTCCTTCACTACCACTATTTCAGCACCTACCAGAATTTATTTCTAGTCCATCTTTTTTCACCTCTCTTGTCTCTGTCCATCCTGTCCTGGCGCAGCCCAGTCACCAGAAGAATATATTGGCATTATATGTTTTGGCAAACCAAGAATATGTGACATTTGCACATTTCATACACATCATATCAGCATTTCTAAAGTGACACACTGTAGCCAACTTTGTCATCTGGAGGTTGAGGGGATAGTGGATGGCGTGTCACCTAGGTGAGACACCTGCCAAGCTGCTAACCACTGCAGACCACCATTCACGACAAACAAACAAAATTGGCTTTGACATAGCAAATGACTGCTTTTCCAGTGGCTTTTTAGGCACCAAATGTTCGTGATCCATAGTGCCCCATCACTGTTTTTTCCAGCAGTTCTATTGCCACAAAACATGATCTTTTCCTAACCATAACCAACTGTTTTTTGTGCCTAAACCTAACCACACATTAACCACTGCATTGTTGTTGAAACATAAACTGTCAGCGTATCCACTGTTGGTTTGCAGAATGCCAATATTTTTTCTAGAAAATGGGTTTCCTGGTCTCTCTGTCCACTGCTTTACCATTCCTTCTCTTACACATGCATGTCAAATTATGCCTTTCCCCCTTCTTCTCCTCTTTTCCCCTGCTGCTCCTGATCACCATCTGCCATGTCTGTATGCCATGTGGAGCCTCACCAGTCTCCATCAGCATTCCTCCCTCAGTATCATTTGCTTTCCCTTACTTTTCCCTTGAAATTCAAATATGAAAAGGGTCCCTCTCTTGGGAATGCCACAGATTGTTTGTCACTTGCTCATCTGATTTGCTTTGTTGATAAGAAACTATAAATAGACTGATACAGAACTCCTGATTTTCCAGTCAGGAACTTTACCTTCCTTTCCTTCCTGTGGCCTATATAAGCATTAATGAGGTTGGTTTACAGAATAAGTTATTGTTTCCTCCTCCACTGAGAGAGCAGCAGGAAACAGATGTGGTACAGAAGGACCACCAACCTGTCCTTGGTCTGAGCTCTTTATTAGTCCCTGAAGATTGTTACATGGCTTGTCAGCTGCTGGGTCTGCACTTGTGTTCCCTCTGGTCTTATTTCCAGACATCATAGACACTATGTTGAGGCTTAAATACAAAGAAGAATGTTTATAATACAGACCACCATGTCTTTATTGAAGGGCTTCATGGATTTGTAAGACATTTGCTCCTTTTGTCACCTTACCCACAAGATAAGACTGGCACACAAATCAGCTGTGTGCATGCCAACATATTATTATGTGGAAATGTTTGTTATCAGTGTTATCTAAAAGGAGTGGAGAGATATTTCAGTTATTGTTTAGAGGATTGGTAAAACAGAAATGAATTCAACCATAAATAATGTACTTGTAGTGTCTGACGTTTTCCCTGTTTTTCCTGTGAGACGCAATTAACTTTGTTTACACTGGAAGTGAGTCAAGTTAACCAGACAGCTAAAGTTTTTGTGCTGTTAATTTATAATGAATTCCACTAATGACTGAGATTTTGTTTGCAACAGTTTAATTAAAAAAAAGAAAGGATAGAATAATAAACCACATTAGCTGTGGACTGATAGATCCTAATACTCTGTCTACTCGCACACAGAATGGTAAAGTAGGCTATATAGCTGTGTTGCCACTACATGGGTGGCTCTACTCAACTCCACTCACTTTTTTGGTAACAGGTAATTTTTCTTTATGTTTTCCACTAGACCAACCTAATCTCAAAGAAATATATGAAACAACCATTACCTCTTAACACCACATTATGTGGTGGTATGTATTGTGTTGATATGTGCCAGCACCATAGGAGCAATGCCAGCGGAAAGTCAGGGCCCTTTGTCATGGTTGACACATGGTTTCCCTGGTTTATAAATGTCATGCAAAGGGCAGCGGTTAATGTTACACCCCCACAGGTGGTATAAAGAGCAAGAAAGACTGCAAAGGGTGGAGGTCAAACAAACATAGGACTTTTACTTATGAGACTGCTGATTGTGTCCTGTGTGAAACTAAAGGTCATAATGGACTTCATCCATTTAGAACTAAATTATGTTCCAAGCACATCAAAATATTCTAATAGTGCATTTCTACACTAAATGCACCCATAAAACATTAGAAAAGTTTTCTTGATTTGCATAATTTATTATGTAGGGTTTTTTTTGTCAATTCCAATGGACAGAGAATATGAATGCAGAAACCACTTAATATTAACAATGACAATAAATGGTCTTAACAGACCTTGTCTCAACACAAAAAGTATTTATTTATTTTCCATGAATCAATAAATAAAGTGATGCTTTAAAACAAATTGCATATTTACGTATTATTTATCGTATTTGTCATCATGCCTCAACATATCCTCAATTTCTGAAGTATCTCCAGAAAACAGTATGTTGAAAACCTTCTGAGATGAATGCTCTGTTGACATAATAAACAGAATGCATTATAAGCTGACTGTATCATTAGAAAATCAAATCAGAGCAATATGTCCCTATTTAAACTGTATTTTCCTGTTCATTCTCCGGTGACACCCAGAGCCCCCGTCCATTCGAAAAGAAGATATTTTTGAGAAAATCCTGAGTTCCTGTTGGAACCACTCTTGCCATTGTCGTTGTTGATGACTCTATTATTATTTTTCAGGGTTTTTTTTTATGTTTTTTCTACACTGTTGGAATGTCTTGATGCTAACAGTGTAGACATTTGCTGGTATACACTAAACTGTGTCATGCAGGTGATGATTCTAGTGTTGACTCTCTCTTACCAATCAGTGGTCTGCAATGTTTTAACTCCACTTTTTTGTATCGGCTCAGCATGCTTGGAACCTGAACTGAGGTGGTACTTTAAAAGGTACCAGGTACTATCCAAAACTTTTTGTGGTTCAAAAACCTCACCCTAATGTTCCGTGTTATCAGTCTACTGTTTATTTATTTATTTATTTCAGAATTTTTTTATCTCAAAGTAATAAGTATCTAGTTCATAAAATGGACAGGTAGAGGATACTTTCTGTAGCTCTGGTTGAGAGCAAAAACGCCAGATGCCTACAGGGCAGTGACACAAGGTGTGTAGCAATCCAAAAAACAGTGAGCAAAAAGCTTCATTCTCTTTAAAAACAATTTACAAAAAGCTGTCTCCAGCTGCTAAAACGCTTTCTGTGTGATCAGGGCCTTAATGTGATTAGGTTTTGGAAAGAAAACATGGTTAGGCTTCTTAAGCTAATTAAGTTAATGTGGTTAAGTTTAGGCAAAAGAAACATGATGAGGATTTACCTTAAAATAACTTAAAGTTACATGGTTCCAAACATGCGTCTCCTGGGAAAAGTCCCAGGGGAAAGTCCTATGTTTTACACTCAGGATTGTTTCCTTGTTTACTCCCATAAGTGCATTTGTACGTGATAGCAGCCTTCAAAATATTTGGAACATGCATGAATTGGGGTACATTACTTTTTGTAGGAAAAGATAAATGTTTCTTGAAAACAGCCCCAACAGCAGTGTGTCTAATTTGTTCAGCAAAGTGCATGTAGGATATATAGTATATTATGCCTACCCTACAGTTAAATGTGTTTTTTGTCTGCAGCTATGGAGGAGCTGGATGGAGATGAGGTCCGAGTGTCCTCCAGGGGACGCTTTGCTGAGAGAGACATCGTCCAGGTAAGGTTAATTCTACATAGGCTCAGCCCTGTAACACACATGAATCACAGATCTGATGTTCATCAGTGTGGCCAGCAAAAGTCTGCACCGAGCTGACTTTGTTCAATTTCAGCCTGTAGTAAGGGTTGTTACATTAAATTACATTTCATTTGTGAAAAACAGGGGCATTTGACACGTGATGCATGACTTTAAACCATATTTGCAAATATACCATGTTAACAGTTGTAGGACCCCCTATTTCCTCTCTTACCTCTATTTGTCCTGACATGCAGCCAAGCTGATAACACTCAGCAGTCGGATACAGCTGTTGCTTTCCTCTTTAACCATTTATGCATACATGCTTCACTAACTACACCTGACCATTTACCGAAGTCATAAGAAAAGTAATGTACAGGTAACATGAGTAGGCTGGGTTTATACCATGTCCATGACAAAAACAGAAGCCCGTAATCTCTGTCCAGTCTTTAATGAGTTAAAGAAACTGGTTGCCATGGACACAGATGCACAGATGAGTACAGTGGCCGAAAAGTAATTGATCACTGATCATAAAGTAAAAAAACTTGCTGAAACCGATACACCTGTTTCATCAAGCTGTTTGAGAGTCGTTTCCAGGCTTTTGATGGACGCAGTGATTTGTCAAAACTGACATTAGAGATCTTCATCATCCCAACAGCAGCATGAGACATGAGTGCGGCCTAACTGCGACATCCGGTCAGGGTCTTTCAGTCAGTTATGAAGTATAACCTCTCACAGTATAGCGGGGAATACAGTAGCCTACTAACTGCACAAAATAATGTTTAATAACTGAATAGCGTACCTAAGACAGCTACAGTCTGTGTAGCAGTTGCTAGGTGAATAAGGTAAACGTTCATATTTTTGCTACTAATTAAAAAGAAGTATAGGCATATGGCCAATCATCGCTGTGTTCTACTCATTTTAACCAGTTATCTATTACCTAAGAGGACTACAGAATACCAGTAGAAGAATCTGGTTGTATTTGGAAATCTGACATTCTAAATTAGAAATACATATTCACAACAAAACGTGACAATTTGTGTCCCTGGAAAGAATAGTCATTTTCTGGGGCAGTCTCTCAAAAACAGAACAATCCTGGGAAAACCAGGCAACCATACCTGTAGTGCACAGAAAAAAAATGTTCCTAGTCTCAATGACTATGTTTACATGCACAAAATATTGTCATTTTTGCCCTTATTTCAAAAATGACATTATTCCTACTTTTACATGCATGTTTACATGCAAACATAGAAAAGTGGAGCAGCTGGAGTTGTTGGTCATTTTGCTGCTTTTCATCAAAATATGTATATTTTTAATGTTTTCTTACCAGTGGCAGACTTGTTCAACCCCAGCCAAGTACAGCCTTCCTCTTTCATTACTTCAACAACCCTCTTGAAAAGGTCCGTGTTGCGATGTTTGCGCTTATCCAAAATCCTGTTGGTATCCAAATCTTTCATAATGTTTAAAAGTAAGTGTGAATTGCCTTCTGACCAGAAATATGTGCTTTGCTTTTGGACATGCATCTCAGCCTCAGCTTGCAAACTGCTGACAAGTTGGTTTGTGCGCAGGTATCCATGACAAGGTACAGAGCGGACAAACAGAGCAAAAAACAGACAAGAAACCATGTGTCGCAAACTGCAGTAAAAAAAACCTAGTTGACATGCATATTTCAAATGCTCTGTACACATGCTATTAAAACCTGAATAATATTGGCATCGCTCACATCTTAATCACAAAATACTAAATTCAGAATATCTAAACAGAATATGCTGTTTCCATGACTAATATTCAGAATATTATTGTGCATGTAAACATACCCAATGACACCTCAACATTCAACTGCAAACAAAGGCCCATATTAAAGTTTTTATCTAGAAAAAAGAGAGTATAAAAAACTGGAGGAGCTTCTATAAATTCTGATCGGCTCATACTTTTGGCAAATTATTTGAGTAAGCCAACTTTGTTTAAAGCAAAACGATTTTCAGTTTTTTTGTTATTAATGATGGGGAATTTTATTGCTGTTTTTGATCAAAAAATAACAGAAAGAATCTCGATCTTGTCATGCACAAGTCCAAGGAAAATAAAAGCAAAACTTCATTTCATAAAACTAATTAAGTTGCCATATTAAACAGATTCCCAGCTGCATACCGAGAAGCACGAGGCAACACACTTTAACAAATACGATATTTAGGCAAATTTCCCTGTTGTCATCAGCCATTGTTCCTGTTCTCAACCAGTTCGTTCCTTTCCGGGACTACATCGACCGCTCAGGGAACCAGGTCCTGAGCATGGCCCGACTGGCTAAGGATGTCCTGGCGGAGATCCCCGACCAGCTGCTGTCCTTCATGAAGAGCCGTGGTATTGATCCCCGGCCCCCTCTGCCTGCAACTTCTGACTCCCCCTCAATGTCCACCACCACCACCACAACCACCACTCTGGCCCCCAAGGAACGCAACATGCATGCCTGAGATGAGAGCAGCGAGCGGAGCAGAACAGTAGTCAGAAATTTAAGCAAAGAGAGATGTGCGTTTATGTCTGTCTGTGTGTGTGTGTGTGTGTGTGTGTGTGTGTGTGTGTGTGTGTGTGTGTGTGTGTCTTGCATGGTTTCAGGGTTGGTTTACATGAACTGAGTCAGGATTTTCCACAGTAAATTGACGAGGACACCTACCAGAAGAGAATACATTCATTTAAAAGTGTTGATGGGGAGGATTCCTCCAACAAGATCTGGACTGGAAATGTAAAAAAAAAAAGCACTTATGATCCTTTTAACATTTCTGGTTCTGACTTTTGTCAGCACCTATCACGATGCACCCTCTGCAGGTATAACACAACTCTGCAATTACCCACAAACTGCATTTAAATCAAAGGGACAAATGTAGTTTAGCATTTTTCCTCACTTGTCAATTCCAACATTTCAGATGAGTGACTAAAGCCACTACGGACTTTTCTGCCAACACAACTTCTCCTGCTGAGGTTCAGGTCTACAGATCTGTCCTTTCAGTTTCTGTGACACTGTTTCTGCTCACAGTGATAAGAGTGTCTGCTGTAACAAAGTAATAAATCCTGAAGTAGCCAGGCAATTGATTTCTATCAGTTGTAAGGAAGACAGCGCTGAGGCTGATGTCCTTTTCTTGTTTGTTTATTCTCAGGGCATTTCAAAGGCTTGACAGAAACACAGGCGATCTAAAAAATTCAGAAGCAGAAATTAAATCCTGTCCTGGTTGTGGCTTCTGAGAGCCAGTGGACACCAGTTCTTTTTATTGCTTCATGAAAATGTATGCTGTATATTACTGTATGCTAAACATGAAATTCAAATGTGTTATTATGTAAAGGGGTGAAGAATGCTCTACATTTCAAGGTCAACACTCAGAGACTGAGCGTCGGCAAGTCAAAACTAATCCCACTTGGATGCGAAGGGAGGTGCTTACAAGCACCTCCTGGAAGCAGGAAATATATATGGCCATGAAATTGGCTTGGGATGGAGAACAGACTGAAATATTCTCCACTCCGACACCTCCACTTCCTCCAGCCACTATACAATTTAACAATTTCGTAAGGAACGGGCTATTTCAGCCCCGGTTTCAAAGCTGTGTGCTCTGCTGTCCCCCTTCTTCCTCTAAATTGTAACTCTCCCAGCTGGGGCTGTCATTTGGGATGAATCATTCATGAGGTGGGTGCCTCTGGTTCTCAAGCCGTCTGGAGCATGTACCTGTTTAAAATGAATAGAGTTGGTCACTGTGCATCTCACAGGCCAGAATACTTAATATGTAGCAGAGAATGTATGAAAGTGTCAGGTCACCTTTACTTTTCTCTCTTTTTTTTTTTTTTGTTTACTGGAAAGAGTACACCACCAAAAAGAGCGAAAATTGTGAGGAGGGTTTGGTATGTAGTGCTGTGTCACAGCCCAGTTGCCAGTAGAAAATGTTGCCATTGTACGTTTCTGCAAATCACGGATATGATACATTTGTATGTTTCATACACATCATATCAGTTTTTCTAAAGTGACGTAGTACTTGAGCTGACTCGGGACGTGGAGGGGATGGAGGATGGCCTGAAAACTCTGAGAGGTGGCTGCCAAGCTGCAGACCACTGTTCAAAACCAACAAACTACAAAACTGATTTTTAGGCTTCAAATGTGTGTTTTTTTTAGGGAACCGTTACTGTTTTCCCAATCAATCATCAATCAATCATTTTTTCACATGGAATTATACAAGGTACAACTCCAGTGAAATATGATCCCATTAGCTTCTTTAACTTGCACTGTAATAATAATTTGTCCTTTCTTGCATATTCTTACATTGTTGGCCGCCGCTTTACAATCGTCCATTATTCCAGATAGTGCTGGTAATCTATGGTGTCTGATTGTGGAATGATTTAACTGTCCACACATCCCCACTTTAACAGGATGGCTGTCCTGAAGGAACAGGACAGCGCCTCACATTCCCACAATCACACCAGTCTTTATTCACTGTAAAGCACATGCCTCCTCTCCTTCTTCTCCAGACTCCTCTGCTCTGTCAGATCGGCATATAGAAAAAGAGTCACTTGGTTGAATGACACTGTCCTTGATTTAGCTAAGTTTTTGTGAATCAAAGGATATTATAGTACCTGATATCCTGCTGGAAACTGATGCAGTACTGAGGTTGTTCAGTTTATTTTACAATGTCTGCGCAATGGCTAGCAGGATGCTGGTTTAGCTGGTGCCATTTTCTTCATCTTTCCCTCAGTGTTAACTGATGTTTACATTTGAAAAAAACTCGACCTGATTAGCTAACAGAGTTGACAGAAGGAGAGACTTGTGAGTTGATGCCCTCATCCCGACGGGTGACTCACAGCCACACTCCACCACTGTCCAAACTTAACTAAAAAAGCACCACCAAGACTTGGAAAATAGACATTAGAGCCTAAATGTAGTGGAGCTTTTACTTTACTTTTACTTTAGTTATATTTATACAGCACATTTAAACACAAGGTGATTCAAAGTGCTTTACATTAAAATATACAAAAAACATCAAGAAACAACAATAATATTTCATGATAAAAGAAAATAAAAAATAAAAACAACAACACAAAGTATAGTAAAAAAGGATTGACAAGGGAGTTTAAAAAGCTAAAATGCAATAAAATAGTAGGCTAAAAACATACAGTAAACAAAAAAAAACAAAACAAAAAAGAAGCTGACATATAGGTGATCTACACCTAAACATTATTCACTTTTGTTTGTTTTCCAGCAGGAATAGTGCCACCAGAAGTGGTTTATGTACAGGGCTATTGCTGCTTGTCCAGCAGGGAATGTGCCTCCAAAAATGACTATTTTAAGCCAAAACATGATATTTTCCTAAACATAACCATTTGGTTTTTGTGCCTAAACCTAACCACATGTTAACCACAGTGTTGCTGTAACGTAAAGTTTTAATGCCTGATGATGATGCATGACGTGCAAATGTAATTTATCCGTGGTTTGCAGAAATGTACAATGCCAACATTTTTTTCTGGCAGTTGGGTTGTGTGTCAAAAGTCACTCAGACTGACTACTTTTGGAAATATTGGCACAGTTTTCCCTCATCAGTTCTGCTATTTGATATATGGCTGTATATTTCCTGCAGCTGTCAGTCAGGGCTCATCAGCTACTGTTTACTGAACACACTGATTTGCACTGAATGCTTACCTTTTTCCAAACATGCTCCCTTTTTTTAATTTCATTTGTTATGCCTTTGTTGTGTGCATGAATGAGTCAAGCAAAAGTGAGCTAATGCTTCATTAGAAACCCCACATTAATTTTACTGTGAGACGCTGCGCTCTCTTCTCCTCACATACACTCCTAAAAACTGTGCAGTTCGGTCGAAACTTTTTGTTTCTTGTTGTAGGCTTAGCGAACAACTGTAGGAGTGGTTCAACCTAACAGCATCACAAAAATAGAAAGACGGTGAGGTCTGTAAAGCCAAGAATAACATCAATGAATGGATTCATCAGGATTTGTCTGGATTATTAAGCATGTGTTGTATTGTATCAGAAAGGAAATGGATATGTGGCCTTATTTCTGTCATAATCCTACAAGTATGAGTGAGGGAGGACTCTATTTTTATATGACAAAACAGGAAATTCATGTTATTTTGCATGCTTATTTGGCTGATATACTGCCAATGATTGTACTTATTCAGAGAAAAATGTATCTGTATCTTTATCCATATCTGAAAATGACTTCAGACAACATTCCTACATGTGTATACTTGTGTACTGTGCAGGAGCATTCTTTCTATTTCTACTGTTCTTGTGTACAGTATACTTGAAGGAACTGCCAGTGTAATAATCCAAAACATATAGGAGATACACGAATAGTATGCATGCATGTGTGTGTTGTGGTCGACAAGTACACCAACCCAAAGTCACAAAATGTATTGGATACTTTTCTATGAAGCATGTTGAGCTTTCTATACGGTGTACAGTATTAGTTAATTACACTGACAGACAATATACTGATCAATACTTCTCCCCAGTCTAGTGTGCTCCGTACAGGTTACATGTAGGTAAAATGTAAAATACATCTAAGTGATATACAGAATATTTTGTGAAGTCTTCCTTCTTTCCATTTTGTTCCTCTCTTATATGTCTTTGTTAATTTTGTCTCCATTTGTGTTGGTCAGAACTTATTTTTAGGTTTGTAAGTGTTTTCTAGCTTTTGCTTAGAAACCAAATAAAGACATTGTTTAAGGCTTAACTCTATTGTGTACTTGAAGGAAATGCATGGCTTATACTAGGAACTGTACAAAAATTGTTAAGGTGCAGTGTTGTGCATTATTTTTACTTATTTATTTTTCCTGAAAGACGGGCAATCTGAGGGGGGCTCTTGATTTTAGTCATCCCAAATTTATATTTTAGTCTTCCCTTGTGGGATTAATGGGAAAAAAATAAATAGTTGCAAATGATAGCTTTAGGGGGAGGCATGTCAAATATTTTTTTTAAGCACAGGGGAGGGACTTTCGTTTGTAATTTTTGCTTAGGGCAGGGGTGTACAAAAGTAAATGACTGTATTTTGTATTTATTTTACTGCTGGTTTTTAATGTAAACATGCCTTGCAAACCCATGTTGTTTTTTTTAAAGTCTGCAAAATTACACCATTTATCATAGCCAGAAACTGTAAAAAAAAACAAAAACAAAAAAAACAGAAATTATCTTTGGATTTCAAATTTTAGTCCTTGGACACATCATGTGTCACGAACACTTCCTTCAAAAAAAAAAAGATATTTCATCAAAATCACTTTAGGCTATGTCTCATTTGGCTGAAAATAAATTGGATTGAAAAACCAAGACTTTTTATAACTCCAGGATTTACTCTACAGATTTAAACTTTTAAATATCAAGGGATAAGTTTTAAAAATCTAATAACTAATTTATTATGGGGGAAGGGTAATGCCTTTTTTCACCAGTCACTAAGGAAGGCTCACGGAAAAATATTGTAGCTTCAGGAGGGTCCAAGGAAGAAAAAAAATAGTCACACCCCTGCCAACCCCCTCCGCAAATGAATTAAAAAAAAAAAAAACAGTCCCACAGTGTGTACAGTGGGTCATAAAGACACTATTTGCCATATGCTAAGGAAAAAAAAGTCTAGTCTGCGTTTGGGGTTTTTATTTTTACTTTAACCTTCATCACAAGACAGTAAACAAGTTATGTGTGATATTAATCATATAATTATAATTATTGATCAGCCTTCAAATTACTATCCCTTTATTTAAAAAATGGATAGTGACTGAAATATTTATAAAAAATTGTAAATTTCACTCTAATATCATGTAGTTATTGCAAAAATTATTATTACACTTGTTTAATTTCTAAATGTTTTGCCTTTTTTTGGTTAATGATGTTGGCACAGGTAGTTCCAACTTGCTTCTCCATTTTGAGATATCAAATGAAAGGGAATTCCAGTTTGAAGAAATACTGGTAACTAAAAATCCACCCACCCCCCTCCCCATTATAATATTGTTCATACAGTCCTTTAGATGAGAAGAAGACATGTTGACTACTAACCTACATATTAAAGAAAACTGTCAAACTGTCTGGTGAAGTGATTTTAGAAGAGTGATTTTTTAAATTTAACATATATTA
This sequence comes from Cephalopholis sonnerati, assembly GCA_019142605.1. Lineage (NCBI taxonomy): Eukaryota > Metazoa > Chordata > Actinopteri > Perciformes > Serranidae > Cephalopholis > Cephalopholis sonnerati. The sequence continues at coordinate 45,505,950 of JAGQAX010000002.1, forward strand.
TGTTTTCTTTTCCAGGACATGCTTCTACCATCAAAACGTCAAAATCAACCGTTCAATTAATGTCTAAAGCCCGAGGGTGCCATGCCATTTAAATATTGGTTTAATCACGGAGGACAATAAAATCCAATAGTGTTTCTTCTAAGAATGATTTTTCAGTGAATTATGGTACTATGCTGCCACTCAGTGGAATCACAATGAAAGAACACTGTAAGGGACTTGGGATGTTGATTACTGAAGATTAGAAGATTAAAAGATCTTTGGCTTGATATTTCAATTAAAAGTTAAAGCCTAATTAATAGATCATACAAATACATCTATATATGCTACTCACTGGCAAAAAATAAATCTCACTCGGATCCACTGCTACAAAATCCACTCCACAGTTTCACTAAATGACAATAATGCTCCCTTCAGGTACTCCCCGTAGCTTCTATCTCAAGCTTTGACTGATCTAATGTACACGGTCTTCATAAAAAATTACCCTCTTGCAAAGTAAGTACTTTTTATGTCATGCTGCTACCCTGTACTGAAATGACAAACTGACACACAGACAATGCATGCGTACATCAGTAATATAGCCTGTCAGTACATATGATTACACGTTTACTGTCCTACAAGTTTCCAAAAAAAAAAAAGGTAACTATCCTGAAAATTTGCACGACCAAACTTCATACAGAAAATTCCCATTTTCACAAGGCTTTGGTACTTCATAAGTTGGTTGACACATTTTATATACTGACCAAATTTAAATTCAAAGCTCTTGTTTTTGTTCCCTTTTTTCGCAGGTTTAAGTTGAATATCAAAGACTTTTCTCATGCTCTCAATAGATATATTTCTCTCAAATTTTGATTGCAGATTTGTTAAAATCCATGTAAGTGAGCCCTCTCTCCTTTTCCAAAATAATCAATCCACCTGGCAGGTGTGTCATATCAAGATGCTGATTAAGCATCGTCATTACAACACAAGTGTGATTTGGATCAGTCACAATAAAAGGACATTCTAAAATGTGCACTTTGATCACAAAACACAATGCCACAGATGTTCCAAGTAAGTTTGCCATTGGCATGCTGACTGCAGGAATGTCCACCAGAAACCAACATCATAAGCTGCCTGCAGTGGCGTGTATGGGAATCTGACAGTACATCAAACTGGCCTCACAAATGCGGACCACATACAGCTACACCAGCTCAGGACCTCTGCATCCAGCATCTTCATCTGTGAGATCATCTAAGACCAGCCATCCGGACAACTGATGCAGTAAAGCTCAAACCCTCGCAGAGAAGCTCATCTGCATGCTCATCATTCTCACTAGGGTCTTGACCTGACAGTAATTTGTCACTGTAACCAACTTGTGTGGTTGTGAGGCTGGTTGGATATACTGCCAAATTCAGAGAAACAACATTAAAGACAGTGTATGGTTGTGAAATGAACATTCATTTCTAGGCAACAGCTCTAGTGAACCTTCTTGCAGTCAGCATGCCAATGGCACACTCCCACAAAACTTGTGACATCTGTGACATTGTGTTGTGTAATCAAACTGCATATTATAAAATGACCTTTTCTTGTGACCATTGCAGGGTACACCCATGATGCATTTTATTAAGCATCTTGATGTGCAAAATTTGAGAGAAATGCATCTATTGAGTGCAAAAAATAGTAATTTAGGATCTTTCACTTAAACATGTGAAAATGGGAGTAAAAACAAAAGTGCTGCCTTTCAATTTTAGTTCAGTGTAGTTCGCTAAGGTTGGTCGATCCGCCCTAGACTGCAGAATTTCCATGCTGGCCCTGAAGGCAGCTCCCGGCCTGCTGTAAACTGTGGAGTGGCTCTCTGGATCGCGTCCATCCACCAGGGCGGGCCTTTCTTGAGTCGCTGCTACAGGGATACCAAGATGGAAATCCAGGGGCTTTCTAGTGCCCAAAACATTCATTCTCAACATGGCGCCCTACACAGTACCACTTCGTCTCCATATCGATCAGCGACAGGGTCGATACCTCATTTTACTTCCACTGAAAAAGAAGTGGATGGATTACTGGAGTCGCCCTGAGCCTAAAAGTGACAACAACAACAACACCAGGCCGAGGACATCTCCGTTTCACCTACTGGCGGAAAATGGCAGCGGAGCGGCTTGTTCTCTTGTCAGCAAGCCGCAACCTACCGATAAAACCAATTTACAGGGTAACAGACCGAATGTCGGACTTCTTAACGTGAACACGGAGAAAGAAAATGAGCTCGACGCACTGCTCGGTTCGCAGGAGTCTGTGAGGACTGCTTGCAAATACCGGGTGGAAAGAGGGGATACTGTAATGCAAATGGCGCTGCCTCTGTTTGAAGGGGAAGAGGAACCGATGCCGCAGCGGCAGTTAACGTTACCGCTTCCAGTTTTACGGCAGCAGCGTGAGGACGGCGCTTTCAAGCAGCCCTCACTGGCCAGACACAGCGCTGCTGCACTGGGGAGCTGGAGCGCAGAGAGCAGGGCAGATAAAACCACCCGGGAATTGTATGTCGTTTTTAATGTCGTTCAAGAGGATGGCAGCGGTGAAGCAAGCAAACACCGACCGAATGTGTCCGCTGAGGGCGGCGATAAAATGAAAGGTAAAAAACCGGAGCGATCTAAAGCGCGTCCCTGTAGCTCCATGGAGGTTGGAAGCAGCAGTGACGTTATTCTCTGTGAATCTAATGACAACTTGAACTGTCTTGATACCCAGGCCCTGAAAAAAACCGACCATGTTTTCAGTTTACTAAACGACAGTTCTGCTGCGGCTAATGCTAAACAGACTGGCTATCACCACACTGTCGAAGACGTTGTTCTGACAAACAAATATGGCGATAAGATATGTGGCCAGATTTGTACCGAAAACAATGAAAGTAAACTGGCTAGAGAGCTTTCGTCGCACTCCCGTATTGACGAGGGCAGTGCCTTGATTTCAGGGAACTCGGGTATCGTTGAAGCCATGGACACCTCAGACTTCATTTCAGACTCAACGGGACTACATGACGGTACAACCCCGGCCACGGCCTCCACAAGTCCGCCTGCTGGTGAAACCTTTTCCGGAACTATTACAATAAACAACCAAAGCATCATAGTGACTATAGAAAACGGCATACTGACTCTCGCTGCCCCACCAGAGGGATATGTACACAAAGAGGATGACATGGTCAGCTTAAAGGAGCATCTAGGCATGAAAGACCATGAGGATATTGTTCTTCTCAATTATGACAGTGGCACGAAATCCATCGGGAAGATCAGCACGCTGGCAGTATCCAGCTCCAACTCGCAGGAAGAGCCCAGGCCTGGCTTGTCTGTGAGTGACTCAGAGTTGGCTCTGGTGGATGACTGCTCGCTATCAGAGCTCGGCACTTCCCTGGACTCCTGTCCCATTGTCAAGCAGGAGGCAGGGGCACTGTGTGCTGTAACAGAGGCTGATCTGGTCACCCCGTCCCCCAAAGTCGCGGTGGCAGACATTGACAATGGAGACCTCCAGTCCTTGCCGCTAGTAAGGTCCAAGAAAGAGACTGTGGCCTCTTTTGGGTGCCCTGAACCAGGCTGCTGCTGTACATTTGATACACGTCAGAAACTTAAAGTGCACCTCCTTAACCATGCCGAGGACCCACGCCCCTACCAGTGCACTGTAGAGGGCTGTGGCTGGGCTTTTGCCACCTCTTACAAGCTAAAGCGGCATCTTCAGTCCCATGACAAGCAGCGGCCACACACCTGTCAATTTGAAGGCTGTGGGCGGCGTTTCACCACAGTGTACAACCTCAAGGCTCATGTTAAAGTCCATGAGCAGGATAATGCCTTCATCTGCGAAATCTGCAGTGAGAGGTTTCGCAGTGCTACCCGACTCACCAATCACCAGAGGGTCCACTTTGAGCCACAGAGGCCGCACAAGTGTGAATTCCCAGGTAACAGATGCTAAATGTTGGATGTTTCTTGTATCTATCATATGACAGTTTCTCCTTTATCCTTACAAAATTACTCCATCTGCTGTTGTCTGATGCTCTGATATCATGCTACAGTGTAATGGTAACATTGGATATGAAGCAAATTATCTCAAAAGATAGTCAGTTTAAAACTGCACAAAGCAGTTGGAGCTGCTAATGTGCAAGGTGTTGCTAGTAAACTGTTCACATCACAGTCATGTTAACTTTCTCTATCAGTCTGATTCTGTATTCCAAAGACCATCTTACATTGTCTTCCCACTTGTTCCCCTCTGTCATGTGCAGGCTGTGAGAAAACCTTCATCACCTTCAGTGCCCTGTTCTCTCACAATCGCACTCACTTCAGAGAAACGGGCCACTTTACCTGCACATACCCAGGCTGCGACAAAATGTACGACAAGGCCTGTCGTCTCAAAATCCATATGAGAAGTCACACTGGTAAGAAGATACTAGATAAGAGTGTCTGTAACATTACTGTAATGTCTGCTGGTGGTTCAGGAGGGAGGCAATACTCTTTAACTGAACCTAAAGGTACAGGGTGATGGCTCGTGTGTTCCAAGACTCATCTCACTTCTGTCTGCAGGGGACCAGAGAGAGAGAGGTGTTTTTAAAAGTCTGTCTGTGCAGCTCTCGGTACTTTTGTAGCTTCTAACTCAATCTCTGTGGTTTGGAGTTAAGTTTCTCTCCTGCGTCCTGTTTTTACTTTTGATATCTGCTTTATTTTACTGTTTAATGTTTGCTATCAGCCGTATTAGAAGTCGTGTGAAGTTGCTGTTAGAAAACTTAACATTTCCTTATTTTGCAGCATCACAGTAACAGTTTTTACATAACAAAATAACGTGAAACTTTTATTGTGAAGAATCTACGGGAAATTAATTGTGTTTATCATGAATTTGCGGAACTTTGTTAGCAGTCTTCTTCATAAAGGCAGGTCTAATAATACGGTAGTGAGGAAGAGTAAAAGCAGAAACAGCCACTGTGAGGTGTTAAATGAAGAGCTGCAGACAGCAAGCTCTTACTGCACCTCTGTAAACAGTTCACCTAACCTGGCTGTGTGATGGAAAAACACATGCAGCATAAATAAGGAGGGGGGTTAAATGCTTTTAAATGTTAATCACTCAAGTCAAGCTGTCATCAGTTAAAGACACACCTTCAAGGGGGTACCCTTGTAATGGAAATGGAAATCCTTGCCGCGCTGGGCTGATGGCCCAAACCAAGCTAGCCCATCATTGTTGAAAAGGAGTATAAATGGCAGTCACATTTGCTTCACTCACCAGCCCAAGAAACAATGGTAATCTATGAAGTGGATGGTAAATCTTGGTACCTGCCAGCATTAGTAGCAGGTAGACAAAAAAAATATTTCCAATCCCGAAAACACTGGGTTTAGGCAAGAGGCAGAAGTGCTGCGAAGCAACCCAGAGCCTGGAAGCCACCCATGGAGCTCCGAGGCTGGCAACAGAGTTCTGCGCAGGTGCCCGGTACAACTTCAGACAGGAGGCAGAAAAGCCCAGAATCCAGGAAGCTGACCATAGAGCCCCGCGGCTGCCTTGGCAACTTCCCAGCGAGCCAAAACTATCATTGCTGCACAGTTGTCTGCTGCGACAGTTTTGGCGTCTGGTCTTTTTTCCTGTCTTTATTGTTTTAGTAATAGCCTAGTATGTGTCATTGCTAGATGCAGACACACACTAAAGCAGACAGACAGACAGACAGGTAGACAGGCAGGCAGGCAGGCAGGCAGACAGACAGAAGATTTGCTCAATGTGTGATTAGAAAAGAGCAGAGAAGCAGAATTGCGTTTTACTCCATTACACCCCCCCTGCAGCTTGTTCAAAAATTACATTTTTGTTATTACAGAGAAAGTAAATTACCAAAAAAAAGGTACTGTTGGGCACTGGTATAGATTCGAATGTGAATGGTACCCAACCCTGGTCAGTGCACAGTGGGTCTGAATAAACCTGGCTTTTAAATTCTACAATAGTGAGTATTCAGCACACAGAGATGTTAGAGGTTGTTTTCGTAAAGAATGAGTCATTCCTCAATCACATGATGCTACGAATGTGTTGCTCTCATTTCACTGATTTCAGATGAGAGCAGCTGTTATTGCTGCATATTTCCAAAACATTATAATGGCAAAACAAATCACTGGAAACTAAAAATATGCCCATACTGAATCCTCTAAACTGAACCCCCTCTGAAGAAGGTTAGCTGCACAGCATAGGTTTCATCGGATAAATGTGGGCCAGCTTTGTGATAGCAGAAAGCCTGGGTTAAGCCCAAGGTTAGCTGGTTACCACTCATCTATTTTGATGATCTGGGTCGTAGAGCCTGTGCACAGGTAAATAAATGTCTCATTTCTTGTTTCCAGGTGAGAGGCCGTTTGTCTGTGACTCAGAGGGCTGTGGCTGGTCCTTCACCAGCATGTCTAAGTTGCTCCGACACAAACGGTAAGTGCTTATTAACAGATGCTTTCCCATCATAATTAACAGGCTGAATGTCAACAGTTTCCGGCAATTAATGTCAGATAAGGAGTAGAGCTACCCTGACTTGGCATTGCTTGGGGCTCCGGGTTTTGTAGTCCACACAACATATTTGGCATTAAGTAGACCAATTTCTGTCAGACAGGATTTGTCATACAAGTCATTTAACGACAGGCCCTGACACACCCAAGCCAACGTTGGCAGTTGGTCAAAGGGTCCATCCCATTATCTTATCTTGCATCCACATCTCCCTCACTTGCACCTCTTACTCGCATCTTAGCTCCATCCTTGTAAGACGTGGAGGGAGAGATGGAGGATGAGATGTGAGGAGAGGAAATAAATGAGACACCTTTTCCTCCTGAAGCGTCACGTGAAGCGACGTCCGTTTGAGATGATGGCAGCAGCTGATCACTGCTGGATTAGCTGTCAGTCGGCTTTATTAACAGCTGTAGAGACTTTTGATGGAGTTTGCATCTGTTCATGCAACATGAGATATATATATATATATATATATATATATTCTCATTCAATGCGTTTTCTTTATTTTCATGACTATTTACATTGTAGATTCTCACTGAAGGCATCAAAACTATGAATGAACACATGTGGAGTTATGTACTTAACAAAAAAAGGTGAAATAACTGAAAACATGTTTTATATTCTAGTTTCTTCAAAATAGCCACCCTTTGCTCTGATTACTGCTTTGCACACTCTTGGCATTCTCTCCATGAGCTTCAAGAGGTAGTCACCTGAAATGGTTTTCCAGCAGTCTTGAAGGAGTTCCCAGAGGTGTTTAGCACTTGTTGGCCCCTTTGCCTTCACTTTGCGGTCCAGCTCACCCCAAACCATCTCGATTGGGTTCAGGTCCGGTGACTGTGGAGGCCAGGTCATCTGCTGCAGCACTCCATCACTCTCCTTCTTGGTCAAATAGCCCTTACACAGCCTGGAGGTGTGTTTGGGGTCGTTGTCCTGTCCAGCCGTAACAGAATGGAAATGACCAACAGTGATGTAAAAAGTGTTTCTTGCTGACAGACAGACTCTGTGTGACTTTAATGGTCTCCATAATGAAAGTTGATGAGGGAAATAACAGATTGTGAAAAGAAAAATCTTTTCTGTAAATGCAGAAAGCTGTTTTTGGTCATTTTGTTGTTTGGATTTTTAACTAGATGGTTTATCAGAAAATACAATGTATAATGCAGGAGTGATAATCTATCTGTCTTCACTTGGTATGAAACTCCACTCATGCTGTGTTGTATTAGATCAGTCCGACTAGCTGCGGGGCTGTGCTGTCCAATCAACAACTGATATCCAGTCAAGGGGGCGTGTTGGTCGATAAAAGATCTTCTGTGAAGACTGCACTCGTGTATCCTCACTTCCTCTCTCCTTGACTTCGAGGAAATTTTAGGAATTGAGACGTCCTTAAAGATGGCGGGGCTGGATTAATTTGAGGGTCAAGTGATCGAGGATGGAGGAGTCGAGGAGGGATATTCAGTTCAATTCTATTTTATTCACAAAGCCCAGTATCACAGATTACAATTTGCCTCAGGAGGCTTACAACATTTGACATCTCTCTGTACTTGGACCCTCAACATTATTGATGTCTACACAAAATTAGGCTATTGGTGAGTGTCTGCCACCCTCATCAGTGTGGTGTGTCCTGTTGGCCCTCATTGGCACTAGTTGGCCTTTTTTCTGTCGATTCAGCATGTTGAATCGGCGTCGGCACAGTGGAGCCTGTTGGCGAATGAAATTTTTTTCACTCACTCTAATTGGCAGTTCAGCTCAGCTCATGAAAAGAGAAACAGAAGTGAGTTTAAGTGGAGAGGGAGAGAGATGGAAACAAACTTGTTATGAGGTAAGACTGTTTTTCTCAAGCAGTAACATTTTCTGATGGTTTGTGTCATTGTTCAGTGGTGTATGATAAATATGCTCTGTTCTTTCAGCATTGGAGTGTGTTTTTAACATGCTAACTGGCTAACTAGCATCAAGACGGGCTACTGGTTTCCCCTTTTGAATGAGCATTATGGATGACTGCCATCCGCTGGTATAGAGGGGTATATTCTCTCTCACAGGCAAAGAACATACATGCTTGTTGGCCGTCGGTTTGGTGTGTTCATGTGGAATTTTTTGCTGAGACACGGCAATGAGAGGTGACGCAGCAGGGGGCTCTCATTGCTGCTCGTTCTCTGACATTGGTTTGGTGTGTCTGGGACCTGTCACGGTGGTGTTGATGCAGTTCTTGTAGGTTTTGACACTGAACGATTTAAAATTTTGCTTCCCATTGCCTTATTAAGTGCAATTTGAGTTTTGATATAGTTGCATCAATATCTCTAATGTAGCCTCTGTGTCTGTTCACCCTTTGTACCTATTATAGTGAGTGTCTCACTGACCTGTCTTTTGTGTTAACAGGAAACATGATGATGATCGTCGCTTCGTCTGTACAGAGGAGGGTTGTGGGAAATCCTTCACACGGGCAGAGCATCTCAAGGGTCACAGTATCACCCATCTGGGCACCAAGCCCTTCCAGTGCCATGCAGAAGGTATGTACACGTTCCAGAAACAAAACATGGAGTAGGACTTGTTGCTGGGAGAAAGTTTGTGGTTAAACATAGGGATGTCCCTGTCTGATCTCAGAGATTGGTATTGGGGCTTATCAAGACCCAGAGTGGGGGTTTTTTTCAGTGGGGGGGTTTGAAGAGACAGGCGCTAAACGGAGTGTTTCACACAGAGGGTGAATACAGGTGTTCCAGCACAGACAGTATGAGGAAAATAAAGTGTTTTTGAACATTAAAACATATTAACATGTTATAGTAGAAACCCCAAATACAAGTTTTGAAGTTGAAAAAAAAAAGCGAAATAGCTCCTGCTTATTACATTGCAGAGCTATGCAATTTTTAGACATATACATTGGATTGATTTGAAAACTTTGGAACACTTAGTGTGTGCACTGCGCAGTTGTTGTATGTCGAAAAACAAAGTATTGGATCTGAACTTGGTATCTGCAGATACTCAATGCTGAATGACTTGGATCGAGATTAAAGGCAAAAAAAGGACTTGATCAGGACGTCCCTGATAGGGCTGGATGTATTTAACGACTATGTACAATATATCCATATATTAACAAGCAAGATATAGATTTAGACAATACTGTTTATATCAATATAGGGTCAAGTTGCGTTACATAAGTTTTTTTTTAAAAATCATGCCAGTGTGCATCTCTCCTCTCTCACAATCTGTGCACAGCTCCACCCAACTCACTTATTCACAAGTTTTCCAGTAACACTAATAAGCCCTTTTTAAATAGGAATTGTGCAAATTTGCAGGAAAGCCCAATCAGTCTTCTTTCAGCATTGGCAGTATAAAAACAAAATCGGGGAATGCAGCAAAATGCCGCCTGCTTACTTTTGTTTATACAGAATGTGCCTTTTTTGGGGCAATGGGGGGCGTGAGCAAGTAACAAAACGTGTAGCTCAGTGTGTGACGTAAACAGTGACGTATTACGCCTTGCTTGAAGGGAAGCCGCAGCTGGTCAGTCCTTTGGTGATTCGCTCGTACATTGGCCCGTCCTTCACGGTTCCCGTCATCTGACGGTTAATGGCCTCCTCGTTAGCGAGGGCAAGGAGGGCGTGCAATTCTTTATCTCCGCAGTTGCTCATCTTCTGGTTTGCGTTTCCCTAGTGCTGCTAGATACTCATTCCTGCTATCAGCTGTTTCCTGTTTTGAAGTCCACGCCAGTGGGTCGCACGTGCCGCGTCATCAACAGCCCCTCCCGTGGAGGAAGGGCGCCTCGCTCTTTTTAAACCAAAAACGTTCCGCCAATATGACTACCCTACAAGGCGGAAAATTGGGTACCTCGGATCAACTCGCCAATCCGGCTCTGTGTGTCTAAACGCTCGCACCTTGCCGGCAAAACAGCCCAACATTTGCTGAAAATCTGGAAGTGTAAAAGGGGCTATAGAGATACAGAGCTGGTACTCTGTTTAATCAGTCTGTTAATCAGTGCCACATCGGTCTATATGCTGCACATGCTACGCTAAATCAGTCTGTAAGATGAATGAAATTACTGCAGTAGCACACGTGCAGTACAGCAGTACATTGTTTCTTACTTTCCTCTCATTTTGCTGAGTCCTGGACCTCACTTGGCTCAGCATGCAGGTGAAGTCAGGATTTTGTAAAAAGGTAAAGACTGCGTGCCAGACCGTAAGCAGCATGCATGCAAGAGGGAGCTATGAAAATCACAGACAGTTTGTCTCCTTGATGTTCTTCAGGCTGTAATGCCAAGTTCTCAGCACGCAGCAGCCTGTACATCCACTCTAAGAAGCATAAGCAGGATGCCAGCACCCTGAGGACCCGCTGTCCTGTGGCCAACTGCTCCAAGCACTTCTCCTCCCGCAGCAGCCTTAAGAGCCACATGCTCAAACACCACCACCTCAGTCCCGGTCAGTAATACATTTAATGGAATTATTTGACGATTATAGCCAATGTGATAATCACGATTATTGTGATCTATTTTGAGATCTCAACTGTTTATCAGGGTTATTCATTGTTTTTAGGATGAAATATTTAAATTGCACTTTCACTGTTAAACAGCACTGCTTTCATTTTCACTTTGTGCTACATTCCTGCAAATGTACTGATCTTGGCATCAAAATAAGACTATAAATAAGGTTCTTCTTCACCAGAATTGAGTGCATCTCCTACGGACATGTCTCCGCTGTTGCATTTTAACAGCGGTCACAGCACTGTGACGTGCTGCACTGTTGCTGTCATGGATGTCCGAGTTGATTCTGGACAAGAAGGGGGATTAATTGAGGGGATGTTGGCAGTGTTTTTATTCTTGGCTGTCATGCTTTCACCCTTTTGCAGAACATGGTGTTTTGTCAGGTGGTTCAACAAGTCAGTTGTGTTGTTATGCACTGTTTTCATGTGATTTGTTCTCTCATAAGTCTGAAATCCTTCCAAACAACAGAGGACAGTGGTTGATGAACAGATCATTTTCATTTTGCCTGTCTGCAGGCATAACATTCAGGAAAGTTTAAAGGGCTGCCGCTGCAGGTTGCACACATAGCAGCATTACAGTTCCTCCAAAATGGCTGGGTGTTAATCTAATTTTGCTAAAAGAGAAGGACAGTGCCTGTTGATTTATATATACACATCACTGGGTATTTTTTTGTATGTAGGATGTGTTGTGGTAGATGGTGTAATTTGTGGTAGATTTTATTTTGTTTTAAAAATATAAACACAACACTTTTGTTTTTGCTCCCATTTTTCATGAGCTGAACTCAAAGATCTAAAACATTTTTTTTTTATATACACAAAAGACCATTTCTCTCAAATATTGTTCACAAATCTGTCTAAATCTGTGTTCGTGAGCACTTCTCCTTTGCCGAGATAATCCATCCCACCTCACAGGTGTGGCATATCAAGATGCTGATTAGACAGCATGATTATTGCACAGGTGTGCCTTAGGCTGGCCACAATAAAAGGCCACTCTAAAATGTTCAGTTTTATCACACAGCACAATGCCACAGATGTCGCAAGTTTTGAGGGAGCATGCAATTGGCATGCTGACTGCAGGAATGTCCAGCTCATGAAAAATGGGAGCAAAAACAAAAGTGTTACATTTATATTTTTGTTCAGTGTATTAATATTGTGTACAGAATCTGAATCCTACAGTTACTGTTGTTGTATGAACTAAAGAAATGAGAGATCATTTTTCTTTAGTTTTTACTGAATATTTGAAGGCAAACTGGTAGGTTGACATGTGAAACTATATCACTTATTTTGTTGCAATTCTATGTTATTAAATTAATATATTTTATTTTTATCTTTATTATTTATTTATTTTTTACTAATTTGTCATATCGTCAAGAATATTGTTAGCGCAAAAATACCCTGAAATATCATGATATTATTTAGGGCTACATCGCCCACCCCTAGTGGGAAGCCAAAATTATGATCATGATTAATAATAATTGCTCAGCCCTGTTATGGGGGTTAATATTATTTGAGCTGCGTCTTTAACCAGATTGGTGCACTTATGTCTGTGCGATTAAATGATATGCTGAGTGGAAGTTTTAGCAGACAGAAACAAGGTGCCAGAGCAGAATTCAGGAAATGCACCATAAAACGCCCTCAAAGATATTTGTCTGGTTTGCTAACTTACATGTTTTAGTTAGTGGCTTTATAACATTCATTGACCCTTCGATGAGTCCCGCCCCTTAGTGATGGTCCGCCAAGTTGGAGCTAGCATGGAGCCTACGCTGTAAATGCGGGATTTATACTTCTGCAATACATCGACGGCGTACCTAAGGTGTAGCCTGACGTGCACCTCCCCAGAAATGTAACTACACATCGCAGCACCGCAGGTCTTCTATTTTTGTAAGCTGAAAACCATTTCCCTCAGTGGAAACAAAGCTTTTATTTACTTTTAGTTTACAGATAAGAAACAATGAATTGTAAAGAAAATAAAGCCCCCACAAGTGCAAATGCTCACAGTGATGTAGGCCACATGTGTAGGCAACGGCATAGGCTCTGCATAGAGCTGGCGCATAAGTATAAATCGGCCTCACCTGCACTCCCTGAAGACATATTATCAAATTTTTGGAAAAACGGAAAGCCTTGCCGGAGTGGGACAGAAGGGTCTACAATACGTGTTTGATAGATGGTTGTCACATTCACACAGCAGTGACAGCAGGTTAAAAAGATAAAGCTAGAGGCTAGAGCCTAACTATGGGGTACAGATGACAGAGTAAAAGTGAACCACCACATCACTTGGCGATCAAGACAAAAGACAATGAACATAAAGGGAAACTTTGTCAATATTAAACCAGTTGTGTGTCATCTCAGCTCACTGCATGTGTGTGTAGATGAACGTTGTTTTACTCCTCATGCTGCCAGCCACCAGACCTCCGCCAGCGGACAGGCAGCCACGCTTAGCTTCGAGGGGAAGCCAAATATTGTTAATCAACACACTGTCATGACACACAGCTGGTTAAATATCGGCAAGTTTCCCTGTTTGCCCTCACTGGTTCCTGTGCAGCAGTGTAGGTTTTGATTCAGTGTTATAATCATCAGAAGCATATATCTCCTTCCAAACTCTCCAGGTAATGAGTGTCATTGAGACACATGTGCCCTTAGCTTGAAATCCCCCAAAAAACTGTTTGAAATTGAAGGAAGTCTAAAACAATAGCATTACAATCTATGGAGCACAGCTGTGTAGTTGTCGGACCCTTTTTGGACACTATGATGTGCCGGTCTGTGTTCGAGGGACGGGATTTAGCGAAGGGTCACCATAACATGCATAAAATCAAAGTGGGTTAAGGCAAAACTGGTCTGGTGTATGATTTCATTGGCCAGTGCAACCATCTTAGCTTACTAAAATGAGGATGTTTTTTTCTCTTCAAACTGTTGGTGATAACTAAGTGTAGTGACTGAATTAACTGTTTGACTAAACATATAGAATTTTTTCAACTACATGCTTCTTGGAAAATCACTTCCACCCTATAACATCCAAACTTTTCCCTCCCCTCCATTCCAGATGTTCTTAGCCAGATGGAGACCACACCCACCCTGACTCCCAGCAGTGAGCTTATCAGCTCTACTCCAACAACAGTTGCAGGGCCTGGTATTACCGGGGGCGACCAGCTGACCAACTTGGACCTCAGCTCTCTTTTCTCTGCTGTGCCTGGTGGCACTACACCCACAGCTGGTATTGGAGTTGGAATTCCCGTCGCTGGGAGCAGCTCAAATGGCACCTTCACCATGGACCTCTCCTTGGTCAGCTCAGGAATCCTCACCATCGACCCCTCCTCAGTCGGTACTACGCTGGGTACAGGCACCAGCACCACGTTGGCCAAGGCTGTGGACCCTCTTATCTTGGCAGCCAGTTCTGACATGGGCCCCCATCACGGTCTGGAAGGTACAGTGGGTGACGTCCTGCCCCCACAGGGCACTCTAAATCTGGATGATGTGCAGACGGTTACCCCAGAGGCCCTGGGAACCCTCACGGCTCTCACTATGCAGGGTGCTGGTGCCCCTGTGGATCCCACTCTGCAACACCCACTTAGCTCCTCCAGTGCCCTGAGTGTGGAGCCCACAGCCTCCCTGGCAGTGGCCCCTGTTGCTGAGCTGCTTGCCTCACCCTCAAAGGTGGTGGAGGTGGGTGGCCAGGGAGCGGGGCCTCTACTTGGCTGTGTTGAGGTACTGGGACCTCAAGAAGGAGGAAAAGTCCTCACCCAGTTTGTTTTCTCTGGTCACAGCAGCAGCTTCAGCCCACAGAAAGATCAGGAACTCAGTGCTGTGTCACCAAGCAGCTTCCTGGTAAGTGGTCATGCTGTCAGGCAGCACAGTTTAAAGGGGCACTCCAAACTCCGTTTGCAGGTGTTGGGAAGAACTATAACATTTTTTAAAAAAGAAAAAAAATCTTTAATGAGTCCAGAGGGAGCTGTTTGAAGTCTGAAAAATGTCCTCAAGTGATGTCACTTGAGTCAGTGTCTGTTGGTTCTGAAGACACCAAGTTTGAAAAGTAAAAATATCTACAAGTGTGAAGTTAGAAAGAAGTGAGCTTTTCAGACCCCTGTAGCCTGTTGGTCATCTCTGCTGCAGGCTACAGTCTCCAGGCTACATTAGCCACAACTAGCATAACACACTCCAGTCTCTGATTGCGCTGTAGGAGGTAGAGTTGCCTTGTGGGTAATGAAGGCGCCAGTTATTGACAATTATTATTTAACAAGAATGCATTGAATACAAAAGATTAAGTCTCTGGTTGTGCTGTGTTGATTTTAATACTTTTTAAAACCGACAGTGTTACAGGAGTATAATGCTAAATTTATGGAATACTTTTTCAGGGAAATGCAGGGATGTCTCAATGCAGGAAAATCTCTATTGTATAAAAAGGGTCCCATTGTATGCCACAAATATCCGCTATTAGACGCTAGAGTGAAGCTGGTGTTTTTGGTGAAAATCACTAGTCTCATAATATAATATTACATTGATTCCTTTAACAATAAGGTGGTGCAATGGTGCAGTGGTTAGCATTTTTGCCTCACAGCAACAGAGTTCCTGGTTAGAACCCGGGGTGGGGGGTTTGAACCTCGGGGTGGGAGAGCCCTTCTGTGCATACTTTGCATGTTCTTCCTGTGTCAGCGTGGGTTTTGTGCGGGTACTCCGGCTTCCTCCAACAGTCCAAAGACATGCAGGTTAGGTTAACTGGCAAAAATGAAAGAATTAATGAATGACCAGTGATATGGTATGGCCAGTATTACAAAGTCTGCCACAATACAATTTTGATTTGATGTGATTCAGTGGCCTATGATTAATATGAGACAATATTATCTGCCCTTTTAACACAGTCTGTTGCATAAGTAGCTGCCACCCCTTTTTCTTTTTGCATTTCGCCATAAAAGATAAAAACAACACATAAATAGTAAGTACAGTAAAGTTTACATTAAATTGATTCCACTGACAAACATTAAACAGCACATGGGATAAGTTAACCTTTAGGGCTTTCTGTGAGGAAGAATTTCCTGGAACAAATCTTAAACTTTAACCCAAACCACCATCATATTCCTAAAACCTACAAGCTATCTGGCTTAAAGCCCTGAAGGCAAACCTCTTCCAACAGCCATAAAATATGGAATAAACATTGTTGAAACGGAGCAGCTAGTGTTGCTGTAGTGAGAACTTTTTTTCTCCATAATTGAAAATAATTCTACACTGCTGATTTATTCCCCATCAATAGTGTTATTCTCATCATCTTTCTCTCAGCTGCTTGCTACCATCTTTCAAAATAAAGGCATAACCTAAAGATGATTATATGGATCAGTGTTTTCACTTTGGATCAATGACATTGGATCCTTGATCATAGGTAGATCGATTAATCGATATATTGATCCAGATCGATGGATCGTTACACCCCTAGTTGGTATTAGCCCTTGAAACTGGAGTTGGCAGTTTTATTTTAGTGTCATTGGGCAAAAAATTCTTAGAAACCTTTGAGCATATTGTGAATCAGGGGGGACTAAGAGAAAATCAGACTTCTGCTCCTCCTCTTGGCTCTGTTTTCAGGATTAAAAAAAATGTCTGTAACAGAAGACTTTGGCCAATCACAGGTCATTCTAGAGAGGGGGCATTCCTATTGACTGTTCTACAATGCAGATGCACATCCTTCCGATAAAAGTCCCATTCAATGGCGGAGAGTCCTGCAGAAAAAGTTAGTGCTCCAGCATTGGCAACTACTGCCTTCACTGCAAAGCAACCTCAAAAAGGAAGATGGACTGATCAAAAAGGGAGTCTAAAAAAAGAGTCTGACAATTAATGAAACGCAACACTTGTTAAGATTTCTGCTTTCCCCAGCTTGAAGGGCCTACATAGTGGTGTGTAGTAACTTGTGTGTACCCATTTTGTTTGTCAGGAGAGTGGAGGCTCAGCAAGGACTGACTACAGAGCCATCCAGCTGGCCAAAAAGAAGAAGCAAAGAGGTCCTTCTGCCTCCTCTGGTAAGACACGCATGGACTGAATTCAGGCCTTTAACACTCCTCAGTCAGATTAGACATAGACTAGAGCAGTTGTTCTCAAATGGTGAGCCATGGGATTTTGTGATATCCGCACGTTATTATTGCAATATTCAACTGGGCCTATACAAAGAGTATGAATGAATTTGTAATTGACCGTTTCATTATATTTGTGCACACCCATTTCCTAAAAAAGAGGCAAACTCTAGCTAAAAAATGTAATTTAATTTAATTTAATTTAAAAAACCTTTGCGGGGAACCTATTTGTCACTGTTAGTATGTGGGAATTATTAGTGTGTGACACATCAAAGCCCCAGTTGGCAGCCAGTGTGAGGGATGATAACATGTAAAATGAGAAAGCCATGAGTTGGATAATGGATCGCTTTATTGTACAGAGCAAATTAGAACAAGGCACCAGCGAAGACGACCTACCACCGAAAGAAAAGAGAAAAAACAGTAGACAGTATCACAAAATATACCTGTCTTATTTTTACTATTTTTATCTTATGTCATGGTAAGAGTGGTAACACACATTATAGACGCTATTTTCACAGATGTAAACACAGGAGTGCCGTGAGATTTTGGCTTGCCCTTTGGTGTGCCTTGGGCACAAGAACTTTGAAAACCACTGGACTAGAGACTAGAGTGATGGTACAACAGTGAGTGATGATGCTGCTCTCTTTACCTAATCCAGGGAGTTCAGGATCGAGTCAGAGAAAAATAAAAGGAGTGAAGGCAGCCTCAGCTCCTGCACCGATGGCTACCTCTGGTGTTCGATATGGTGAAGGAGCTGCAGCAGTTAATGGGGGCCTGACTCTACGTGACCCTGTGACTGGGGCCCAGTATGTCCAGATTCAGCTGCTGCAGGTGAGAGCACCAGACTTCTGATTATAACACAGTTAGTTTCCCAACTACAGTGTCTGCAAATATGATTACATAACCACCGACTGAAGCTAATTATAATAAGAAACTCATCTGTGTTGAGAGAAAAGGGTAGCTGTGTGGAAAGACATGCTGATGAAAGTGTGTGTGAATGCAGGACGACCCAGCCAGTGATGGTGACCTGGCCTTCCAGCTAAGCTCTCAGCCCTCCAGCTCCCACTCTCAGCTCACTGCAGACCTACCTGTCAACATTCTACAGGTGGGCAAAGTTTAATGATGCCTTATATTTATTTATTTATTTAAACATTGGCAGCAGCTAAAAACAAAAACAAAAAAACAGTCACACAACTCCACACGGACATACAATGAGGTTTTATTAGGTAGCAAATCAAGCTGTGAAAATGTAAATTGTGGCACAGTAAGATTTTAATTTCAGTTTTTTTAAATTCATTACATCCACAAATGGAAATAAAAGTGATAAACAATGAAAACTGATAAATGTAGGAAAAACTAGAGATAATCTTGCATTGGAATCACTCCAGTTGTGATACAGTGCTCCGTGACTTAAATGAATTTATACTTCTGCATTAAATAGATGCCACACCTACATGCACCTCCCCAGAAATGTAACTACACATCACTGTCTATTTCCCTCAGTAGAAATGAAGCTTTTATTTACTTTTGTTTCACACATGAGAAACAATGAATTTTAAAGACAATAAAGCCTCACCAAATAACATTTTAAGACTTGTGTGTGATTTATCCTGGCTTCATATGAGTAGAGGAAATGTCCGCTGGTTGCTAGGCTAATTTATGCAATGTAAAATGCAACAGGGTTGTGCTAATAATATTAGCATGTTGTATTTGTGGGGAAAATGTGTCCAGTCAAATACAAGTGCTTTGTCTGTGAATCATCTAGTTGTAGTAAAGCCAATCTGTGCACTTGTGTTTGAAATTGTTGCCTTTAAGCCACGTTTAACATGCGTTTTGAATCAACTAAACTTTACAGCACTTCACAGAAACCGCCTACTAGTGTTTTGGAGGTGTAACTGCAGAGTGACACAGACACACCACCGCACAAGTATAAATGCTCCCAATGTGCATAGGCTCTGTATAGAGCTGACGCACAAGTATAAATCTGCCTTTAAAATGAATGTGGGCCGGGGGCGTGAAGTGCCAGCATCTTGTCATCTTCACACAGGCCTGAAATAAACACACACACACACATCTACAAACAGGACCTACACATGCATTAAATGGAAAAATGTTAGAATGAGGGGGCTGCCTTGGACAGGTGCCGAGCAGTTGCTCAGTGCCTTGTTCAAGGGTACATCAGCAAGTGCCCAGGAGGCCAACTTGCAACTCTCCGGCTACCAGTCCACACTCCATACTTGGTCAAAACCACTCATGTGTAGTGCCCCATGACTTTGGCAATGTGGAAACACAGAGGGAATTGAGGCATATGTCATAGGAAATACTAACAGCTTGAAAATACCAAGATATGATTTTTTTGTCCATATTACTCAGCCCTATGTAGAGTGAGGCATAATTATTTCTGATATATTCTTTTAGTTTAGTTTTGATGTAAGAGAACTGAGCTGTGTGACTGTGTCCTCACAGGAGCCTTCAGTGATGACGGAGGATGACAATGGCTCTGACAACTCCCAGTTCACAGGCAGCACAATCAACCTGCAGGACTTGGAGTGACCACTACAGAGCTGCAGGTCTGAGGTCACCAGCACCTCATCACTGTCCACAGTTTACATCAAAAAACATACTCTGAGATGTTGGACTCCATCAAGTGGTTGCCTCATCTTTTCCCTGGACTTTAAAAGCCTTTTTGGACATGTGACTGGTGTAGTTTGCGAAGGGGGTGGACATGAGTCCACAGATAATGCACCTTGATAAGAGGAGATGAGGATTTGTTTGTTCAGAAGATTGTGTTTATTTCTAAAGTCCAGTTTGTACCAAAATCACAGCTGAGCACGTTCTCGTGTCAGAGACACGTGAGAGGCTCTTTGTTCCTCTGTCCTGTGGGTTTTTATAGTTAAGGTGTCTATTCCATGGTGCCACATTGCCACTCATGCACACACAGTGCGCTGTCTATGCTCCAGTTGCCTTACAGACACCTCACGCTGTGCATTCCTCCACTGGCGGGTTCTCTGCTTTATTTGTTGCATCTGTTTTGATTTTGTTAAATTTATTTTTCTATGGCAGCAGTAAGTCCACATTGAAAACATGGCTGATCATTTGTTTCTTTAAAGTATGTAAGGAGCTACTACCTTCTTCTAATAATTGTATCTGTTTTTTATTTATTATTTAGCTGTGGGTTTACAGAATGGCAGAGCCAAACACAGAGATGAATTAAAGAATCGAAGCACAATCAAAACCATTTATGGAGAGGCCTTCATTTCTTTTTCTTTAATTATATCAGATGTTTATATTTGGTCTCATTCATGAAATGTTAGTAAATCTCTGTGCAGATTTAGACATAAAAATCCTTTCTACTAAAACCCTACACCGGATTCATGAACGCTGCAGGAAACTGGGATTTGATCATAGGCACGTGTGCGTGTTCATGAATGCCAATCAATCGTATATTATCATATACATCATGTGTGTATCTATCTATCTATCTATCTAGAGAGAGAGAGAGAGAGAGAGAATATGGTTTGATATGAAAGTAGAAAAATACACAAAAAAACCCCCACAGCAGCTACAGGAGAAGGCTCCTCCTAATCACAGCTGCTGTGGAGCACATCTGAGGAATTATTCCTGATGGAGACAGAGACGTGCATCCACTGGAGCAGCCAACAGCAAACTCAGAAGGTAAGGTGATGTATGTGTTATATTAGGTGTTAAATCACTATACAATCTGACAGCCATCACTGATAGCTTAGTGTTTGGTAAGTAACATAGGTCTCAGTCTCGCTGCTCAAACAGAAGATACATTTGTGGAGTTCTCTGTCCTGATTGAATCAAGTGGGAATGGGATGCCAGAAATGTAGAAAACACTTGTATTAAGTCGATTTAAATATCTCATTCACATTTTTAAGAAACCTTATGTTAAACTTAAATCTGCTAAATGCCAACTAATTTAGCTAAATTCTTCAAATTCTAAATTCTAATTTCTTATCTTTTGTCATGTTTAACGTAACATGTTTCAAAGGCATCTGCATATTCTGAACATAACAGCACAATATGAATAAGAATTGTAATTTTTAATGATGACAAGCAATATTTATGTGCGTTCCTTATTTACACAAGCACTACAAGTAGTTAGAAGCAGGTGTAGATTTTGTTAGTGCCTATGAAAAGATTGGAGCTTCTAACATATTGATGAATGCTGAAATACATGCACATTTCCGTCTGTAAACAGTTTACACACAAATTGGTTCAGCACACGTTTCATGAATGAGACCCAACATGCACGGACAGAGCTTTTAAACATGACTCCATAAGTGCTTTATTAGAGAGAAAGAAAAAAACAGATGCCACCATGAGAATCTGAGCAAAAATGTTGCTCAGATTCTCATTTTAAGAATTTTTTTCGTGTTATGACATTTTGATGTTCACTACAAATTAATTCAGCTTTTACAATAAATGTTTCTTGTAATAACAGCATGTTGCTTTATCTTGTCATATCACAACCATTTTCTTTATATCACAAAACCAACATTTCTCATACAGCAAACTTCTCATTCTAACTGATAATTTGGTTTCAAGAGATTGTAGAAAACTTATGACAGCAAAAGTTTGCCAACACTGGTAAAAATGTTGTTTACTTTGAGTAGTTACGTAAATACAAGATGAACTGATCTCCAAAAGGCATTAAGTTAAGGATGAAATATGTCTTCAATATTTTAAGCAAGATCTCATTTTCTTATTTTAATCTTTTACAATTTCAAAATAACACAGGAAAGGGGCCTGAAGCAAAAGTTTGGGCACCCTGCACGGTCAGTGCTTAGCAGCGCCCCCCTTTGGCAAGTATCACAGCTTTGTAACCAGCTAAGAGTCTTTCAGTTCTTGTTTGGAGGATTTTCACCCATTCTTCCTGCAAAAGGCTTCTAGCTCTGTGAGATTCTTGGGCCGTCTTGCGTGCACTGCACTATTGAGGTCTATCCACAGATTTTTAATGATGTTTAGGTTAGGGGACTGTGAGGGCCATGGCAAAACCTTCAGCTTGCTCCTCTTGTAGAAGCCATCCTCTCTTTATCTTCAGCTTTTTTTTTACAGATGGTGTGATGTTTGTTTCAAGAATCTGCTGGAATTTAACTGAATCCATTCTTCCCTCTGCCTGTGAAATGTTCCCCGTGTCACTGACTGCAACACAAGCCCAAAGCATAATCGAACCACCTCTGTGTTAAGGACAGGTGTTCTTTCCATGAAATTCTGCATCTTTTTTTTTCTCCAAACATACCTTTGCTCTTTGCATCCACAAAATTCTATTTTAACCATATCAGTCCCCAGGACTGGTTTCCAAAAAGCATCAGGCTTGTTTAGATGTTCCTCTGCAAACCTGTGATGCTGAATTTTGTGGTGGGGACACAGGAAAGGTTTTCTTCTGTTGACTCTCTCATGAGGATCATATTTGTACAGGTGTTGTTGTACAGTAGAGCAGTGTACCACCACTCCAGAGTCTGCTAAATCTTTCTGCAGGTCTTTTGCAGTCAAACTGGGGGTTTGATTTGCATTTCCAGCAATCTTACGAGCAGCTCTCTCTGAAGAGAGAGCGAGCTGTCTTCCAGACCTCAACTTGACCTCCACAGTTCCTGTTAACTGCCATTTCTCAATTACATGATAAACTGGGGAAACAACTACCTGAAAACACTTTGCTATCTTCTTACAGACTTCTCCTGTTTTGCTAGCATCAGTTATTTTAGTTTTCAGAGTCCTAGGCAGCTGTTTAGAGGGCCCATGGCTGCTGATTGTTATATTTAATAATATTTATGAAGCTTTGAAATTTGCATCACCTGGCCTTTCCTAACAATGACTGTGAACAAACCATAGCTCTTACAAATTAATTAAGGTCTGAGACCCTAGTAACAGTTGTCTGAGAGCTCAAACTGCCCAAATTTTTGCTTGCTTAAGATGTTAAATAGCATCTTCAGTTTTTAACTTCATGCCTTTTGGAGCTCAGTTCATCTTCACTTTACTTAACTATTCACAGTAAACAAAATTTTGATCAGGGGTGCCCAAATATTTGTATGCCACTGTATATTTTATGGTCTAACTTGCATGAGACAAATGATGTACCATCCATTTGTATCTATGTGTATGTTCTGTATCTACAGTGAATTCTACACCTTCACCTTTTTTCTCAGTTTATGTTGCAGTTTTAGGCTAAAATTGCTTACATTTGTTTTTTCCCTCAACAGTGTACACTCAATACCCATAATGACAAAGCCAAAAGAGTAGGGTAGATTTTTTTACTTTTCAGAAACTTAAACCGTTGTGGTCTGGTATGCCAACACGGCACTTTCCACTACCAAGTTGTAGCTCCGTTACCAAATTCCCACGATGGTTACAAACAGACCACAAACTAAACCAAAGGAGCCCAAACACATTTAAATTAAAGTAGTTAAGAAAAATCCGGTCACTGTTATCTCACACCAGTTTTGTTATCAGGTGCTGTTCTCTGAATGTAGACCACATTTCCCATAAGCCCTCGTTCTTACCGCCCATATCTCCACAGTACGGAATGGGGACAAGCATGCTGCACGTCAGATTCCAGGCTAATTGGTCTTGTCACTTCTTACCCGTCTGCCACTGAAAGCTCTCGCTCTGACTGGTGGAGGAGCAGCACCAGCAGCCTGTTTTAAAGGCTTAATTCAACCAAATGCCAGAAAGGAAAAAGAAAAGTATGCAGCCATGCCCTTTGTACAGTACTACTTCTGCACCAGCAGATGGCATCCAAGTCATACAGAACATGTCCCATGGCTCAAACTGACAGTAGCAGCTATCACAAAGCTGAATATGTTAGCATGCACTGGGACTATCACTCAATTTAACAAAATAGCGT
Organism: Cephalopholis sonnerati; assembly: GCA_019142605.1. Classification (NCBI taxonomy): domain Eukaryota; kingdom Metazoa; phylum Chordata; class Actinopteri; order Perciformes; family Serranidae; genus Cephalopholis; species Cephalopholis sonnerati. The sequence continues at coordinate 45,529,788 of JAGQAX010000002.1, forward strand.
CAACTTTACGAAGAACAGCAACAGAAGAGAAAAGGACAAGTACAAAAATACAACACAACTGCAGACTCCCCATGTTGAGAGGGACCTAAAGTTCATCCATATATTTTAACAAGAGCGCAAGCCTGTCATGAAGCCTGCAGTGGAGCCCTTTATATCATAAACATGTGGGTGTGGAAGTGTATCACAAGATCCAAAATCCAAGGCAAAAATAAGTATAACTAAAACACGTACCCACAAGCAAAAAGGGGTGACATTTAAAGTGAAATAAAACCCACAACAATATAATAAAAAGAAATATCAGAATGTCCACACCATAAAGGAGATCATGTCATTTTCAAGGTGGTCCAAAACACACAGTCACAAGAGCAAACAAACAATCAAACAAAACACATGACACAACAATGCAGAACAAAAAAATCAGTAAGAAAACAATGGAGACTTGTACAGGTGTTGGAAAATAAACCGGACTACCTCCATGCTGCTTCATTTTCCGACAGTATATCAGCAACTGTAATATCCTTTGATTCACTCAAACTTAATAATAATATTTTGTTAAATCTACCTCTTGTTTTTCCCTCACATTTGCCTCACTTTGTCCCCTTAGCTTCTGATTGCCTTGTACAGTGACGTGATTCAGGAATCAAGGAAACTGTAAACCATATAATTTATTTACAGTTTGCTTGTCAGGAAAAAGGAAGCATTGTTGTGAAGTATTAAGAGAAGTGGGAACACCAATGGAGGTGGGGCCTCCTTTATTCCTATATGTTACCTAGCCTGATGCTGCGGTAAAAAGTTATCTCGATCTCCCGGATCATTGGGCCCACGGAGCAAGCAAAGAGACTTCTGCCAGCTGAGCGGCTTACTTCTTGTTCAGCGCTCTGCTAAATTGATTAAATTATGCGGTTCCCCTAGACTTTTAGAATATTATCATGAAATGAGTCACTGTATAGCTTGTGACACACACAAAAAATCCCACTGCTTTACAAAGGTCCCTTTCACAATTTAAGTCTATGAGAAAAAGTCTTTTTGGGCACCATGGCATCATGTTATGTACCTGTAAGTTGTAATTCCTGGGGGCATGTTGTGATGCTGATGAAGTGAGGAGAACAGTAAAATGCTGCTTAAGGACCTGATCGCACAGAAAGCGCTTCACAGGTTCCAAATCGCAAGGTGGTTAGGCAACCTCCCCCCCATCACCTCCTTACCCTAACCTTCCTGTGTAATCAATCTACCGTTTATTTATTTTTATTTATTTCACAGTAATTAGTATCTAGTTCCTAAAATGTACAGGCAGAGAGTACTCGCTGTAGCTCTGGTTGAGGGTGAGAGGCTGTCTGCAGATAGCTTGTTGGGCACAGGGAAACTAAGGTTGAATCACGGGGAGTACCACCAGTTAGTCCAGGAGATTCACCTCTATGATCGCTGTTTCAAGTACTGCACCTTAATGCTTCCACGCCTGCTGTTTTCTACTGAGATCATGGTAACTGCGCTTTGTAAAGTCATGTAGCTCTGGGTATCCAGCAACTGCTACCACCAGTCCCTCTTCCATTGTTTACCAACTATAAACTTGTTGTTGTGACCACCACAGAGGGCCCGCCTCTCAAATCAGCGGAGATGACATGGGGCTCTGGGTTGGGGTTTTTCAACTCGGGGAGTTCAGAGTGCTCCATCAAAAACGCCAGGCACCTAGAGTATAGAAAGTCGAGGCACGTAGTGATGCGAAAACAGCAAGCAAAAAGCTTAATTCTTATTGAAAACAATTACAAAAAACTGCCTCCAGCTGCTAAAAGGCTTTCTATGTGACTGGGGCCTTAGAAGGTTTTTCTCCTGCTGTGTCTTCCTACCACTGTTATATCTTCTGTCATGTAACTTTTATTTATTATAATTGACTCTGTTGCTTGCTGCACATATCATTGGCCAATTGCAGGCATATTATTATACAGACAGAGCAGACTTTTCCACTCATCATAGCAGGAAAAGCACAGACATAATTAATACTCTTAATAATTGCTGTATTACATTCAGATGTGTCAGCTCCAGGGCTCAGTGACATGACTTACTGGGACACTTTCATAGCATTAAGTAGTGTCATTAGTCACATCTGATAGTATTATTCCTTTAAACTTTGAGAAAGCAGCCTGTCTACCTGGAGCCTCAAGAACCAAATGGTAATAGAGGTGAATGTGGGTGAAAGCACCAGTGGGTATGCTCTGTGGATAGGATTACATTTCCTGGTTCAAAAATGAGAGTGGGATTTCCACACAGCTCAGTCTTTATGGCTGGATTCCATCTCTTTATCTCGTGGTATATCTGTGATAGATGTGTTGACAGGGTTAGGAAACAGTGCTCTGTCTTTGCCTGACTATGCTCATCCCCTCTCTCACCTGACCACAGATGAATCTTTGGCCTTTGACAAACTGTCCACTGTTTGCAGTTTTAGATAATTAGAGGAACTTTTTACCGTACATCAATACATTTCATCATACAGTATATTGCATTGCTATTTACAAAGACCTACTGTTATCTTACAGAATATCATGACTTTTGTTTAACACTATTTTAGCAATAAACAAGAGTATGTGTAAGATCTTAAAGAGGTCAGAGGCTGACACAGCTAACACAGTCACATTTCCACAGTACAGATATTAGATCCTTACTGTATTCTAGGGGTGTAAGGATCTACTGATCTGGATCAATATATCAATTCAGTGATCAACGATCCGATATCGTTGATGCAAGTAAAAACACTGATCCATATCCATATTATTTTGAAATGCAGTGTCAAACGTTAGCTGCTCTGTTTCAACAATGTTTGACTGAAAAAACGTGTATGCAGGCTGAAATTCAACTGAGCTGTCCTGTTGGGAGATGCAGTGACTTAAACCAGTTTTATGGCTGTTGGGAGAAGTTTGCCTTCAGGGCTTCAAGCCAGATAGCCCTGAAGTTTTACAAAAAGATGATGGTTTGGTTTAAAGTAAGAAGATTTCTTCCAGAAAGGTCTCATATCAATTGCAGGCCCTTGAATCACATTGAATTGAAATCTTATCGGGGCAGACTTTGTAATATCAGCAAATATCATATTGTTGTCCAAAGAATCAATTTAACTTTGTATTGTGATGAAACTGGTGACTTACACCCCTGCTGTATTCTGTAACTGTGGTGGTGCATTAATAAAGACAGGGCTTTACACTGAAGCAGCATTTTTGTCTGGTGCGCTGTTTATTTTTTCACATGTACCTATTTGATATTCGGGTCTATATGACCCGAAGGCCACTAAGGGGGGCTATAAAAATATGGTTTCCTGCCATGTAATTGCCTGAATATTATATATTTCATATAAACCATTCTCTTTTTCAGATAAAATTGATGATCACTACTTGCATTGCATTATGGGTATTTTATTCAATTTTGCAACACCCCTGGTACTCACCAAAAAACATCTTCAAAAAGCAGGTGTCTAAACATGTCTTTGATATGCCATTCACTCCATGGGTCAAGACAAAAACAAACAATCAAACAGAGCTTATAAATACAATTTTCTTGGGGCATTTCACCATTTTGGTCTGAGACAGCAACATGAAGAGACGTTACAGTGCAGCAGAGGCTCTCATCCTCATTTTTAGCCCTCTTGAGGAGGAGGAGAGAGAGGAGGAAGCAGAAATTGAGGAAGAGGTGTCAGAGGAAGAGGATTCTATAGAAAATGATCCTGATTATGCTTCAACTGGCCAGGAAGAATCCTCTGATGAGAAAGAAGAACCGGTTGAGGTGGAAAATCATTTCCACTCCAAGGATGGAACTTTGCTTTCCATCCCTCCCACTGACAGGCGCCGCATATTGGGAGCTGCAAAAGAGAGGACCCCACAGGGTCCCACAAGATATGCTGTCTCATGCATTGAAGGGATACAGGAAGCCTTTGAATTTTTTTTGTCAGAAACACTTGTGAGGTTAGTGCTGGACAGGAGCAATAAAGAGGGCAGATGTGTCTACAGCAGAAAGTGGAGTGACATGGACCTCACAGATCTGAGAGGATATCTGGGCCTGTTGATTCTTGCTGGGGTGCACAGGTCCAGCAAAGAGGCTGTGGAGAGTTTATGGCATGCTGAGCATGGGAGGGCAATCATCTGTACCACCATGCCACTAAAGACATTTCAGGTCAGAGTCCTCTGTTTTGATGACCGCGAAACAAGACCATCACACCGGGCCGGAGACAAGCTAGCTGCCATCTTTGAAGTGGGTGTGCTTGCTGCCGCTAATGTATAATCCAGGCAAAGACCTGACAGTGGACGAGCCCCTGGTCCCCTTCAAAGGTCGCTGTCTGTTCAAACAGTACGTGCTGAGCAAGCCGGGAAAATACGGCATCAAAATCTGGGCAGCATGTGATGCGAAGACCAGTTATGCCTACAACATGCAAGTTTACACAGACAAAAATATTGATGGACAGCTGGAAAAAAATCAGGGGATGCATGTGGTGCTCCAGATGCCGGAGGGTCTCCGGGGTCACACCATCACGTGTGACAATTTTTTACTTCATATGCCCTTGGCCAGGAGCTGCTGAAGCAGAAGTTCACCATGGTGAGAATGGTGAGGCAAAACAAACATGAGCTTCCGCCTGCACTGCTCACTTTTTGTGTTTACTGACACATGTGCTCTTGTATCCTACTGCCCAGAGAGGAGAAAAGCTGTCACCCTGATGAGCACAAAAGCCCCAGATAATTCTGGACTACAACTCCAGCAAAGGGGATGTAGACAACCTCAACAAGGTAGGCTATTTCACTTTTTCATGCAATATTTTACTGTCATTCACGCAAAGGGCAATGAATTGCATTTTGGTGTATGAAAATAAGGTTTTGAATGATTTATTGTTTGTTTGTTTTGTTGCAGATGACCAGTGTGTACTCCTGAAAAAGGATGACAGCTCGTTGGCCCCTGGTCATCTTTTTCAACATTATCGATGTGTCGGCCTACAATGCTATTGACCATCAATTAGGTGTGTAGTATTTGTGGTAATGAGTTGGATTTAAGTTGGCTAAAAATGTGTAACAGAAATGTATGATACTTTATTCTTCATGCTTTATAACCACTCAAACAAAACTGGGTCAATATGACTCGCAGATACCAGGGGTGTTAGTATTTGCTGCCATTCAAAAATTTGAAATTTGAAATTTTTGACTAAACTTTGACATATACCACTCTGTAAAAAAAAAATCAATTTATATTCAAACTCATAATTCATAATTACTGATTATTTTAACTTGGCATGTCATCGACCTAAAATTAGGTATAATTTTAGGTCGATGACATCATAAATTTTAAAAAATGGGTACAATTTGTTTCAATAAGTTGGTGTGAAGTTGACTAACAAGGTGAAACACAGAATTGAGTGATAAATTTATGCTACATGCTTTATATTAGTCAAACAAATTCAGGTCAATATGACCCGCGAATACCAAGGGTGTGAGGTACAAACAAAGACAGTACAAATGGTATAGATGACCCAATATGGTCATGTTGTCACTTCAATTTTCAGTACAGGCTGTGACGAGCTGTTGGCGAGGGGTAGCTACAATCTGTTCCACCCCTTACTACTTCACAGATTCACCATCTCTCTCCAAATATGGTCACCTCTGGCTTCCAAGATGGCGACGGTCAAATTGCCGAACTCAAGGCAAACATTCCAAACGACTACAACCAATGAATGAAGGTTGCTGGATAGACCTTTCAACCTTCCAGGAATACATTTTTTTGTTAAAACAATAAATAAATAAATAAATAAAAACATTTGGATTCATGAGGATAATAATCACACAAATAGAATTAAAAAATTGGTGTGAGGCTGGTCTTAAGTCAGTTAGTGAGCAGGTGAATGAATGGTTGAAAAATTCACCTTTTGTCAGTCTAAGTGGTACCATGCAGCAGAAAAAAAGAGACCCAATCTAACATAGGCAATTTCAGAATGCCTTGTCTTTTACAAAAAAGTTAATATAGAATATCTACTGTTATGTAATTATTAGTGTTAAATGGCTTTCAGTTTTTAAGCGGTTTAAACAAACACATATGAAATAAGAGGAGTCGATGAAGGGTTACTTGAGTTCTGTATAAAATAACAAATTAAGCCACCATGACGTCACCCATTGGTTTGTGGAGTCCCATTCTAAAGCCTTGAGTTCGGCTTTTTGGTTGTCACAATTGTGTGGTTTTTTTTTCAAGCCAGAAATGACCATATTTGGATGAGAGGGTGGAGCTGCGGAGGAGCGAGGGAGCAAGAACAAAACCATTTTTTGTGCCAGGCTGTAAACATGTTTATTTCTACTGTAAAGTTGGCCATTTTAACATAGGGGGATCTGTGGGGATTGACTGGCTCTTGGAGTCAGCCTCAAGAGGCCACTTTAATCAGGAGAGACAGAAGAATGAAGTAACGATAATATTTAATACATAATATCAGTGTACAGATTAATAGATGAGAGAAGTCTTTGGCGCTTGGACACCAGAGGGAGATATTTTGTGATCTGAGTGGCAGAAGGATAAATCTCCCCATGGAGTCCAGACATGGTGGTGGTGGTGGCTGCTGACTGCTGAGGCATATGAGGCTGATGAATTTGCAAAGACTGGGTGGTGATGGGGAGGTAGAGGGCACGCACAACAGCAGCAAAAATTACGGCAGAGATAGAACTATATTTAAAATGAGGAGCAGTAAGATGATAGGCTGACAGAGAAGGTGTGTCGCTGTGCTATTTGTTGATTGTGAATCAGTTAATGACTCAATTGACTTACCTAGACAATGTCACCTAGAGATAATGAGTCAGCCTAGGTACAAGGAGTGAATGGCAAGGTGGGAAAGAAACTTACAGCCACAGCATGAAAAGTATTGTCTCTGTTATGTCTTGACTATTATGGTGACTTATTATAAACATATGACTCAGACTACGACGTCACATTAACTTTTTATTCTGCAACTGCAGAACGGGCTCAGCGTGCATAGCAACATTAACCATAACAACAGTCTGGGAGATTACCCATAACCCCTTTCAGGTTCCTCCTACGGAGGCCACGTAAGATCAAAATACATTAACAGTCTCCCTGACTGAACTTTTGCTAGAACTTCATTAGAGGAACTGCAGATTTTGGCACTTGAGTGTTGGCTTTATTTTTCAGCTCCAGAGGTTGCTGCTTGCGTGCATTAAGCCCAGTTTAAACCAATGATTCATGACGAGACAAAACTGTTGTAGAACATTGCTGTGAAAGGTTGGTCAACTGGTCGGCCTGAGCTCGACTCAAGCCGGCTGATGGTGTCGCCTGGAACTCAGCTGGTCAAATCACCAGCAGCTGGTTTTAGAACATAATGCATGTCACCTGTTTCAACAGCCAACCGGCCTAGCCGAGCCTTCTGTTTTCATCCTCACAGCGCCATTGTATGATGTGCAGGTTATTTATATTATTGTGATGTATTTATTATGAATACAGTCCATCTGACGCTCGTTTTGTTTCTGTTATTTGCTGTTTTATCACTACTGCCAATGCAGCTGTCAGTGTCTCACTATCACTATCCTCGTTCATATTTTAAGGAGATACAAATTATATTCAGCCACAAAATCAGCCCAAAAAGCTGGAAATTAGAATGGAAGTACAAAGAGTTGTTGTATAGAGATGATACACCGTCTCATCTAGTTGCATTAGTGTGAACCAGCAGGTTGCAAAGTGGTGCATTGCAAGAAGTTGCCGGTTTTAACTTGTCTTGTTGTGAATCTTTGGTCTGAACTAGGCTTAAGACAAAAAAAAGGTGGGAGCCATTACATTGGGTTGAAAAGCCATCCAAACCTTACAATATTATGTAAAGTAATATGACAAAGATAAAAAGAGATAGGTTAAAACTTCCACAATAATAAAAAGGAAATATGTAATTGAAAGTGTTAAAAAGTGAAAGTCACTTCCAGTCAGAGGTTAAAAAGTTCAAGTATCTTTTTCACCAGCTAGCGTGACTCAAACAATATTCACACAAAGGCAGAAAAAAAGTCCCTTTTTCCTGTATTCTTCTATTTGTATCATCAGTGAGTAAAATGGTGTTAAATCTACATGTAGTTGGAATAAATCATCTTATTTACATTCAGAAAGCTTCTCCATTAGAAACGTTTCCTCCTCAGACTTGTAGCATCTCTGGAGGGAGAGAGTAACCACATTTCAACATGTACCATCTGAAATAGAGCCTGTACACATCCCTGAGGAGATGGAGACAGAGAGAAAGAAGTAGGGCAAAGGCACGCGACTAATCCTCGATTCAGCAGCACTCCCATCCCTCCAGAGTGAGCCTGTAATCTGTGGGCCAGATCCACCCTGCAGGGACAGTCTCATGGCTTTTGGCTCCAGCTGTTTGAAGGCTGGATTAAGAGGTCAAGTGGGATCAGACATGCCTTTCGTACAACATGGTAGACCTAATAACATCCAGTTACTATAATGCATTCTGCATAGGCTCCATGCAGAGCTTGGTCAAGCCCCTCTATTTATCCTTCACTGTAGACACTGTGGAGTCAGAGGGGGAGGAAAGGACCTGCAGGATATACACCTGCTGATTTAAAACTCCTTTTGTTTTTACCAAGAGTGTCTGGTGATATTCTATATTTTTTCTTACTGTCAACAAATACCATGAAAAGACCATCAAAACCAACAATGAATCTACCAACAAGGATGGTGTGTGTGTGTGTGTGTGTGTGTGTGTGTGTGTGTGTGTGTGTGTGTGTGTGTGTGTGTGTCAACGCCTGATATATCTTCTTCTTCTGTGCCATAGAGCTCCATTGTTGTCCAAACACTATTAAAAACACATCAGTGAGCTATACTGGGTGACATGTTCCTTTATTACCATGAACACACACTGTAGTTTATTATGACTCAATCTCACACACACCGTCCTGCTGCCGGAAAAACCAGCCTGGTTGCCAGATGAAAATTTTGCATTGTACCTGCCTGTAAACCCTGAATACACTGTGTTTGTATGTTTTGTACATTTCATATCAGTGTTTCTTAAGTGCAGTAGTCCAGATTACATGTATACGACCTAATTTTCCCATCAGAAGCAGGACATGATCGTGGATGGTGTGACACCTAGGCGAGACGCCTGCCAAGCAGCAGACCACTGTTTGAGAACAACAAACAACAAAACAGTTTTTCTTTTCCGCAAACCATGGCTGTTTTTCCAGCAGCTTTGCAGGCCTGAAAAGTGTTTGTCTTTTACAGAGACATGTCTGCTTTTCCTTCTGGGATAGTGGTACTGGGGTTGTTTTTTGTTCATTATATTTTTATTTAACTTTATTTACCAGGAATAGTCCCACTGAGATTCAAAATCTCCCCGGTGAAAGTTGGTGGTTTAGACCCATCCACCACCCCTCCCGCCCACTCTACCCGGACTTCTGCTGCCTTAACTTTAGTTGTTGTTCCACGCATTTCCCCCTGACACTGCCAACTGCGTATCATGTCGATGTGAAAGGACGGCTCTTTCCGTCAGTGTCTGACACAGGAAGTCACTGACCAAAAGCTGTTTTTTGATGACTTCAGAGAAAGATTGGATTGACTGCTACAAGTCCTACATTCAAAATCCTGTTTAAATAAAAGTACAGAAGTATTAGCAGCTAAATAGATTGTGTAAATAGTGGAAAGTGCTCCTCAAACACAATGCCCCCCATGATATATAACTGTATTATCAGTGACATTTAAACATGTAAGCTTTATTCTAATGTTAGAATTGGTGGTGGAACTAGTTTGACCTGTTTGGGTGTTTTTCTTTAAAAAACATCACATTTAACAATCTGATCATATGATGTGTATGTAAAATTTAATCTGCAAAGTAATTCATAGCCAACGTTTGTTTGTGGGGATCCTGTGGGTAGTAAATGGGCTGAAAATTGCGCCCTATATGGAACATGGGTCAACAGGTTCCATAATGGCCCCATGCCATTTTCCCACATGTGTGGGTTTACCCGTAGCCCCCTATTAGATGCCCATTTTGGGCTCATACCCACTTGGTACCCAGGTAGCTGTAGCATAACCCATGTTTGGCCCACAGGTAAACCCAACCATGTTAGCATGTGGACTGGGGCCATTGTGAAACCTGTGGACCCATTTTTTCAGCCCATTTACTTCCCATATGGACCCCACATACAGATGTTGGCTGGGGTAGCTGACAGATAAACATAGTAAAAAGATTTCCCTTTAAAATGTCACCTCAAGTACTGAACTTGAATAAATGTACTTATGCTTGTTCTGAACTGGATGTGATTTAATATTTGTGTGTGTGTACCAGAGTTTACAGTGAGTAACAGCTGTTGTTACTGTAAGTGTTGATTTAACCCTGTTATCAGTCACAACTGTCCCTTTCTCAGCAGGAAAAGAAGAACAAAGGCCCATCAGAACAGACAGACTTTCCATGTGATCACTAACACAATCACCACAAAGAAAGAATTCAAAACACAACGCCGCCTCAGCATCTATTCTCAGTGACTTCCTCCAGGCGCTAAGATGTAGAAATGTGAGGTAAAAAAGTCTGTCACCTTGCAGCCAGTTTTACGGTAACGCCTAATTACAGCTGCTGTTCCCAGAATAATGAACTCTGTGATCTGTTGTCTCTCAGAATCATGGAGTAACAGCACGTCAAAGAACTACTTAATGCTTTTGAAACACTTCCTGTCAAGCTTAACTCCCTTGCCGCATTGTTCTAGAGAGAGTGAGTTCCTCTCTGTGCTAGGAATTGTTGTTGCTGTGGGGCCACTTACTGACAGTCTCTGAGTGCCTCTGATCCACAGTGACCCACACTTACCTCTTACAGGCCTCTGATAGGCCGGTTGACAGCTGGTAACTGAGCTGATGTTGTGCTGTAGTCATGCTGGGACAGCAGCAGCAGGAGTTACAGTAGAGGAATGGAGAACATACATTTGAGTTCATACTACAGCAGTTGACGAAACAGTCTCACCCCAAGGTCCATTTAGCGGCTGCAAAGGAGCTTTTGATCATACCACATGATCTTCTTAAGCAGATGGAGTTCACCCAGTTGAATTCAATTGAAAGTATGGAAATATATCATGATAACTAACTAATATATATAGAAAATAATAGAAATTTGAACATCTACAGTTCATGACAACTGGAAAAAAAACACCAATTGAGGGCACATTAGCTGATAGCAGCATAAGACACCTGATACCCCAACTGAACCATCAGTGGATGAGTTGCATTATGGGTAATGTAGGTGATAAAGCAGATGAATGCATGGAACAATAAATACAATATCTCTGGTTCTTTTAATCCTGTCTGTGAGAACATGGATGCTTCACACCCATTGTCCCCCCGGCAGCACAGAAGATCTACACAATCAGCAAAGTTTCAAGATGGGTTCCCAAGATGAGTTTCACCAATTCAGTATCTGACCAAATGTCTCCCCTTCTGTTCCTGAGATATGACATTGAATAATGGCCAGAAAAGTGTTTTTGCAGAACTTGACCTATGACAACCAAAAACTAATCAGTTCATCGATGAGTTCAAGTGGACATTTGAGCCAAATTTGAAGAAATTTCCCTATGGTGTTCTTGAGATATTGTGTTACAAGGATGGTACGTGCGTAAGTACAAGTGTATGGACAGACAACCCGAGAACATAAAGCCTCCAGCCACAGCTATCACCGGCACAGAGGCATAGAAATATGAAGCTGGGGCAGAGGGGTAATATTCTGATTAAAAACTCCCAATTTCCAAGATTAAAGTAATAAATTTATGAGATAAAAACTTGGATATTGTCTGAGCTATAAAATTATACATTCTCTGAGATTATGTTGTTTTTTTTTATTGTCAAGGAACTACATCGCTTCACTTTGCAAGGCTGGCTCGACCGCGTCACACCACTGACCCCACCACGGTCGCACTTTGTTCAGATAAAATACCTGTACTTTGTATCACATTAAACCAACGATGTATTTTTTCAGGTAAGATAATTATTGGTTTTTATTAGGTATATATTTGGGTGTGTAAACACCCCTCTACCCCGTTCTCTGCTTATTACCTTCTCAGAACTTGTCATAGGTGTGTGAGCCCCCAGGTAATTCTTTGCCTGAATACCCTGGGGGAAGGAGAACAGGCAGAGGGAAGTTTGTGCACAACACAGACAGATTTCAATTTACTATTACAATTATCTCAGCATGAGTCTTACATTATACTCATCATTTAACAAATATCTCGGTATTGAGTCATAAATCAGTGCACATTATTTGTTCATTTACAGGTGACCAAACCTGAGGTGGAATCGCCATGCGTCCCCCAATGTGAAGCTCCAGACTTGAGCCAATTGCAATACACAAACAATCAATCAGTCAGTACAGTAAAATACCACGTTTATTTAAGCTGTGTACTAATGTATGCAAATCTGTGCATTAATTAGCCATTTTCGTCTATTAATACTGTTTACTATTACCTAGGTATCTTGTCACAATGACCTGTCGTTACACCAATTCAACTTTAATATGTAGTCTTTTTTTTATACTTTATTTTTGTCCAAGCCTGTTTTCATATATACAGCTAATTTGTTTTTTAGTTTGCAGTTCATTACAAAAAAAAATTCAGTCAGAGTTCAAGGGAAAATAAATTAAGAAAAATGTAAAAGATAAAAACAACCAATACATCCACAGTATAGAAACGAGGGTGAAAAAAAAAGAATAAAAAAAGAAAATAAAAGGTTGAAGAGATGTGGGCTAACTAATAGTTAAAAGCAGTAACTAATAGGTTCTAGTAGATCATATGCTATACACATTTTTACAAATTAAATACAATAACCTATCTTTGTATACTTGCATGTACATACACTGACACATATCTGCATGTACAGTATGTGTTTTGTGTTAGATATGTGACCTTAATCTCAGAGAACATTATATAATCCCAGAGAATATTCGAGTCTCTTATCATAAATTTGTGAGTTTTCTCAACAAACAAAGTGGCTCAGGCCGAGCCACACGCACTATTCTAGCCAATCAGCAACAGGGGGTGCTCGTTCTCGTGCACAGGACAGAGGAAAGGCCATGGGTGTATTTAGAGAAAGGCAGTGAGCGTGAGGGGGCCAATAAATCTGGCACATGACAGGAGGGGTGTATTCATTTGGGTGTTGAGTTCAAATATCAATAATCTTTCTCTAGAATCACTGATTTCACCTTTAAGCTTTATTTCTTCATACAATCCTGCTGAGATTAATACAAGATCACTACAGTATTATTTTATTCAAAACAACCATCACACACACACACACACACACACACACACACACACACACACACACACACACTAATTAAAACTATCACAGACATGATTGGGGAATTTAAAAGTCCAGTGTGTAAGACTCAGTGGCATCTAGTGAAAAAGTTACAGAACTCATTACTGATGAGTGGTTGTAGCAAAAATGTGAAAACATGAATGGTTCTAACTAAAGCCAGTGTTTGGTTTGGCTGTTCTGGGCTACTGTAGAATAACATGGAAGAGGGAATATCTAGATATATAAATGGCTTATACTAAGGTAATAAAACACAACAATGTTTAGTTTCAGGTTATTATACACTAATAAAAAACATGGTTATGAATATTATATTCCATTATATATGCCATTATATCCCCCTGAATCCTACACACTGGACCTTTAAACAAGTAAAGGAATGAGTGCCTCTGACTTTCTAGAGTGCGAGGTGCATTTCTCTGGAAACCAGTCTTCTTCAGTGAAACATTTAATAAGGGAAACTGAATAAGCGGACCAATAAAGGGGTACTGACAGCAGCATGAGCTCTGTCTCAGCAGAATCCAATCTGAATTTTAAATTTTTCAGTTCGGCATTAGTTTATTTTCCATATCTCTGATTTTAACGTGCAAATAAATAAAACTCGGACTTGTCTCCGAATACTTATAAACAGGTCAAATCAGTCAGATACAAATGTATTATAAATATGAATCTATGAACCTTTTTATCTACTCCATGTTAGCACCTAATTTCCTTATTTGGAAAAGCAGAAATAGTCATGTGTGTCCTTGGCTGAAAAAATACTCTCCATTGAATGATAAGAGCAAAGTCTAATCATACACTGACTGAAGAAACAAACAATGTTCTTCTTAATTCATTCATCCAATCTTGAAGCTACATTAATCAAATATTGGTCAACTTGTGTGCAGAACTAAAATAGTGTAAAGAGTACATGGCTGTCAACTCTCAGTTTTCCAGTTATACCCAATTTATGTTATTCCAAGACTGTTCAGGGATCCCAGTGTTGCACAAATTTAAATACAATTAAAATACACCAATATGAAAGTAGGCAATGTTCCTTTTTCCCTCGCCAAAATTTTGTGTAACTTTGGAGCATTATTTGGCCCCCTTTCTGGCAAGATAGCATAACATGGTTGGTACCAAAGACTGCCTAAGGTCCTTTAGTTTAGAATGATACCTGCATCTTCACTGTAGCTTTAAAACTGAGCCCGACACTACGTCCACACTGTGCAGCCCAGAGAGCTAGCACACTAGAGACTTACCATGGCCGAGCTTTACCAAGTGTGACTGAGCAGCAAATATTTGCAGGCCGAATGGCTAACTTCCCATTTAGTGCTCCACTAAATTGAATGGGGATAAAAAGACATAATCTGTCACCTCCTCTACACTTTTCAAATATTATCAGACTAAAGGATCAAAATTTGATAGTGAAACGAGTCATTTCAAGGAGGTTTTGGCACTCAGAAAAAAATGTATCCAAAGACGTCTCTTTCGACATGTAAAGCAAGATTTATTCTTCTGCGTCAAATCGTAACCTACGCCATACCTGACATACGATATGATACGATATACTTTATTGTCCCCATAGGGAAATTTGTTTTGGACTCGTATACTGCGCACAACATGCCTCCACAGTGTGATAAAACAAACAACATAATGAACTGCACATAGTCCACATTGCACATTACAAGATACTGCACATGCAAATACATAACACATATCACACATACCCTGTGATAAAAAACACCATGAAAATATTGCACAATCCCTGCAGCCTCAAACAGCAGTATTTAAAAGTTTAATGGAGGTAGGAACAAATGAATTTTTAAAATCGGTTAAGTTTACAGTGGGGAACTCTGTATCGTCTGCCAGAGGGCAAGAGCTCATATTCTATGTGCAGGATATGTGATGGGTCGGTCAATATCCTCTGAGCCTGCCGAAGAACAGACTGCTCATAAATTGACTGGAGGGGCTGGTACTCGTTTCTCCCCATCACCTTCATGGCTGTGTGAACCAGACAGGCCAGCTTAGTTTTTAGCTGTACATTAAGGTTTCCAAACCATGCTGACATGCCGACATGCACCTCCCCAGAAATATAACTACACGTTAACATGACGCAGACCTCCTTTCTATTTTTGTAAGCTGAAACCATTTCACTCAGTGGAAACAAAAGTAAAATTTACTTTTATTTCACAGATAAGAAACAATAAACTGCAAAGACAATAAAGCCCCCACAAAATAACATTTTAAGTCTTGTGTGTGATTTATCCTGACTTCATATGAGTAATGGGAATCTCCGCTAGCCACTAGGCTAATTTATACAAAGTAAAATGCCATAGGCTTGTGCAAATAATGTTAGCATGTTATATTTGTTTGGAAAATATTTTTAGTATAAGTCAGTTGTTTTGTCAGTGAACCTTGTGAGCTGTAATGGAGCCAAATTTTGTAATGTTACCTTTGTTAAATGTTGCTGTTGTCCCTGGCTTCATATGAGTAGAGGAAAACTCTGCTAGCCGCTAGGCAAATTTATACAATGTAAATGCCAAACGGTTACGCTAATAACATTAACATGTTGTATTTATGGTGAAAATGTGTCCAGCAGAAGACAAGTGCTTTGTTTATGAATCCTGCGAGGTGTAATAAGGAATTTCTGTACTTGTGTTTGAAATTGTCGCCATTAACACAGTTTAATGTTTGTATTGGGTGTGCTTTGAATCGACTTAACTTTACAGCACCACCCACTGCCAAATGGTGTTTTGGAGGTGTTACTACAGAGTGACACAGACACTAATGATGGGCAAAGCAGTTCTTTAGATGTTACTGAATCACTAGAATCAGTTCATAAAAAAGATCTGTTCAAAAGATTCGTTCACCGAATCATTCAGTGCTTGGCGGAAGGAGCCCTGACTGTGTACTGTGTAGTCCGACTCACTGAACTGATACTCGGCTGAACGATACATGATTCAGTTCAGTTCGCGGCTTCCGGGAGTGCTGTGGCAGTGTTGCTTTGACACGCACATTTGTGAAAAGTAAACACGTTTATAAATCATGATATTTTAAGTGTCCTCGATGAGTAGGCTATTGTAAATGAACGCTGTTTAGTATGAGGGTTTTTTGACTGTGTGGCATTGGGCTCAGGACTGAGGGCTCACATTCACTTACTGTGTAGTATGTTCAGTACGTTCACTCAACAGATTCGTTCTTTTGAAAGATTCGTTTGCGAA
Organism: Cephalopholis sonnerati; assembly: GCA_019142605.1. Classification (NCBI taxonomy): domain Eukaryota; kingdom Metazoa; phylum Chordata; class Actinopteri; order Perciformes; family Serranidae; genus Cephalopholis; species Cephalopholis sonnerati. The sequence continues at coordinate 45,546,284 of JAGQAX010000002.1, forward strand.
CAACACAACACTAACAGACACAGCACCATGCAAGTATAAATGCTCACAATAGTGTAGAGCATGTGTGTAGGCTACAGTAGGCTCTGCATAGAGCTGATGCACAAGTATAAAAATGCCTTAAGTCCATGGAGAAAAGTATTTTTGGGCGGCAGGACCTCATGTGACCAACCACAGAAACTGCAATACCACTGTTTGGCAACACTGAAAACTGGCTTCCATGCCTGCTGCGCCTCCTGGAGGTCTGGCCAGCTCAGCCACCTCCCTGTTGAGACCACGTGCGGACACCTCATACTTTGAATTTCACATAGAGTCCCTTTAAACTGCATTTCTGCTAATGTAAACATGAATCCCTGAATCCATCTAACACACTATATTTATGTCTCTTGTGGTTATTCTTTAACATGAAGACAGAGTTGAGCTCAGCTGCCTTCCTCCACCGAGGCGTCCCACGTGTTGGTCCACGCAGCAGAGCCGCTGAGTGACAGACCAGACGGACCCGCCTCCAGCCCACCAAAACCGACCAATGAGGCCCCAGAGCGGGGACGAGCCTTCAGCAGCAGCCTCTTATTTCTCACTACAGTAACCCTGTAGCACACACTGGCAGTCATGTGACGGTCATATAGTACAACTCAGTCAGCGCTCAGTCCAGTCTGAACGCTGCTGCTGCTGCTGCTGCTGCATGGCGAGTTTCAAGGGCAAAACCTGCTCTGGCAACACACTGCCGCGTCGGATGCTACAGATAAAAACAATCCTCCTCGCGCCTTTTGAATTAGGATTACATTCGCTTTGATTAAACAAGGTAAGACCGGAGGTTTGTTTTATGTAATAGTGGGCTAGGGGGTGCAGGGTGCGCGTGTCTGCTCGGTGCCATATGCTGCAGCAGGCTGAACGAAAACATGTTTACGTTGAGAGCGGAGACGCGCGCTTACTCAGGCGTTATGCAGCGCGGGGAGGGGACGGACAGGAAAACACGGCTCACAGTCCGATGTTGTGGACTGTTTGTATTGGAGGGGTTGCTGCAGTTTCACAACAGACTGTAAATGAATGGATTTTGAATGTGTTTTGGTTTGCAGCTGCGCGTGTGACGGGATTTCTAAGTTCTCTGATTCACCTTGCCTGCAAAATCTGCTGGTGCTGAACAGTTAATTGATATAATTGTAATTATTGTTATTATGCTTATAAAAAAATATCACGTTTTGTAGAGATTATAATAAGAAACCTAAGGCCCCGACTGTGTAAGAATGTATAACTCAGTAATAAGAAGAGAAGAGCCTTCCTCTCTGTGAACACGTGAAGTGAATCAAAATGTGCCCGCAGGAGGCGACACTAACACCAGCCTGCACTCTGTGATGATAACTCTGATGACTAATGTCTAAAATGTTCGTCATCCGAACTTCAGAGCCGGCGGTGTGACGGATTTGCTGCTCTTTAACTGTACCGTAAACAAACAGAGCAGGTGATTTACGCACACTGCTCCCGGCTGCCCCATGCGGTGTGCTCTTATAATGTTTTTTTTTTTCCTCTAGCCGGGTTTACTCTCGGTCAGTCAGACCTCGTAGGGGCCTCTGGACAGGGAGGTCGGACCAAGGGGGGGGGGGGGGGGGCGGTGTTCTTTGACCGACGCTCCCTGCTCCAGGAAAATAACCTACTTCTGAAATCCATAACAGGACATTATAAAACAAATGTGGTGAACGCCTGCTGTTGTTGTTGTTGAGCCACAACTGTAACCTACTGATCTATAAATCACAAACTTGTAGCCTGATACTTAAATAGGCCGACATAAAAATATATTATTAACTGATAACCTTGTTATGATATCGGCGAGATTAATCGAAACATGTACATCAGATAAAAAATTGACTCAGTGTCATATTTGTTATGTCATTAAGTTACTTCCTCACAGTGCTATGTCACAATTTTGTCACATGGCTGGTCTTAAATAACAGTCACCTTCAACCAGCAACCTGCAAGTTTAAAATGCTCCTGCTGCATTTTGTGCATAGACTGCATCTAGCATCTGATACAGGCTGATAGAAAGATAAATTGTTTGATCTAATTTGACGATTAAAATCATGTATATACACTGCACACAGACATCAAAACTCACTGCGGATGTAAACACAACAAAGCCTGAAGGCCTATTTCCATTGTGGTCCTTTTGTGGATTAGAGTATACTGCACCTTATAGATTTTTCAGTTCACATATAGTCATGTAATACTCTTACATTTAAGGTCCAGTGTGTAGGATTTAGGGGGGCATATTGGCAGAAATGGAATATAATATCTTAAGCATGTTCTCATTGGTGTAGAATGTGATGAAAGACAGAAGTGGGCACAGCTCCAAAAATCTTTGACAATGTGTGGAGGTGCACGGTTCTGGCGAGAATCTGCAAACAATTAGAATCCCAGCGCTCATGGAAAATTTCATTTATTTAAAATTGGCTAAAAATGTAGGGATGCACAATATAATCAGCACGTCGTCTGTATCGGCCGATAATGGCTTTAAAAAGAATCGATCAACATGCTTTTTCTTGTTTTACACAATGAATGAATATCACATACACTGAAAAGCGTTGTATTTCGTGTCTCCATCTGCTGGTGAGCCATCACAAAATGAGTGCGTATGCATAATATGATATTAGTTCCACTACAGAGGAGACCTGATAATCACTAAAATTAGGTGGGATAAATGTGGATATATTAATAGTGGTATAAGTCATCGGCCAAATGATTTGGTATATAACAACATATCAGATATCTGCAAAAAATCCAATATCACGCATCTGTTTGTGTTCAGTGTATAATCACCTGAAAATAAGAATTGTGTTTTTGTTACCTTAGAATAAGCTGTTTATACCTACATAGGGAACAGGTCCTCTTTTATGGAGATCGCCATATTGCACTGCTGTGTTTGCACAGTAGCCCAGAAAGGACAAACCAAACACTGGCTCCAGATAGGGACATTCCAACATGTTCTCATCCCAAGTCGTTACATAATGAGCTCTGTCAGTGGCCTTTCACGTCTACATATTACGCGCTAGGTATCCTCCTGCGTCTGTTGTTAACGTTCCCTGACACTGCAACCAATGCTGGAACGTCAACAAAAGCAGTGCGAGAGTTACACTGGATGTAACGTGAAACTGCTTTATTCTGTTTGTTTTTTTTTTTACCAGTTTTGATTCCCTGGTGTGTTTGTTTGTGAGAGAAAGAGATGTGGATAATTCGGCTCCCAGTAAAAACCTCCTGAATGTCTGGATCTTAAGAAAAAAAATGAGCACACATTAGCAGGGGGTGGGCAAGCTGGCTGCACCGACAATTCTTACAAACTTCACCTTTTTAGTCTTTTGAATTTTATCAGTGTTCACATGTAGGATTAAGATTAACATACTTTTTACTGTCTGTCTTCATTTCTGTTTAGACAAAGTGAATCTTGGCTGGAGACCTTGGATTGTAGGAGTGTCTCTCCCCCACTTACTTTTTCCACCCTGAGGGAGAACACCAGGTGTTTCACTATCTCACTGCAGTGGGAAGTGTGGCCTTGGTGACCTGGGTTTGTTTGGCCTAACATTCCCAGCAGCACAAGGAATAATTATCTCACAAATCCTCCTAAACACAGACTCTGAGTCCAACAAGAGACAGCCGTTTGGCACTGTCCAGGGATGGTGGATAAATCCCCAGTTAGCGAGGGGACTTTTCTTCCTTACAGTGGCTCTCCACAGGCCTACCGGCTGTCTGACATGGTGACAGACCTGAGCTCCTACCAGGTGATGCCATCACCATTTTCGGAGGACGACCTGAGCGAGACATCTAGCCCTCGGTCCTGTTCCAGCCCAGACTCTCAGGTGCTCAGCTCCAGTTACGGCAGCAACTCTAGTGCTGAGAGCCAGGACAGCATCCTGGATCACCTGCTGTCCCAGGCCTCCTTAGGAGGTGCCAACGGTGTGCCGGCAGGCTCTGTGGCAGCGGTACCCTTATCAAGTTTTTTCTGGGACTCACGGAGAGATGAGCCCTCAAAACGCGAACCTGTAAAGGAGGAAAATTTTGACTTCCTCACTTGGTCCAATGTGGAGACAGAGGAACAACAAGGAGGGTCTTTTCAGCCCACACTGGAAGAGATCGAGGAATTCCTGGAGGAGAATATGGAGGTGGTAACGATGAAGCAGGAGATCAGAGAGGGTTGTGCAGAGATGGGAGTGGGATTGGAGGAAGCTCTTGGTCTAGAAGTTGGTTTGGAGTGGTGCAGGGATGCCTCCCCTGAGTCTAAGCTGGAGCCAGAGGCAAAGTATTCAGACCAAACTGTCCCCACTGCCAGCACTGCTGGCCTGGCCACTGATGCCTCCAGTGAGACCAAAACTACATCAGTTAACCCCGCACATGGATCCTGCACAGGGGCCAAGAAGGCATCAGCTAACAAACCTTCATCAGCAGACAGTGGCACAAACAGCAGTGGGATGCCGGTCATCCTACAGATTCAGCCCCTTCAGATCAAGCAGGAGCCAACAGTAGCACCTCTCACCCCGGTAGCCCAGACCCCGCCGCCCACCTCAGCCTCAGACATCAAAATTGCACAGCTACTGGTCAACATCCAAGGCCAGACCTTTGCCCTGGTGCCCCACATCCTGCCTTCCCCCAGCCTTAACATCTCCTCCAAGTTTGTACGCATTGCTCCTGTCCCCATTGCAGCCAAGCCTCACGGGCTCGGGGATAACTCAACCAGCCAGGGATCAGGGATTCTTGTTGGAGGTCAAAAGTTCCAGAAGAACCCGGTGGCGGATCTTATCAAAATGCACAAATGCACTTTTCCTGGCTGCACCAAGATGTACACTAAGAGCAGCCACCTGAAGGCCCACCTGAGGAGGCACACGGGGGAAAAGCCTTTCGCTTGCAACTGGCAGGGCTGTGGATGGAGGTGGGTACTAGTGAGGGAAGTGTGAACTGACTGAATGAATGATTGTATTGCTTTGTGCACTGGAACATACAGGCTGCTGGATGACAACATCAAGCATTCACCTCACAGATACAATCATCTCTGCCCCTTCATAATGACTAGAACTGAATACTGAAGCTTTTTATGTTTATGTGTTGGTTATCTTAGCAGACTCATATTTATGACTGGTTATGTAAAGCCTGTTTGAAGGTTTGTTTATCTGCAGGACTGGGCAATAACAGCAGACTCCAGCATGCATCAGCTTGATTCAAAAGGGCTTAACGCCCATTTGTTAGAGTAGCCAGTTTGGAGGCTGCAGTAATTTTATGTCAATGGGGCATGTGTATGTGCCGTGCATGGTGTCATGTTGCTTAATGGAACCAATGCTGGTGCAAATTTTAACTGACACTTGAACTGACCTGTTGCTCTGAGGGTCATGTGGTAGCACTGGTGAGGGGACCTCAAGGGTCTTGAGAGTCAGACCTCTCCCTCACCCTCCCAAAGCTCCAAGCAACTAAAAATTTAGAGAAGCAGCTCAACCACATGAATGTCATTATTCTTAATAGGGTTCATTACCATGCAAGCGAGGCTTAACTAGTTGTCTGTTTGTGGAGCAAGGAGCGACGACACAGGACACTCACAGTTACTCTAGATCCGTAATAGAAAAGTAGAGCACAGCCAATCAGAATGTTTTCTTTTCACTGAGCCCTGGTGCTGAAGAGAAGGCTTAAAGGCTGTTATGCAGCCTCTCAAGTGTTAATTGGAACGATGTGATGCAGAGGCAATATAAACAGGTTTGCTTGCACTATCACACTTGGTGTCAGGCAGTGAGATATCTGTGCAAGAATAGCTGGGTGTTTTTTTTTTTTCCTTTTTTTTTGAGGATGTAAACTAAATCTGGGACAGAGCATGTGGGCTGCAGTCACATGGGCACAACATGGGCACCTCATGGTGAGACTCGACAGCTGTGCAGTTGCTGGGGCAGTATGAGTGTGTGTGCATGCGTGTGTGTGTATTTGTGTATGCTAAGTATAAAGCAGCAAGCTCTAATTTGGAACCTGCTGTGTGTAATGGGGAGAACTTGGGCGTCTCTATCAGTGAGGCAATTTCTTTGCTCAATAAAGTAAGGTTCTTTTTCACATTCATCAGTCTGAAAGTGTGTGTGTGTGTGTGTGTGTGTGTGTGTGTGTGTGTGTGTGTGTGTGCGTGTGTGTGTGTGTGTGTGTGTGTTTATGTGTGTGTGATGGAGTGTGAATTAAGCCCAGAGTTGCCAGAGTTGAGTTGGCTGTATTCCTGAGGACATCAGGTCAGCCAGTGAGACTCAAACTGGTAAAATGAGTGCAGTGTTTCACTTCCTCGGCCATGTTCTCTTTAACCAGTGGTCCCTGACTGGACAAACAAACAGGATTGTGTAAGCCGTCCTGTCACCAGAAGAAAATGTTGCCACTGTACGTTTCTGCAAACCGTGATACCTTACATTTGCATGTTTCATACATATTATGCCAGCGTGTCTAAAAAGAAGTTGTTTGTTGCAGCTCAACAAAGTACTGCACGTTTATTACCGAAATGCAAAAAAAAAAAAAAGATAACAATGTGTGCTAACTTGCTTTCAGTAACATGTTGTACTTTTGTTGTATTAATCATATAAATCATAATCAATAAAAAGATTTACTTTATGCATTCCAGTTACAAAGTTGTCAGGACTAAGGACTTACACAACTAGTGGACTTGGTGCTCTCCAAGGTGTGTTTGAGACAGAGAGGGGAAGAGAGGGTGTAAGGTGGACTGTTGCATGCAATCTTTCTGTTAGCCTTATTATGAATAATGCACTTGGAATGCTGGTTTGTCACGTTTTGAGCCACTCTCTGGAACTGGGATATTTAAATCTTACTAGTGAATTAAAACAAACAAAAAAACAGACAGTAGTCAGTCAAGCGAATGAGAGAGGATACTGATCAGTGACAATGGTAAATCATCACTATGGTGACAGACTTAGTCACTTGGAATACCACATTGCCTATCTGGCAGTACAGTTCTTTAGGTAGGTAAATATGCACTGTTACTTTTTAAGCACCCAATAAATGCCAATACTGCTCCTGCAAACCCGCACCCCGGTGTTGTATGGATGGGTGTCATAATCAGTGTTGGGCAAGTTACTATCAAAATGTAATGAATTACATACTACTCATTACCTTCATTTGAAAGTAATAAGTTACTTAACAATTTTACTCTGTGTGTAGAGTAATAAGTTACTCATTACACTACTTTTGCATTACTTTGACTTAAATGAGCTCAGAGGAATTTGTACCAATTTGTATTAAAATCGTTTGCTTATATTAATAATAGCCTGATGAAGAAGAACCATGAAATAGCCTAGACCATCTGAAATAGATGAATAGCCTAGGACACAGGGAGGGTCAGGCAGAGGATCAAAGTCTGATAATTGTGAGATATGAAAAAATATTTGGCCTTTGATATAAAACACAATAAACACATGTTAGAAGTTAGCACAACAAACAGAATGGCGTGTGATTAAGTAACTATGACGAGCACAAATTAATACATCAGAGCTGGAAGACCCACCTGTTGGTTCCCAGTGTGCTGGTCAGCTACAACAGCACTGGAGGGAGAGTTATTCATAAGAACAGGACTGTGTGCTGGAGTTGCTCTGCAGTCGTAGGGGATGTGGATAGAAACACATCAAACATATACACATGCTCAGTACTAAAACCTGTCAGTCAGTGGCAAGTACTGACATGGTGTGTGTGTTTCATGTGTGTGTGTTTCATGTGCTTTGCATGTGTGCATTGATCTATGCATACGGTATGCTTACATTTACTTGTATGAACATGTTAGTCAAAACTATCCCAGACAGTGAGCCGTTATGGTAATTGCATTTTACCTGCCACAGCCTGCACTGATCAGGTTTGAAGGAGCCTCCTCTTTGAACATTCGATCATTTTTTAAACTCTTATTTAGCATGCAGGTACTGAGTGATCAATGTTATCCCTTAAAAGCTTTGTTGTTGTTCCATTTAACTATATAGCACCAACCTGGCAACCTGCCACCAGCCATGTACTGTACTTGTAATGCCGTGTGTGTCCTGATACATGAGGGGAGCTGCAGAAATTTGTGCAGTAGTAATCCAGGCTGTGTGTTCCCACTAACAAAGGGCTCTTGTCTGCTCACAAAAGGCAGGATGTAGTTTGGATGGGAGTGTGTGTGAGAACCAGTGTGTGTGTGTGTATGTGTGTGTGTAACCTGCTGTATGCAATGGGGTAAAAGAGGGGGCCGACCAAAGGAAAAAAAGTGGGGAAACTGTGAAAGAAGCAAGCAAACAGATGAGGAGCAGAGAGTATCTGAGATTCTTTTTTTTTTTTTTTAAGAAAAGACAGGAGGAAAAAGTGGTGGTGGCAGAGGGGGTTAAGAGAGGCTGATAGAGGGGGAGAAAAAGGCCTGTTTCAGTTTTGCACACAATCACTTGAAGGGAGCAGCAGTGAGGAAGTGGAGCTAACAAAGACAAAGTGTTGAATAGTTACCATGACTGTGGGCTAGGAACGTCCAGGCTGCCACGCTGCATGAAAGGGAAGAGAGGGATCAGTTGAGGTTCCTCACACAGACTGAGAGGAACAGAGAAAGAATTGCTGGATGGAACGATGTACTGAGCATGGTACTGTATATTTAAAGCATACAGTGCAGAGAGCCTCCTCCAGTAGACCAGTCTCCCTAAAAAGTCTCATTTCACATTTTTGGTCATGTGTTTTTCTGGTCAGCTTTGCTCTTCATATTGTGGGAACATAGACACCAGAACCATTCTCATGTCCCCAGAGCTGTAGATCAGTGACTCGGGTGCTCCATGCTAACACTAAATGCTATGTTAAATGCTATAAGGACTCTAGTATCACAAATGTAAAGGGGCTGGTGGTTACCATTAGTGTCTTGTCATTATATAGCATGAAGATGTATACACTTTTTAACTAAATTATGATTAACTTAGGACAACCATGACTGGATTCAACCTGTTAGGGGGCCTCAAGGTAAAAATGAGCTGTCAAGCCTCCATTAATCCCTACCTCCTATACATTTGTTTTGGAATATACACCATGCATGCAGGATAAACCAATATAGGTAGGGTCTTAGTTAGGGCTGAGAGTAGGGTTGCAAACAGTAAAAAATTTTCACAGTACGATATCGTAGTACTCGAAAATCGAAAATATTGTAGTTTCACAGTATCATGGTATTACAGAAATTATATTATCATTCAGAAATTACCCTTAAAGGAATGAAAATGGAAGGGTTATTGTTGGTTTAACAAATGTTTTATTACTTTCGTTGAAACTTGAAACCATTTTGTTAATGGAAGTATGTGTAAAAAGTCTGCTCTCATCCAGTTGCATTTTTTAAAAAATATCTTAGATAAGCAGATGTACACGATATGATAACTGTCAACTTTTATATCATCGTATACCTTGGAACTAGTATATCACTGCAACCCTAGCTGAGCGATATGGAGAAAATAAAATTTGAAAATATTTTTGGTTGGACCACGGCATGCGAGGCAAGCTCTAAAAAAGCAGACGTCTGAGTGAGTGAGTGAGTGTTGAAGCTACACCATTAGTCAGTGTGAGTGCTGACGCAAGTGTTGTTCACAGCCATACTGTTTATGACTTCACTTATCTCAAATCAAATAGTGGCCCATGGCTGTGCAGCCTTCAGTGGGTACAGCTCCAGAGAGAGAAGCATCCATCTGAAATGCAGTAAACCTGGAACTTGTGGCCCCCCTGGGGGCAAGGGCCCCGGACAGTTGGTTATCCAGTCTTGAGCACAGCAGATACAGCCCCATCGTTTTGGGGGGCATCGTTTAAGCAGGATTTATACTAATGCATGGAATCAGCGTTGTACCCAAGGCGTAGAGCCTACGCTGTAGCCTGACATGCACCTCTCCAGAAATGTAACTACACATCACGCTGACACAGACCTCCTGTCTGTGTTTGTAAGCTGAAACCATTTCCCTCAGTAGCAACAAAGCTTTATTTACTTTTGTTTGACAGATAAGAAACAATGAATTGTGAAGACAATAAAGCCCCCACAAAATAGCATCTTAAGTCTTGTGTGTGATTTATCCTGGCTTCATATGAGTAAACGAAATCTCTGCTAGCTGCTAGGCTAATTTATACAATGTAAAATGCCATAGGCTTGTGCTAATAACATTAGCATGTTGTATTTGTTTGGACACTGTTTAGTATAAGACAGTTGTTTTGTTGGTGAACCTTGTGAGCTGTAATGGAGCTGATTTGTATTTGTAATCAACTTTACAGCACTTCATAGAAGCCTCACCACTGACCAGTGTTTTGGAGATGCAACTGCAGAGTGACACAGACACACCACCACACAATGTTACCTTTGTTAAACATTGCTGTTGTTCCTGGAAATCTCTGCTAGCCGCTAGGCTAACTTATACAATGTAAAAGGCCATAGGCTTGTGCTCATAATGTTAGCATGTTGTATTTGTGGGGAAAATGTGTCAAGCAAAAGAAAAGTGCTTGGTCTGTGAATTCTGTGAGTTATAATTAAGCCAATTAGTGTTTGAAATATCCTACTTAACCTGAGCGCAGCATTTGACACCATCAACCATTCCATCCTTCTCTCCTGTCTCGAAAACGCTCTTAACATCACTGGCACTGCACTCTCCTGGCTCTAATCCTACCTCTATGACAGTTATCAGTTCATCAGCATAAACAACTGCAAATCCCCCACTGCTCCCCTCTGCCAAAGTGTTCCCCAAGGTTCAGTTCTCATTCCCCTCCTCTTCATCCTGTACATTCTCCCCCTCGGTCAAATAATCTGCCATCATGGACGTCAGTTTCACTCCTTTGCCGATGACACTCCGCTCCACATCTCCACCAAAGCCATCACTCCCGCTACTCACTCTACCCTCACCAACTGCATCACTGAAAAAAAATCCAAAACAGCCTTCATCAATCTCAGAAACATCGCCCGCCTCCGTCCATCCCTGTCCTTTTCAGCTGCAGAGACTCTCATCCACGGATTCATCAAACCCCCCAACCCCCTACCAATGCAATTGGTGTTGATGTTTTGACATAGACAGTTAATACTGTAGAGCACACAAAGAGAACTTTAATAATAAGAATGGAAAGAATACTGTCCTTTTCATTTTTGTTTGTCTTTAACAGCATTACCATCAGGCTTCGGCATCTGGCACAGTTTGTTGGTAGTGATATAAAACACATCTTTCTTTCTGGCACTGCAAATTTGCACCATGTGGCATAACACAGGTCAAAAAAAGTGGTATTTCTGAGAAGTCTTAGTTACAGTCAGTGCTTTTTCACATCCTCTGGAAGCTTGCTTAGAGCTTTACTGCACATAGTGTGAGTATAGTGTGTGCGTCAGTGTTAGTATGGAGCCTTTCACTTAGCAACTCTATTATTTACATGCCTAATTACCATAACTGTTCAGTATAAAGGTGAATACTCTGGGTTCTTAGAGAGCATGATATGGTTGAGGCCAGGCCATGTTACTTAGCTCTGTCAGGCTGACTGTTGGAGGAATGAAGCAGGTGACTCCCTGGGGGGTTTCGGGGTGTAACACACACAAAGAGAGAAACCTACTGGATGCAGTGCACCCCTCTTTTTCAAGGTCAAAAGAAGATGTCTGCACTGGATGGACTGATTTTTATTCTTGTCTACCTCCACAGATGTGCCAACACAATCCAACACTGCTTTCTCTTGAAAATCAGTCAGAAGTGGAGCCTTCTTGGATTTGATTTTGAATCATTATTCAAACATTTAACTAAAAGCACCTTTAGCTGACATAAAACGAAAACAAATTCTTTTAAAAGAAAGAAAGCTGCTTCAAATAGTTTCCGTTGGGACAAAAACTGGATTTAAAAAAAATCTGATAAATTTAGTCTGTTTCTCAGAGTCTTTGTCATTTGGCATAGCATCGGATCCAAACCAGATGCTGGAACATCAGGCTTCAGAGTGGCAGTGATGGTGTTACTGTTATGCTACTGTTACTGTTATGTTACTGCAATGAGACCATCTATATAGCCTATAAAGCAGTTTGGAGATCAGCTTTGGATGTACACAGTTTACTTGGAGACAGTGCATTAAATGAAACATTTGTTTAAACCATTAGCTTCTTAATGTTCATGTGTGAAATTTCATCTCACTTCCATCCTCCAGTGATGATGCTGACTGCCCGTTCCTCAGTACACTAAATATGTCCTGTGCATGCAATATGTGTTAGTTCCCATGGGATCCTAATGGACCAATGGTTCTCTGGTTAGAAGATGGAACTCAACAGAGTCAGAACCTCTGTAAATAACTGAAGCATATACTCAAGTCACTGTGTAGTCTTCATCAGCTTGTTTCAATCTTCACTCCTGAGTATGGGGTAGGTGTTTTAGGGTGTTTGGGAAGGGTTTTATTGGCAGTGTCTTCCTGTTTAAACTGCTGTCAGATGTTGCATCTTGCAACTTAATCATGTCTATTACTGCAGCGTTACTTTAGCTTGTAGCTGTGAGCTTGTTGTATCTACATATGACACAGGTTTTTACTGTGGCTCCTTATGTGTCACTGCCTAATTACAGGGTGTGATTGTATCCATTCATCATCCTGTCAGGTCAGCAGTGCAGCATCTGGGATGCAGAGGCTGGCAGGGGACAGTCTGTTTCACAGAACTAGGTTGCTGGGAAGAAGCCGCGTAGCTGTCATTGCTGTGGCTGCAGCCAGGCATGCTAACCTTGCTGCGATGTTTAACTCGTTCAAATGAGTTACAGGCAAATGAGCTGTAGCATCAACATGTGAAGCATTCCTGCTCAATCATGCTTTGGAGCTTGGTGAGGACACTTCTGGCCTGGGCGTTGTGTACATGTTGAGAAAAACAGGGTTGCGTGAACTAAATACACACCATCAACACAAGGGTGAAAAGGTCAAGGTTTTCATCTGTGATTGCATAATTCACTTGAGACTCTTAGCCAACTTTGGTACTGTTGAATATCCTTACAAAACATAGAGAAGTATACTCTGAAGGTAAATGTTTTTGTCATTGTTTGTTCAGAGAAGCCAAAAAGAATAGATTCCTCATGAACATAACAGTTTCTGATTGTGTTGTATGCAACTAGTTTGACATGTGGAGTAAGATCGTCTTTGCCAGAGGACACACAAACCGCTAAATCAGGACTTCTCCTATCAATCACTGTCAGGGTTTTTTTCCTGGCTCAAAATGAGGCGGAGGTGGTACTATCCTGATTCTGTGTGCACATGTCCATGAATATCGAGCCTGTACATTTTAATAACATTGTAGGCATACTGTACATGTAAAAGCCCAACTAGGGACAAGAGCTGAAATTTAGCAATAGCTGTAAACTCGTGCAACACATGAGTCTCATACTCTGTATTGGAACTATGTTAAAGTGTATTGTCTCTATCAAAATGATAATAATAATAATAATAATAAAGAAAGAGAGAAAAAAAAATTACAGGTAACATATTTTGTATTTTGTATTTGTTTTATTTCATACACACACACACACACACACACACACATATATATATATATATGTGTGTGTGTAATTTTTTTTTACATAATTTTCTAATAATCGGATGATTGGAAAAAATTGCAAATATTGATCAATTGTGGCCAAATTGTTATGTGGAGAGTCAGTGGTGTCTATAATGTGAATTCATATTAAATTCATATTAAATGTTCATCTGCAATTTTCTGTGGTCCCAGTAATATTTGTTTGTAGGGATGCAGGAAAGTGATTCTGTAGCAGAATTAACATCATATGCATGCACACTCTTATCCTGATGGCCAACCAGCAGATGGAGAAATGAAATAGAGTGCTTTTCAAAGTATGTAATATTCATTCAATTTGCAAACTAAGAAAAACCATCTTGGCAGATTCTGATGGCTCATTTGATTTGAACACTTTTAATGACATCAATTTTGATGTTTGGGTTTTGGTTATCACGTCATTCCAAATCAAAAGGTTAAAGTGAAGTCACAAGTCATTGTTGTAGCCCATTTGCCAGGAAAAATGTTGGCATTGTAAGTTTCTGCAAACCACGGATACGTTACATGTGCATGTTATTATGTGGTGGGTATGTTGAAACTTTATGATTTGACAAAGCTGTGGTTAACGTGAGGTTAGGGTTAGGCACAAAAAAACCTTTTCAGGTTAGAAAAAGTTTTGTTTTGGCTTAAAATTCCTTCTTTCATGGCACTATTGCAGCAGGAAACACAGCGATGTGTCTGTACAAAACAACTGCTTTTTGTGGCAACCGGTTTTGTTGTTTGTTTGTCTTAGACAGTGGTCTGCAGCTTTGCAGGCGTCTTGCCTAGGTATCATACTATCCACCACCCCCTTCACCCCCCAGTGACAGTTAGCTCATGTACAGTAATACATCAGTTTAAAAATGCCAACATTTTTCTGGTGACTGAGCTGATTGTTGTTAAAGTCAAAGATAAGTTGCAAGTCTTTTGTGATTTTGTCAAAATGAGCCCCAAGTCATCAAAATTGTGACTCACGTGACACAAGTCCACATCTCTGACTGCATTTGTCTTTGCTTAATATAAAACATTACGTTTCCTTCTTCTTCTTTTAGGTTTTCCCGGTCAGACGAGCTGTCTCGACACCGGCGTTCCCACTCAGGTGTCAAGCCCTACCAGTGTCCAGTCTGTGAAAAGAAGTTCGCCCGCAGTGACCACCTGTCAAAACACATCAAAGTCCACCGTTTTCCACGAAACAGCCGGACAGTTCGCTCAGCAAACTGATGCCCCATTCGGATCACTGGCAATGCTGGGATCACATAACAGAAATAGGCTGCAGGAGCATAGGGTGTGAACGTGAACATACGGGTGTGTGCCCAAATGTTTGCACCATCGTACAGTTTGAATATATCAGCAGAAGCATGCCTTGCTTTTTGTTTCAGCAGTCTGTGATTGTCCTAATTTATTGTAAAAAAGTAAACCAACACAGTGACCATCCTGTCTGTAATCAGCTAAAGGTTGTTGTTGCTGTTGGTGCTTTGGTATGTTGTACTCCTTATGTTTGTTCTGTCCTTATCACCTGCCTCAGCAGAAGATAAGATAAGCTTATTTTCATTCAGCCTGAATTATGTGATAGCTTTGCTAATAGTCTTGCGTGTCCATTCTA
The DNA here is from genome assembly GCA_019142605.1 of Cephalopholis sonnerati. Taxonomy (NCBI): domain Eukaryota; kingdom Metazoa; phylum Chordata; class Actinopteri; order Perciformes; family Serranidae; genus Cephalopholis; species Cephalopholis sonnerati. The sequence continues at coordinate 45,561,394 of JAGQAX010000002.1, forward strand.
CCTGGATCAAAACAACTGCCTTTTATCTTCTTGAAAGCTGCCAATGTCTCGGACATTCCTCATCTTATGCAGTGTTTGGGAAGCCAGAGGAAATTCATTCGGATCCTTATTAGCTACTACTGGAGTAGTAGTTACTCTGCTTGGGTCCACAGAGGTTTCTCCTGTGAGGTTTTTCTGATAGCTTTGTCCTAGTTTCTGCTGCCTTGCACCACAGTTCGTTGACAGTATGGTTGAAGAATACCTTTATTATTCAACTAGATGTTGATGTACAGAGAGAGACTGGGGAAATCCTATGGTAAACAACCAGGGCTCCTTTTATATTTAACAGCAACTTTGTACATCTGCTGGGTTCTGAAGATAGGAACGGCAGAGCAACACAAGAAATGCAAATGTGACATGCAACTAAAAGGTGAAGCGCATAGTCATTGTTCAATTGGCCTTGATCAGTGTTACACGATCTGTTTTATGAAGCTAAGTCATGTGTATCTACTTGCCGGTCTTCTATTTGTATTGCTTTTCTGGCCTTACTGTACCACAAAATCCTTACTGGAGAGCCAAGTGTTTTTGGAAAATAAGGCCTTACAGTGATCTATATTTTAATGGGGTGTGAAAGTAACAATTCAGATTTTTTGAAGTGGGGTTGTATGGGGTACTTAGCCATAGTGTAATATATACAGTAGGTGTCAGTCAGCACGCCCCGTTTGGAAAGGCAGGCCGGAGTCACCAACAAAACCTATTTTAGCCACCTAAAAGTCCCACCTAAAAAAACAATATCAGATTATGTGTATGCTAATTTGAATGTAGAGATGCACAATTCTGGATTTTTTGCCAAATATCCGATATGCAGATATGCAGAGACTGATAACCAATATCGATATATCCACTCTTTTCCTCTCCTAATTTTAGTGATCATCAAGTGTCTCCTGCACATCATATTATGTGTGCATACTCTCGTGATGATGACTCGATGCACGATGACCCACCAGCAGATGGAGACGTTAAAATAGAATGTTTTTTTAGTGTATGTAATATTCAATTATTGTGCAAAATTAAAGAAAGCAACGTGCATCGCTGATTGATAGTATTTTCTCCAATTTACCTTAATGTCAGACGGTGATATCTCAGTATAGTGCACACCTAACCTGATGCTGATTTTTTAAGGTGGGACTTTTTTTAGGTGGTTAAAATACGTTTTTTTGCTGACCCCCATCAGCAGCAGTACATTGCTTAGTTTCTGTGACGGTACTGCTGCCTGCCTCTCCAAACTGAGGTTATGCCAACACACACTGACTATGGATAAGTACTCCAGACCCTGCTTCAAAAATCCAAACTATTCCTTGAAGTGACGGCTCGAGAGGTGTCATAATATGGCCCATGTCAGTCAGTTCATACCACAGAACTAAATGTCTCAGTCTGCTATTATTTTTTGAACAATTATTTTGCTGACGACTTGACACAAAATCTGCCTCAACTCTGCTTTATCTGTTACTGAAGACACCCTGACAGCCTTTGACCTCAGCCGGCAGTAACGTTACTTTGAGGTGACATCAACAGACTCACTACACACCATGGTGCTGAACTACCAGGACAATGAGCTTCTGGGAAATGTAGTCAGAACATCCCTTTGGAGGCCATGATACACTTTGTTATTGCTCTCAAACATTGTCTGCTGTGTGTATCACGCCCCACTGTGAATATGTAGGGGTGTGACGACGCCATCCATGAGTAATTCATGTATGTAAAGAGACAACAAGCAGGGGTACACAACATCGTACATCATTCCTTTCATTCAATTTTTGAATTTGTAATGCTTGTGTGAACACAGGTGTTTTATCGCATCCTATGAATGTATGTAAATATGCAGGACTGTACATCGCTGCATCCAGGAAACACACAGAGACTATTCTGATACCATATCTTAAAACAAATCAGTGGTTGTGAAGACTTCTTGTGTAAACCCTAAATGTGTACATAACTTAACGTTTCAGTACATATGAATATATTATATTTTTTCTTTGTTTTACCCAAGATGCATTTACAAATAAAACTAAAAGAAACAAACATGTTTACATTGTCTTTAATAAGTTATACGTTACCCTTGAGTGACATAATCTTTTGCAAACAGAGGTTTTGAGGGTCAATCCCTGATCCAGCCACACCTGTTTCATTATATTTGAGTCAGTTCATTAGCCTCTACTTGCTCCAGAGGTAACACAACAAGCCCAGTATATCACACACAATATAGCCAAGAGGAAATATAAGTGAAAGTATGCTGCTTTTCACGTCACAAGGACTGTAGCCAGGAACTAAGAAATGCTAAGGTTGTAAATCTAAGTGGCCTCCCTTGCCTCCAGATAATGTTTGAAGAGACCTGAAAATTGTGGATACTCCAAAACCTAATCTCCACCTAAATCTAATCACCTTATCGTTGAGTCCAAGTGGATGTTTGCACCAAACCTGAAGAAATTCCTTTGAGATGTTCTTGAGATATTGCATCCACAAGAATGGGACGCACGGATGGACAACCTGAAAACATATTGCCTCCAGCCACAGCTATCACCGGCGTGGAGGCATAAAAATATACAGCCCAATTTGATCTCAAGTGGGCCGGACCAATAATACCATTGCATAATAACCTATAAATAACAACACATCCAAAGTGTTTCCTTTCTTGCAATGATATACAGATAATAGCATAATAAGGGATGTACACCCTTCAAAGAGCAATGAACTTTTCATTTTTAAGAATATTCAGATGTTGTACAAAAAAAGTAATCAACACCTGTTAATAACCAAAAATGACCCAGTTCGAGACTTAATACAAAATTTAACCAACTAAAACAAAACCAAGTGATTCCTTTTGCTACTAATAGACAATTAGAGTGAAGCTGCGGAAACACTGCAGTCACCTCCAAAACCCAGCTGGTGTGCTCCTGGGGATAGACGACCTGGGAGAGGGTGGTTTGCTTGTGGATAAACGGAGTGGAAGATGAGGTTGTTGGGGGGCAAAACTACAAACCATGGACTTTTTAGCTCATTGCAGCCTCTAAAGAAGCATTCAGTATGCTCTGTGTGGTGAACGAGGAGAGAGAGACGGTGTGTTTGCACTGGTGACAGGCAGGTCAGGGCAGCTAGACATTAGGTTAGCAGTAAACCATGATTGTAACAGTGAATTTTCAGTGTGAGCTATAGTTTGTCAAAACTGCCAGACCAGCGAAGCTATTTTAGTGGCATGTAGAGACATTTTGTTGCATGGTTTGTGTCATCTAATTGGCTTTTCTGATTGGCCTTCAAACAATTTAGAATGATGAGGCTGAAAAAAATTGATGGCTAACGACGAGAGCACCCTTATTTGGGAGTATTCAACTAAGAATCCTTGCTCGTCCCCGACTCTGGCTGCTTAAAGTAGAGATCGTAAGTTAATGGTGTGTGAGGATACTTTTATATAGCAGCTACTCATTTAGCAGCAAATTGGTTTAGAAGAAACACTGCCACAAATTTTTTTCCCAAAGAACTGTGTTCTGGTCAGGGTGAAAAAGCCTCTTAACCAATATGACATATGACAGAATTAATAACACTTAACAGAAATGTAAATTATCAACAGAAATTTCATCATTTAACTCAAACAAAGCCTATAATCAGGCCTGCACACTGCAGTGTACGGCTGTCAGTGATAATTCATAAGGCGGCTTTAGTTTATGCTTGTCTAGGGCCCGACGATGGTCAAAATGCTCCAATCAGCACCAGAGCCACAGAAGAAATCCACACCACAGAACTGAGCCCAGCACAGCCAAAACAGTAGCTTATGGTAGAGGCAACACAATTATCTATGGTAGAGATGTAGCGGGGTAGAGCCAAAACAGGCCTGTGACGGACCACACACTAACTGCAGCCTATAAAATAGGCACACAATTAACCAATGATAATCTTTAAAATATGATTATTTTTAATTATTTTTTAATGTGATAATTACCCTTAATGTAATATGAGCTATACATACCATTTAGCCGAGGTGAAGCGTAGCAGCAAGTAGGTGAAGGAAAGCCACAAAAACCCATGGCATAATTACAATGCAGAAAACATACAAAACAATCAACCAGGACCTGAATGACAGACACGGTGACAAAGGCAGACAACGTCAGACCTCTAGCCCTGTTGAACCCTTGCTTATGTGTGTACATGGGACACCAGACTTTTTTGCTCCATCTGAAGTTGCAAATGCAACAAGTTTCTGACTCACCTTCCATAAGGATGCTGTTCAAGTGTTGATGAAGGTGATGATGGGCTCAGAGATCTGGTCTGCAGATTGTACAGTGGTAATGATGTGCAGTATGTAAGGGGTTAGCGTGTGCTTGTGCATGCATTAGTTTAAGCAGACGGGTAACTGAGAGCACAGAGAGCTGGGAGGTGGGGGAAGCCACAGCTAATTCATCCCATATGATCTATTCCACTGTGGAAGTATTTACCTTGACAACTGCTCACAGACATAAACATACAGCACTGCACCTGGTTTGGCTCATAGGCTACTTCTCAAAGTAAAACACAAAAAGAGTTGTTATTAGTAACATCGTCCCATATAGCACACAGGAGGCATTGCTTTATTCAAGCTTATTTAACTAAGAAAGGTTGATTTTGTTAGCAGAGCTTGTTTGCTTTGATTTCTTACATTTACGCTGAGAGCTGCCCAGCACCACTACAGGCTTCCAGGGGCAGACAGTAACAAAGGACATTTACGTGAATACTGTACTTAAATACATTTTTCAAGTATCAGTACTTAAGTTGTTTGGGGAATTTATGACTTTTACTGCATTACATTTGAAAGACAATTATTGAAGTTTTGAGTCCACTACATTTAAGAAGAAGAAGAAGAAGAAGAAGAAGAAGAAGAAGAAAAGAAGAAGAAGAGGATATACGTTATTAATACCTGAGGGAAAAATTTTTTTTTCACTCTGTTGTCATATACACACAGGCCAGAAAAACACACACATGCACAAACAGGACCTATACATGCGTTAAATGGAGAGTAAGGGGGCTGCCTCGTATAGGTGGCCCGAGCGATTAGGGATTTAGTGCCTTGCTCAGGAGCACCTTGGCAGTGCCCAGGAGGTGACTTGGCACCTCTCCAGCTATCAGTCCACGCTCCACGCTTGGTCTGGACTGACCTACTGCCACCCCATTTCTATGAGCGTTCCTGTTACTAATCATTTAAAGCAATAGTGAAGACAGCCGATGATTTTTTCTTTCCTAACTTGTGATAGGTCATAAGCTGTGTTTGTCACAGAAGAAAAACCAATCACAGTAAACTACTCCTCCCACACCTGTCTTTCAGGTTCAAAATGTTTGCTGCAGTTTTAGAACAGCACAGTTGGGGAGTATAGGGATGGGTACCGAAACCTGGTACTAAATGAGCCCCTGGGCTAATTGATCAAAGACCATAGTATTGATAAGCTCTGACATTATCTGTTCTTTCATCAGTTCTTTTAAACATTTTGGTTTAATGTATTATCATCCCGCATCCTCTCACCTGCGCTCTGTGCTGGGGTTGACTTCCAAATACATACAGATCCACACACAAACAACATGGAGTAAAGTCAGTGAACAGCAGAGAGGCCATTATGGAAACAAAGTGAAGATCACGAGAAATTTACTCAAGTTGACGGCAGTTACACTCGTTACTGTAAGTGCAATTAAATCCAGCCAAAGCCAATACTTTATCAATACATTTGTTCAGCAAGCATGAACATGTAAACATGTAGACAGTGATATTCAATATGCTCCGTCCACGGTGTCTCATTCAAGGACACTAAAGTTATGTCTTACTTTGACAGCATGCTAGTTTGGCTAACTGCATATTGTTACAAATAAGCTAAAATGAGTGCTGTCTGTATGGAGTCTGACTATTAAGCTTAGTTGCCACTTATCTTAAAATTGGGTAAATTCTTTTAAACTTAGCTGCTTGGTGAGACAGACAGCCCATCCTCTCTCTCTACCAGCACTAATGTTATCCCTTTTCCACTAACATGGAACCAGCCCTATTCCAGTTCCTGCACCTGAATGTAAAAATTCAGAACATTTTCACCAAAAATAAATTCAGAACCAGAAAAGCTGGTTCTCAGCTGAAAAAAAAATTGAAGGTTTTTCTGAACAGTGATGATGTCAGTGGGCATGTCATATTGTCAGTTTGGAAGGAGAGGGAAAAAGCAGAGAAGTCTGGTGGGAAATCATCAGTAAAAAAGAGTTGCAGGTCTGGTTCATGCTTTTTTTTTTTGTTGGTAAAAACAAATACCTGTACTAACAGTAAAAAGTTGGCAGATAATTAATGTAATTTGTGATTTTGTGACTACTGTTTACTTCTGTTGTGGATTGTGCAACTCCTTCTGTTGATGACACATCCTTGGTTACAATGGTTCCACTCAAAACGCAGACTGGTTTGTTAGATAGGACCAAGATTCCAAGAATCCTGAACAGAAGTGGTTTAAGAGTCAGAACTAATTTGGTGGAAAAGGGGTAAGTGTGGCACAGGACACTTAATTGGAAATTGTGAGAAATGAGGCACTGATATACTTTAGAGAACTACCTATCGCAAAGAGTGAGAACCCACTAAACCCACTAAAGGGAGATGAAGCAAGGTCTCCTACCTTGGCCATCCTGGCAAAGTCATTCTTGTCTGTCTTTGCAACAGCAACCCCATCCAAACTTCTCTTCTCAGCTACAGGGAACATTGTAACTAAATAAAGAGCAAGCATGACGGCAGAGCATGTAGACATGCTAAGATTCCTCCACTGTCATGTGAACTGACCTCTTGCTGTCCCTCTAGTATTGAGGACAGTTCAATATTCAGATAAGTGCTGATTTAGATTTAGATTTTCTTGTGACCTGTTACTGGAACTGATCAACATTTCAATTACAAATACATGACCCCAAATTCACACTATTTATGTTGGGCTTAATATATGTTGGACTTATGGTGCTTTTAATTCTTAGTACTTTTTTATGTTGGGAAATTTTATTTATTTTTATTAGAAAATGCTTAAATAAACGGTTAAAAGATTAATCATTAATCAAAGGATTAATTGATTAATTCAATCGTAAATTAAATGAAAAAATAATCATTTGATAAATCAATTTATCAAAAAAATAACTGATAGATTAATCGAAAAAAATTATAATCATTACTTGCAGCCTTAAGGCCTTTGCAAACCAAGTCTGTATTTTTCATGTGCGTTTTTTTAATGTGTCAACCAGTCTCCATACAGGGGGAGGACATTGAGGTGGTGCACACCTACAAATATCTGGGGGTCCTCCTGGATGATAAGCTGGACTGGTCCCCTAACACTGACGGCCTCTACAGGAAGGGGCAGAGCCTCCTGTTCTTCCTGCGGACACTGAGGTCCTTTGATGTGTGTGTGGAGATGTTGACCATGTTCTATCACACAGTGATGGCCAGTGCTCTTCTCTACGCTGCAGTGCATTGGGGAAGCAGCTTGACAGACAAAAACACCAAGCATTTGGACAAGCTGATTAAAAAAGCTGGCTCAGTGCTTGGCAGGAGACTGGACCCACTAAGAACTGTGGTGGAGAGGAGCACACTGAACAAACTGAAAGCTGTAATGGACAATAGCAGACACCCTCTCCACAGCCTCCTGAAGCGACAGAGGAGCAGCAGCAGCAGTCGGCTTACACACAAATTTGTTGTGCTCATGTGCCATGAATGAGACCTAGTGAGTTATCTGGATATGATTTGGGGAGTATATAAAGTTGGATTCATGCAGTTTACATTTTTTTCCCACATTTTGTACACAACTTTATAATTCTTGTGTTTAGCCAGAGGTCTTTTAAGTTCACAAAACTCATTTATTATCTTAGTGTGCTGCAACATCACAGTGTTCCATAACAGGGAGTGCTATACACAGGAGACTGTATGGTGTATGTACACTTCCAGTATCTTATCAGTGTTCCTGCCAGCTTTATGGTGTTCACACAGGCTCAAGGTTACATGCTGATAGCTTAATGTCTGAATTGAGTTCAGTGAGCCAGGACTGAGCAGTCTGGACTGATTAATTGGCTTTGGGGATTGCAGAGCTGCAGTTGTCAGGAGCTGTGCAGAATCTCTGTGATCTATCATCTAGACCACAGACATAGTGATAGATAAAGCACAGGGTGATGAGTGTTCTGCACTTTGTATGTCTGAAAGAAGAGTGTTTATCTTGGACATGTGAATATGTGTGTGCCCATCTGTTCTGCTTACATGTGTATAGAAATGCCTGCCAAGCAACGTGAGGTACCTAAGCCTGCACTGACACACCAGTCTTCCACAGGGAACCACATTTCCTGTAAGAAGGGAAACAGTCAGACATTGCTGCTCACACTCCTCCCTGCTCATTTGCCTCGAACACATCACCTCATGCACATCTGCATCATATATCCACCGTATATGGAAACTACAGCTCCTATACTGACCAAACATTTGATAGAGTCAACAGCACGCACTGTGCAGTGACGGTTAATAACAAAGTACTGTCACTGGTTTAGTCAGGCTGCAGCTTCCAGAATTGCAGAGCAAATGCAAAACAAAGACAGAAAAATAAGAAAACCTTTTGGGAAATACATTTATATAGAATATTGTACAAATCCTTGTTATAGAGACCCTAGGGCTTGAATTTGAAAATTTGTATGCATTAACTTTATTAATAAATCAAGCTATTCAATATTTCTGTAAACCAGCAGCTGCAAAATGTTTCTACAATGATCCATTCTGTACTGTAAGAATGTATTGTACTGTCCATTTTTGAAAACCCGCCCAGACCCGTAAAGCTTAGTACCAGAACCGACCTGTTACTCGTTGTGGGTGGCTGTGGCTCAGAGGTAGAGCGTCCACCAGTCAGAGGATCAGTGGTTTGATCCCCGGCTCCTCCAGTCCGCATGTCGAAGTATCCTTGAGCAAGAAAGAATATGCATACTAACACTTATGCTTATTTATTACTTTTTTAATTTATTATTTTCCATTTGGTTTGTTTGCCTGTTTATCAGCCAGATTACTGAAAAACTACTAGCCTAATTTTCATGAAACTTGGTGGATGGTGTAGCATGGGCCAAGTAGAACCCATTGAATTTTGAAGCAGATCCAAATTAATGGGGCAGAACGAGGCATATGGCTTTGGCTGAGGTCTGCACTCTGTGAGTGGCCTTCTTGTTAACACATTGTATCTGGATTTTTTTTTTACTGTACAAAAATAAAACTGTAAACCAACTGTTGTTTGACAAGTAGTTACAGTACGTAACTTCCCATAAAAACACAATTGTGACATGTTCTATCATTTTCAGTTACATTTATCCTGAGTTGTGTTTTATACTCTGTTCAAAAGATGGGATCCAGCTTTCTAATGATATCAGTATTGTCTTTGTACTCCAAATAATAGGTGTCACCAAGCCACGAGTTTGAGAAAAAGGCCTTCAAAGTTTGCACTACCGTGGCTGCAAAGATGCATGACAGAATGCCTTGGCAACCTAAAATGGGAGCATATGATGTTCTCCAGAGACTCTACCAGGTAAGAAAAATTACACTGAAAAGCCTGGGTGGTGGAGAACCTAACCAAGCTAACCATGTGTAGCATGTCCATATTGACAGAAGCTCAACGTTAAACATTCAAATTCTGATGCAAGATGCTAAGCTGCTTAGTGCTGTGTACTCTCATTTATAATTTCAGGGAGACAGAGGAATATAGGTAGTCTTAGCTTCGTGGATGAAAACTATGACAGTAATTTTTCATCAATGGCCTTTTTTCCATGATGAAAACAAAATGATGACGAGCTAAAAAAAGATCTTGATAATAAAAACATTTTTGGAGATAGTAAATGATGAAAAATCAGCCCTTAAACCTGGAAAGAACTGTTAGAGAAATGACAGTTTGCAAGTGTGCATAGATTATTTGTCATTTAGGAAAAATATTGTCTAAATGAAACTTTTATGCAACCTGTCACCTTGATTCTATTTTCTGATACATGAATTAGCCTTACTGGATTAGTTAAATTGATTAGATAAAAAATACATATAGAAAACATGACTAAAAGTTGCCTAAGATGTCATAAATTTTTGTCGTGTTTATCATCTCAATTTGGCGATAAAAGTGTCATATACTGAAAAAAAACAAAAAACAAAAAACAAGAATTTAAGTATAGAACATTTAAATGAAACCCCAAAATGACAAAAAATTGAGATGTTGATATAAATCCATGTTTATTTAGATATAAGTCTTTGTGACATCTGACTGATTTTGATAAAGCATACCACAAATTGTCATTTTTAGATTGTTGTTTATACACAAATTTAACCAGTGAGATACAATGTATTTGTAAATTCACTTTAAAAGTGTATTTTTTCCTTTTGGGCAGAGTCAGGCTTGCGGTTTTCCCTTGCTCCCAACATTTATGGGCAAATTGATCTCTGGCTCCACCTCTGTATTCAAAGCATAGGCAGAGACTGATACTGATCTTCTCATCTAACTCTCAGGAAAAAGTGAATAAGCCTATTTTACAAATGGCTGAATTATCCCAAGCAAAGACTGAGAACATCTGTCACAGAACCCTGGTTCATTATTGTAGTTCCGCTGAGTTTTGAGGTATGTTCATACAGAAGGCGAGGTGAACTTTAGGCTACATTCAGACTGTAGGCAGAAGTGGCCCAAATCATAACCGTCTGAACAGAACAATTTTTCTCCTATTCTTATTTGAGCCACTTTCATATTTGCCTCTAAATCAGAGGCAGATCTGATTTTTATGCCTAGCCGTGGCCGTAGGCATTATGGTTTTTAGGTTGTCTGTATGTCCATCCGTCCCATGCTTGTGAGTTTGATTTCTCAAGAATGACTCGAGGGAATTTCTTCAAATTTGGCACAAATATCCACTTGGACTCAACGGTGAACAAATTTGTTTTTGATGGTCAAAGGTCAAGGTCACTGTGACTGTGCCTGTCTTATTCTCATGAACACGATATCTCAAGAACACCTTGGGTGAATTTCTTCAAATTTGGCACAAAAGTTAACTTGGGCTCAAGGATGAAGTAGACTTTGGTGGCCAAGGGTCAAAGGTCAAGGTCTCTGTGACCTCATCTGTCTCATTCTTGTGAACATGATAACTCAGGAATACCTTGAGAGAATTTGGCACAAACCTACACCTGGACTCAATGATGACCTGATTAGATTTTAGTGGTCAAAGATCAAAGTCACTGTGAATTTGTCTGTCTCATTCTTGTGAATGCAATATTTCAAGAACACATTATAGACTTTCTTTAAATTTGACACATATGTCCACTTGGGCACAAGAATAAAATGATTATAATTTTGTGGTCAAAGGTCAAGGTCAGTGTGATCTCTCAAAATATGTTTTAACTTAACTCAAGAATTCATTTGCTAAATATGACACAATTTCACACACATGTCTAAGTGGATAAAACACTTAAGTGATGAAATTGTATATCCAAACAGGCAAAGGTTAACTTCACTGTGACATCATAATGTTCTGCATAAAACACTTTTCTGGCCATTACTCAACTTCATAACTCAGGAAGAGAAGGGGAAAAATTGAACTGTCACTGAGTTGGTGACACTAAACTTGAATTTGTGGAAGATGTGTGTGAAGCATTTGTGTTTTTACAGACACGGATATTACGCTAAGAGAAACTTGACTGGTGCACCTTGGGCATAAACCGTGGGCTGGTAATTCTAGTTTGCAATGAAGTTCACTTTTACGTCACTCGGCTGAGCTCTTGCCTCCAGAGTCCTATCGAAAGGTGCTGACAGGTGAAGTTCAAAGTAGTCCTTGACATCCCAAAATTTTGGATAAAATCTGTTTCACTGAAGCCATTCACGCCACGCTCTCACCACTGCTGGCTCCAACTCCAACTCCACGCACCCCTCTGTACAGGAAGAGCAGCCATTGCTCCAAAAAAATACATAATTACAGGCAAGACTGTCCTTCTCCTCATCCTTGTCCTCGTTATCATCTAATAACAAATTTGCTGGCTTCCACTTCACATAAACTTATACATTAAGTTGTAAACACTGACTTCAAAGCCATGTTTATTTGCAAAGACACTGTGCTAAGTGTGAAGTCTTTGTTATTATTGTATTGTTGATGTGGGACAGATAAAAGACCATGGCCAGGTCACAGTGGAATCTGATATTGGCCACATTTAAAGATTTAATGTGAACAGCCAAACAAAAAAATCTGATCTGAACAGTAAATCAATACAATAGAAAGATGTAAGTGGCACGATTAGAGTCAGATTCACCCGAGGTGTCATAGACTAAGGTACAGATGCATTTGCACTATTTGAAAAAGTTTCAACTTGAGTGAAAAAAACAAAGCTTATCCAGGGGCTTTATGAATGTGCTTCATAAATGTAAAGAGACAAGAGGAGAGAAACTGAGGAGGGAAATAACAGGAAAAAGTGGAGTTTCTGGTGAGTTCTGTGGCTGCTACACAGATGCACACTCAGACACAGCACAGCTTCACACACATGGTTAGTGCATGTGTTCCTAGTGAGCATAGAGGGAGAGAGAAATGGGTACATGGGCTTGTGGCAAATAAACATGGCTGCTTAGACAGTCCAGCAGTCCAATTAGCGCAAACAACTAATAATCAGGTTGGGTTGTGATAGTGATATTACATGCTGTGTCATGCTGCTGTTAAATTTTGAGCCAGCTACATGTTCAGTGGACAAACTCTCAGTTCAAGTAATTATTTGGCTGGCATGGAGGTGGGAAAATTTGTTTTATATAATTAAGTCTCAAACCAACTTAAAATATAATTTCAATTATCTTGAACAAACTAAAAATATACATTAAGGCTACTTTAAAAAACAGCTTTTTGTGAAACCATAAAAATAAATTGTTATGGAGCAATATTTAAGGTCAAAGCAAATAACTGAGTTGGAAATATTGGAAACTTCAAGTTAACTTGTCTTGAATTTATGTCACATAAATGAAAACTGTTCATTTAAAAGAAATCAAATTATCGAATATGTTAATTTGAGATGGAAAAAAGTTATTTATGTGTTACCAATTAAGTAATTTTTACAAGTTCAACAATTTTCTTTCTTTCAGTGTGGCTCACATAACACAGGAGTTTCCCCAGGACTTTGCCCATTAGGCCAGTGTTTGGAACCATGTGCTTTGAGTCATTTTAAAGTATGCCATCACCATATGTCCTTTTCTGAACCTAACTACAGTAACTTTAATTGCTTAAACCTAAAGATGCACAACCATGTTTCTTCCCCTAAACCTAACCTCCATAACTATGTTAATAATGTAACTTAATAAGAAGTATGTAACGTCACTGATGGGTCAATAATTTGTAGGATACAAGACAGACCAGTGCATGGAGGATATGTTGATCAATGCACCATTGATGAGGCCTGAGGCCTCACTGCTTGTCCATGGTTCAGGCAATGTGTCCTCATACAATGTCCCTCATGTGAGTGAGGACAGCCTGCTGCACATAGGTCACGAGATCACAGCCTATTGGCATATAATTGCCTGGGTTATATATGAATTATAATGCATTACTTTTCATAGGTGTAAATACAAACTGTAAATGAGAAAAACCCAGTTTAGGAAATAATTCATATCTTAGTATGAAATTTTGACAGATTAACCCTGTGGAATCCCCCCAAATTTGTGGTTGGTATTATTGACATCTGCATGTTTGTGATTGTAATAGAGATGAGCTTCAGTGGTTTGATATTTTTACTTATTGTTTAGATGGACCTCAAATGGTTCTCACAATTGGTACATAAATAATAACATAATTACAGGTGTATTTGCTGTAGAAAAAACAACAACTATCATCTCTAAAGGTAAAGTGTTTATTAGTTGTACTCAAAGAAATTGGGTTACAATTGTAACATTTCATGCCTTTCTTGAGAATAAAGAAAGAAATGGAAGAGGACCCAGCAAAGCTGGGCCATTAAAATATTTTAATAACAAATCCCTTACAATTTGACTTTTGTCTTTCATGCGAATGAAAAAGAGTAACAGATACAATATTTACATAGCTTGTTTTTTTTTCAGCAAACAGAAACCAAGAGCTGGATGAAGACACAAAGACGTTCAGTGTTGTGGAGGCTTTGGGATTTAAGGACTCTGTGTCCAAATTAGACTCTCCCTGTGTTCTCTCAACAAGGCAGGTGCATATGGGTGCATGGATGAGCATAAAATAATTTTCATATGACATTTTACAATTCAGCACTTTTTTTTCTTTTTTTTAGGCTGTAAAGGCCATGGTGGAGGTAAAATATAACAAATCAAAGGAGAAGACCAAAGCATTAGTGCAGAAGGTGGCTGCAGTGAGTCTTACCTCTGACATGTGGACATCCTGCCACTTTCTGGACAACACCTGTCTGAAGTCAGTTTTATTAGTACTAAAATCCCCCCATGCACACACTGCTGACAATTTAGTAAGCGTGAAAGCCTCCCTAATGGAGGACTGGGGACTAACTCATGAAGCTCTTGCAAAAGTTCACTCAGGATGACTGTTTTAAGCCAGTCTATGCACCGATTTCCCCACACTGTCACCTAATAAATACACCAGTGTTAGGGCCTTTCTCTGCATATATCCTCATACAAACAGTTTGTATGATATCTTATGTAAATGCAAATAATAAGGTTCGGATTAGCACCCAATGAATTGCGTTGTCATGTGACGGACTTAACGTATAATTATGTAGGTTAGGTTTATCAAAGTAAAGTTATATATGTTAGGTAAAGGACAGAAATGTGGTGAGGACATACCTTAAAAAATCAATATATATATATATAAAGTTCGTTCTTTAGTAGGGTGGGAGGGAAGCTTGGTGGATGGGTCAAACAAGCACAGGACTTTCATCCAAGAGACTGCTGTTAGTGTCCCAGGTGATACCAAAAGTTAACCTTGTTTTAATGTAAAGTTACGTAACTTCTATATGGGCATCACATCACTGATGTGACATATTAATGTCCCGTGACATTATGTCGAATCATAACCCCAAAAGAAACACTATTTTAGCCAAAACATGATCTTTTTTTCTAAACCTAACCAAGTAGTTTTGTTTTTTAAAAAACAAACAGCTGTTTCACAACAGGTGTTAAAAATGCTTCACCCAAGAGACTGCTTTGGATCACGTAAGGATGCTTAAGTGTGCTCTCAGCATCGGTTTGAGGGGCATGACAAAACGAGTTATTTGACTACCTGGGAATGAGAACGTGTTAGTCCACATGAAGCCTTGAGAAATGAACCTTTTTGTGAATCAGTTTGCTGAGAAGCTTCATTGCTTCATGAAGTTTAATCTTGCCATCATTACAAACACACATTAAGACTGGTAACAACATCACAAGAAAATGTATTCTTAAAGATGCAAGAGCTTTGCCAGACTAGAACTACAATCTGATGATGAGTGGGAGGACAGCCAGGGCAGATAAGCTGTGAAATGATGAGCTGATTGTAGCCAGGTGTGTGGTAAGCTGGGGTCAGGTGGGCAGCAAGACTGTAATGTGACACACACACACACACACACACGCGCGCGCGCACACACACACACACACACACACACACACACACACACACACACACACACACACACACACACACACACCAGGGACATAAAAGACAAGAGGAACACAGTGAAACACAGGGGAGAGACAGTGGTATGGCTGTGGCTTGGACAATAACACAAAACAAAAATTAACTTTACTTTCTGTCAGAACTGACTGACTTTGTTGCTACCTGCTACTACTAGAAACACGGAACCATGTTTTGTAAAATCCAATAATAATGCAATATTTAGCTCATTGAACACAAGGTGCTATGGAAAGGTAAGAAATAAAATATCTGTTAAACAGTTTCATTGGTATGAGAGCCATAAAACCAAGGCAAGTTACACAATAAAACTTTTAAATGAATCTTTTAGTTTGTTCCGACATGTGTGTAGATATTCCCCTTGGACTGCACTCTGCTCCATCTCAGCACTAAACAGCAATGTAAATGTAAATGTGAATAATATTCTCATATCCATCTTGTCTCTGCATTTTTCTTTTGTTGTGTTTCAGTGAAGATTTGCCAGCTCCACCAGGCAGTCATTAGGATATCCTCTTGTGAGAGCCAATGGCTTAGAACACATCTGTGGGCCATTACACATATGACCACGTGGCCGTGTGTGTTATTGTGACTTCCTCCTAACTACCGGTAAGACAGGTTTGAAACAAAGCTAGCAGTATTCTCCATCACTTGCCTTCACTGCACCTCTTTATACTTTCTAATAGTGTAGCTACATGTAGGAGGAAATCATCCAGAATTTTAAGAGAATTTCGCACAACAGCCAAACTGAACATCATGAAGGCGCTTTTCAGCAGAACCTTCTGACTTTAATGTCAGACTCATGTGATCAAACAATTCATTACATAGTGAGTGCAGCATTTAAACACCTACAAGCATAACTGCATTGCACTGCATTTACAGTGGACAGAAGAAGCATTTTATCATGTAGCAACTTAGTGTAGTAGTGGGGTGGGGACATACAGTACATCGAGGTAGGGATGTGTGGACAGTTAAATTATTCCAGAAACCATGGATTAGCAGAACAATCCAAAAAGACAGACAATTTTAAAGCAGCAGCCAACAATGAAAGGAGACACAAAGAAGGACTAAATTACAGTGCAAAAGTTAAAGGAGCTGATGGGATCATATTTCACTGGAGTTGTACTATGTATAATTCCATGTGCCTTCAGCTATAAGGGCTCCTCTTCTGTGGAACCATCTTCCTGTTTTGGTCCAGGAAGCAGACACCGTCAGGCTTGTCTTGGACCAGCCCCTAGTTAGGCTGACATAGGCCTAGTCTGCTGGGGGACCTCCTATGACACACTGTGCCCCTTCTCTCCTTCTCTCTCTCTCTTAGATTCTGAAAAATTGGTTCTTCTTCATTTGCTAACATTCACATCCTGTTACTGCACATTGCTAACTTGGCTTTTTCTCTGGAGCCTTTGTGCTCCACTGTCTCACAGGTTCCCTCAAATTACACATGATTATTATTGTCACATACAGTACAGGCCAAAAGTTTGGACACACCTTCTCATTCAATGCGTTTTCTTTATTTTCATGACTATTTACATTGTAGATTCTCACTGAAGGCATCAAAACTATGAATGAACACATGTGGAGTTATGTACTTAACAAAAAAAGGTGAAATAACTGAAAACATGTTTTATATTCTAGTTTCTTCAAAATAGCCACCCTTTGCTCTGATTACTGCTTTGCACACTCTTGGCATTCTCTCCATGAGCTTCAAGAGGTAGTCACCTGAAATGGTTTTCCAACAGTCTTGAAGGAGTTCCCAGAGGTGTTTAGCACTTGTTGGCCCCTTTGCCTTCACTGTGCGGTCCAGCTCACCCCAAACCATCTCGATTGGGTTCAGGTCCAGTGACTGTGGAGGCCAGGTCATCTGCCGCAGCACTCCATCACTCTCCTTCTTGGTCAAATAGCCCTTACACAGCCTGGAGGTGTGTTTGGGGTCATTGTCCTGTTGAAAAATAAATGATCGTCCAACTAAATGCAAACCGGATGGGATGGCATGTCACTGCAGGATGCTGTGGTAGCCATGCTGGTTCAGTGTGCCTTCAATTTTGAATAAATCCCCAACAGTGTCACCAGCAAAACACCCCCACACCATCACACCTCCTCCTCCATGCTTCACAGTGGGAACCAGGCATGTGGAATCCATCCGTTCACCTTTTCTGCGTCTCACAAAGACACGGCGGTTGGAACCAAAGATCTCAAATTTGGACTCATCAGACCAAAGCACAGATTTCCACTGGTCTAATGTCCATTCCTTGTGTTTCTTGGCCCAAACAAATCTCTTCTGCTTGTTGCCTCACCTTAGCAGTGGTTTCCTAGCAGCTATTTGACCATGAAGGCCTGATTCGCGCAGTCTCTCTTAACAGTTGTTCTAGAGATGGGTCTGCTGCTAGAACTCTGTGTGGCATTCATCTGGTCTCTGATCTGAGCTGCTGTTAACTTGCGATTTCTGAGGTTGGTGACTCGGATGAACTTATCCTCAGAAGCAGAGGTGACTCTTGGTCTTCCTTTCCTGGGTCGGTCCTCATGTGTGCCAGTTTCGTTGTAGCGCTTGATGGTTTTTGCGACTCCACTTGGGGACACATTTAAAGTTTTTGCAATTTTCCGGACTGACTGACCTTCATTTCTTAAAATAATGATGGCCACTCGTTTTTCTTTAGTTAGCTGATTGGTTCTTGCCATAATATGAATTTTAACAGTTGTCCAATAGGGCTGTCGGCTGTGTATTAACCTGACTTCTGCACAACACAACTGATGGTCCCAACCCCATTTATAAAGCAAGAAATTCCACTAATTAACCCTGATAAGGCACACCTGTGAAGTGAAAACCATTTCAGGTGACTACCTCTTGAAGCTCATGGAGAGAATGCCAAGAGTTTGCAAAGCAGTAATCAGAGCAAAGGGTGGCTATTTTGAAGAAACTAGAATATAAAACATGTTTTCAGTTATTTCACCTTTTTTTGTTAAGTACATAACTCCACATGTGTTCATTCATAGTTTTGATGCCTTCAGTGAGAATCTACAATGTAAATAGTCATGAAAATAAAGAAAATGCATTGAATGAGAAGGTGTGTCCAAACTTTTGGCCTGTACTGTACATATGCTATCATATATTAATATATACATATAACATGTAAACTATTAAAGCACTATTATTATTATTATTATTATTATCATTATTATTATATTATTACTAAAATTAATGTTACTGTAGCTATTGTCATTACTATTTGTTGTGCATCTCTCTGTGTCTGTCTCTCTTTATGTGTCATTTTGTCATATGGATCACTGTACATTGATTATGTTGATCTGCTCTGTACAACATCTATTGCACATCTGTCCCACCTGGAAGAGGGATCTCTCCTCAGTTGCTCTTCCTGAGGTTTCTACCATTTTTTACCCCGTTAAAGGGTTTTTGGGGGGAGTTTTTCCTTATCCGCTGTGAGGGTCCAAAGGACTGAGGGATATCATAGCTGTATCAATCAACGAATCAACTTTACTTATAAAGCCCAATATCACAAATCACAATTTGCCTCAGAGGGCTTTACAGCATATGACATCCCTCTGTCCTTAGGACCCTCACAGCGGATAAGGAAAAACTCCCCCCAAAAACCCTTTAACGGGGTAAAAAATGGTAGAAACCTCAGGAAGAGCAACTGAGGAGGGATCCCTCTTCCAGGACGGACAGGCGTGCAAATTGTGATTTGTGATATTGGGCCTTATAAATAAAACTGAATTGAACCTAACATGGTGAATAAAATTATGAAGTTTTTGCCAGCATCATAACTGAGGTATTCCTAACTCATATTAATGTCAATTGTCAGAAAAAATACAAAATTTAAAATTGAAGTTATACGTTTTTAGCCCACCATGTAACCCACATAAAAACCTCCTGGCATCAGTACATCAGTGCACAATGCAATGCTACTGTAGCCTTTTTACAGTGGTTTACTGTTGAAATCTCCTTTTCCTGTGTGGTTTTGAGGAGGAGAGAATATGGCCTCCACTGGCAGCCTCTGAGCAAAGTGAGACAGAGAAGAAGAGTGAAAATAGACGCTACAGCCGTCTCAGTGGACAGACAATTGCTAAAGACTGGAGGTTGCATATCTGCGTGGGAGTAGTCTGGATATAGAGAAAGGAGGAGAAAGTTAAGGCAAGAGAAAGAGATGTGAAAAGACATAAACTACGAAGGTTTAGCAATAAACAAAAGTTTCTTTGTGGTTGTAAAGTAAATGGAAGAAGCACAGACTCAGTACAGTAATATTTGTGGCCAACTCTATGATGCAGTTGTTAAAAATACTGCTCAGATATTTTGGAAACGATTCAACTAAAAGTTTCATTATGGGGGTAATCAGTCCAGTGTGGATTAGAGGTTACAATTCTTGGGTTTTAGCAAGATTAAACTGCCAGCCTGAAAATATTAGATCCCTGGTGGCTAGAAAAACTGTCCCTGACTGATCCCAGCAGCAGCTTCTTTTCCTGCTGGGAAGAAAAGCCAAAATATGTTGTTTGCAAATGGCTAATGTCAGTGTTCCCTCATCTGCCTTCACTATGGTTAAGGTCTGGTGGAAGTTAGGCACAGATACTATTTAGTTAAGGTTAGGGAACAATCATAATCATCAAGGATGTGCATAGACATTATAAAGGGTTGTTGCTCTGACCTTAAAAAAGGGAAAATGCCTTACCATCCCATATTTTATTACAGCTATTAGAAGTATTTCATCGATCACTAAGCTCTGCGGCGCTTTTTGAACTGAAGCCCTCTAGAGAACAGCTCTTTCTTTAACATTATGTTAAAGATTAAACTTATTCTCAATACTATGCACAGATATAGTACACTGTATATCTATCATTGATTTATCGGTATCCATTTTTAGTTAGATTTAGTTAGATTAGCCTACTTCTAAGTTAAAAAATGTGTCTGAGAAAATATGCCCACTTTCCATTAAATTACCTCATTATTATTATTATTATTATTATTATCAATAATAATAATTATAATAATATGACATTAATACAAAGCATACATATCACGGAACAAACTCCCCCATTTTTTCACCAACTTTTCCCCAAGATAAACAAACAAGGAGGCTCAGTTGTCCAGGGAAGAAGAAAATTAGCTAATTATTTGGGAAATGGTAATTTGGCATTTTTATTATAATGCTTGACCTGCTGGTACTCTGAATCCAGCTCTGCCTCCCTGTTCTTCTCTCTGTGCTGTCTCTCTCACAGTCCTGCCAACTCTTTTCCAATAAAAGTAGCTAGCACTAGCTTTGAAAGTGGCTGTAAGTCACCAGAGATTGGGGATTCGATTCCTGCTCAGGGCGGGGCAACACATATCCAGTGTGGGCTCTCAGGCAAGGTTCTCAATGCTGCTAGCCTACCTCAGGGTGAATCAAACTGCGAACACAAGAGTAATACTGGCTCGGACATGGTCCAGGTCAACAAGATACACATCAGGTGTTGAGAAACCAGGGCAATCTGATGAGAAGTGGGTTACTGCAACAAGACAAAGATGGAGACGTAGCAATCCCGAGCAACAGCAACATCAGGAAGAAGGAACACGAAAAGCTAGAAAAATACCTAGGGCTGAAAGAGGAGCTAGAAAAGATGTGGGGAGAAAAGCCAACAGTGGTACTAGTGGTAATTGGAGCACTGGGAGCTGTAACCCAGAAACTGGGAGAGTGGCTCCAGTAGATTCCAGGTACAACATCTGAGGTCTCTGTCCAGAGGAGTTTAGCTTCAGCTGCGCTTTCTGCTTCCTGCTTACTGCTTACTGCTTATTAGCAAATGTTAGGCTTGGGCATGAGAGCATCCTGACATCAGCAGCCCAGTTGTCATTTTATCTACTGCCATCATCAGAACATTATTTTAATGTGTCTAATACTTTATTTTATGACTAAATACCTGCAGAAAAAATGACATTCCCTTGAGCTTCAGCTGTGGTTTTTGTTTTGTGCTAATCAGCTTATCAGTTAGGTTTGGGCATGTTAGCATCCTGACATTAGCAACCCAATTGCCAGAAGAAAAATGTTGGATTTGTATGTTTCCAAACCTTGGAGGCATTACATTTGCAAGTTACTATGTAGTGCATATGTTAAAACTTGACGTTTCAACAATGCTGGCAGAAAAAAACACTCAGTTATGGTTAGGAAAAGATCATGTTTTGGCTTAAAATACCCAGTGCAGGGGGCACAATTCCCACTTGAAACACAGCAATGTCACACTAAATCACAACCAGTTATGTTGTTTGTTGGTCTCAAACAATAGTCTGCAGCTTGGCAGGCATCTCACCTGGGTGACATGTCATTCACCATCACCCCCAGATGACAATGTCAGCTCATACACTACATCAGAGTCCTACCCTGGGTCAGGTGCTCGCAGGCAAGCTACGTAACAAGTAAATATATGTATGTATGTATGTATGTATATATATATGTATACAGTGCATCCGGAAAGTATTCACAGTGCTTCACTTTTTCCACATTTTGTTATGTTACAGCCTTTTTCCAAAATGGATTAAATTCATTTTTTTCCTCAAAATTCTACACACAACACCCCATAATAAATTTATTGAAAATGAAAAAACTGAGAAAAAACTGAAAACTGAGTATTCACAGCCTTTGCTCAATACTTTGTTGATGCACCTTTGACAGCAATTACAGCCTCAAGTCTTTTTGAATATGATGCCACAAGCTTGGCACACCTATCTTTGGGCAGTTTCGCCTATTCCTCTTTGCAGCACCTCTCAAGCTCCAGCACGTTGGATGGGAAGCGTCGGTGCACAGCCATTTTCAGATCTCTCCAGAGATGTTCAATCGGATTCAGGTCTGGGCTCTGGCTGGGCCACTCAAGGACATTCACAGAGTTGTCCGCTGTGAATACTTTCCGGATGCACTGTATATATATATATATATATATATATATATATATTTATATAAATTCATGGGTATGGGCACAGGTAAAAGTAAACTACACGTCAGCGGGCAGTGGCTGAGAAGAAAAACTTTTTTTCACAATGAAACAAATGAAAAAGATGTGCAGTATATGTGTAATATTTTGACATCTAAATCACTATTATCAAGCTGCAATTCCTTTTATTTTGATGGTCAACGACACAAGTTGAACCTTTGACCTTGTTGTCTCATTCATCACTGACGTGGAAGACCTGGCAATGAGGTGGCAGCTTAATCAAGTTCAGTACACCCAAGGAGGATCCTTTTGAGGTTTTATGGAAGTGGAAAGAGCATGTTAAAATGTTTCCTAACCTGGCAGTGATTACCTAAATGTTTTCGCCATCCCGGCATCAAACGCAGCCAGTGAAAGAGACTTTTCCTCCGCTAGATTTGAAATTCAAGAACAGAGAGCCCAGCTTAATGGCAGTGACTCTAGCTTTTGTACGTTTAATCACAAGTGCAGTTTGGGTCGCAGGACTTTTATTAACGGGTGTGGGTGGGTGCACCTTTGACTTAGACATAATGACAGGTAACAGGTCGGCTCTGGTACTGAGCTTTATGGGTATGGGCACGTGCAGGTTCTCAAAAATGGACCTGTGCAGGACTTTGCACTATGTCAGTTTACAAACATTGATATGATATATATAAAATGTGAAAATGTAATGTATCTGTTATTAGTACAACAAACAATGCCAACATTGGGCTGACACAAGATAAATAATATTACTTTTTCACTTGCCAATTGACACTGGAAGTTACTTTTTAATGTGTAACTATTACTATGATGTTATTTGTAGCTGTACATTTAGTAGCATTAATAATTTGGAGACAACTTGCAGGGTGTAGCAAATGCAATTTCTGTACTTTTGCTAAATCTATTGAAGTACCATTACTTCATACCACCAGGTGTGGGCCTGGCAGCCTGTAAAATATCTGATCATCTGTGGGCTGCCAAGGTGAGTGGGTCAGGCTAACTGGGCCCTCTGAAATCACTTATGTAATGAAGCATCAAATAGAGGGGCTCAGAGGGAGGGGACAATTGCACAACATGCAAAATTTTGACATGCAGTGTCAGCTGTCTGTGTAGGGATTTCTCAAGGGTGAAAGTGTGTGTGTGTGTGTGTGTGTGTGTGTGTGTGTGTGTGTGTGTGCGTGCGTGCGTGCGTGCGTGTGTGTGTGTTTGCATGAGTCAGAGACTTTTGATATCCCTGCTGGCTGGATTGCACTGACCTCCGTACAACCCCTTTAGCTCTTTTTTTAAGGTACAGCTACAAGTCTAGTCAGTTCATACATTGATGCTTGTTGCTTCAGGTGGCTGATGTATACATTAAGGGTTCTCACAAAGAGAATGCAAGGGACATTTTCAGCATAAAAAGTGCTTTTATATTCAGTTTGCTGCATGCTTTGAAGCATGCTGACACTAATCACAAGTGAGCTGAAGTGTGATATACAGTAGGAAATGTGTGGCAAAGAGAAGGATGACATCTAAGGTGCAAGATTTTTTTGATCCTTCTATCATATTATTGTCTCATATGTCTCAGCTGAGTGGCAGACATAACATAGGTTTAAATATCATCACCCAAATCATATCAAGACTGTAGAGAGGAGACTATTGTAAAATTAGATCATTTATTTAACCTATTTTGTGTCATAAGTTAATAAGATGTAATGTCTTGCAACATAAAATCGTTGCTTAATGATAACAAAAGCTGCTATGCAGAGACCTGATGATGCCAGACCAAGGACAAAATCAAACTACTGTCAAAATGATAAGGCAAAGGCCTTATATAGCAATGTTGAAACAAGTGAAAAAGATATCATTATATCCACCCCGTGATTCAAATCCACTCCAAAATTTCCTTGGCTGATGCTACACCCTTCTGTTACATGGCAAAAGTAATTGTTTTATTGTGTATTATACTACACTTGCTGTGCCTTTAATATTGTTTGTTGTGGTTAGCTCATATTGCATGGTTTTACATATTCTTTAAATTATTTTATCGGAGTGTTTGGTTTTATTTGCATGCTTTTATTGTGAAATTGCATTTGCTTGTTTTGAATGAGGTTTTACTTCCTGCCAGCAGAAGTGGCCTGATTAGCATGAATACCTGCACCTGTGAGCTTATACCTTTTTGTAAAGACCCTTTGTTTTTACCAGTGAGGCACGAGGAGGCAGGAAGGAGCAGCGAATGGTGTGCGAATGGGAAGACAAAACAACTGCTATACAGAAATGAGGAGAGATGCCAAAGATGCCAGGTTGGAAGAAGTAAAGGGAGAACAGTGTGAAGCAGCGAGGCTTAGGAGAGAACAAAGAGGAGTGACCAGGCCAAGGCAGAACAGAATGGTTATTGGAGATATTGTGAAACTGTGATTTGTTTTGCTGGAACCGCTTTATCCAGTACGGCAACTCCGGTCAGAGAGTAGACGCGGACACAGGAAACAGTTCAGGTTCTTTATATAGAGTTGAATGACTGGCAGCATTACAGGTGAGTCTTCAGTGCATGAACTGACATTAAGATGAGGGATGGAGACTGTAGAATGTTGAATATAGAATGTACAATGGTTTCTGTAAGAAAGAATAAAATATAAAAATAATATTCACTATATTTAATACTGAATGCACTGGGATTACTGCTCTAGCAACAACATACAAGTGCTATGTAAACAGAAATGGCTGACAGAACAGCTTAGTTGGTATTACACACATACACACAATATAAATGAGCAATATAACACAGCTAGCTGGCTAGCATTAACGCCATTGGTGAGTGAGCCAAATTAACACACAGCAGTAGCTCAGAAACAACTCACACATCAGCCTCGGCAACTTAGCAGAACATAATATGGGCTTCATACTACATTTATCTGTCATAAACAACCAGCAGATACATTCTTTAGGCAATTAGTAACTTACTTTCTTCGTGAACGCATTCTGTGTGGATGAGAAGCAGCCTCAGTGCAGCATGTGCTCGTTAACTCCACCTACATAGACATATAAAGAGTAGATGCCACATTGGTTGCTGGGGCGCAAGAAATGCAGCCGCCGTCTTGGACCGGTCAACGTTACTCCTAGTTGAGCAGCAGAAGGAACAAGATGCCAGAGCACTGTGCAGCATATTCCTGTTCAAATCGGCGGACCGTCAAAAACACGGCAAGGGGGGATTACTTTTCACAAGTAAGATTGAACATTACTATTGGTTGTATTTTGTGAATCGAATATTACTGTAGTGTATTTATGCCCACCAGCGAAATCGTAGCCAGCTAGCTAGGCTAGGTTTAGTGCCGGTGTTCACCCGGCTATGAACTGAGACTTCATAAGTCATATTCCATAACACTGACTTAGATTACAACTGACACAAGAATGCTATTGTAGGAATAAAACAAATATTACTGGTATAACATTTACCAGCGAATTTTACACAGGTGGCACAGACTGTATTATTCACATGTAATTCACCAACAGTAAGCTACCTCTCATGTCTCATACCCACCCCACTTACTTGAAAATACAAACAACTGAACATCTGACTGTAGAATAGTTTGCAAACAAGCTTATTCACAATTTTAGCAGCTATGGTTCATTATCAACAGATATGCATCAAAATAGGAGTTTTGTTGAAGAAAGGTTTTAAGAAATTTGAAGGAAGAAAATAAGCTTGACCTCCTTTGTAAAATGTTTTTGTGTAGACTCTCCCAAATCTCCCATTTTCATTTTGAAGGTTTCCCAAAGACAAAGATGTAAGGAAGAAGTGGGAAGTGGCTTTGAGGAGGGAAGGATTCACTGCAAGTGATACCTCAGTGCTTTGCTGTGAACATTTTAGGCAGGGCGATTTTGATAGGACAGGTCAGATTGTCCGACTCAGAGATGGTGTTATTCCATCCACCTTCAGCTTCCCAGTTCACCTCCAAAGAGTAGGTGTATCTTCGTGAGGCTATTAGCATTCATAAATGTAAATATTCTATTATCAAGTATTATGCTTCTTCATTTTAGCTGGAAAAGGGCAGGACTACATCTACCTCCAGAAGAGCTGAAGAGAGCCTGTCCATGGCCTCTCAGAATGATCCAGAAACTGTAACCTCACACCCACAACCTCAGCCTAATGATGTGAGTATTTCTACTGTAAACATCATATCATAATGGTCCTGGACATATTAAAATCTCACTTGTTTGCTGCCACTCATATTAAACACACTCACAAATAAACCCATTCACATGCAATTAAAGACATGTTGAACATGCATTCCTGGCACACACACATGCACACGGTGCTGGCAGTGGCTTTGACATGTGATGACTATAAGAAAGAATGTGGGCCATACACTAGTGGTGTCAAAGTGATGTGTGTGAAGTGAAACATCACTCAAACCATGTTCATCCCTCTCTCTAGGATCATGGCTGTGCTTTGCCTGCTTCTCCTACCGCTCTTAAGACCAGACTCAATGAAGCCCTAGCAAGAGTGGAAAGTCTGGAGCAAGAGAAGAAGAACGCCATGGCCAGAGAAAAGAGGGCAAAGACCACAGTAAAGAGTCTTTTGGGGGATTTGAGGTAAAAGAACCTCATTAATGAAGAGCTCAAAGAGAGGCTTGAGTTCTACTCAGGTAAAACGAAACTAGCACTTTGAAATTCATGTACATGTTATTCTTACACTCTTTATTAACCTCCTTAGTTATTATCTGAGGGGGACTTATTCATTTTTGCTCATAAAATTTCAGATCTTCAGATAGACTTCATGGCAAAGCAGGGCCATGAGTATACAAAAGACTACAGGGAGTTTGCGCTCACGCTCCATCTACATGGTCCAAAGGCATACAAATACCTCAGAGAGACTCAACATTTTCCCCTCCCACATCCACATACATTGCAAAGGTAGTCTTAATGTTGTCCAGTTGAATGTTTGGATATTACTAATGCAAACACGTTAAATAGCTACTTCTCAATTTTTTTTACAAGTGGCTGCGTTCGGTGGATGACAAGCCTGGCCTGAACAAGATAATGCTGGATGTGCTGGAGAGAAGATGCCAGGAAGACCAGACTAAATATGGATGTGTTGCACTCATGTTGGATGCTATGGCCATCAGAAAACATGTGGAATATAATCAAAATACCCAGTCAATGTCTGGATTTGTGGACATGGGTGATGGAAGCAGTGAGACTGATGTTGCTACTGAGGCTCTTGTGTTCATGGTGGTTGGCCTACAAGGACATTGGAAGGCTCCCATTGCATACTACCTGACTAAGCCTCTGTCTCCAGACACACAAAGGGTCCTTCTCAGTCATACTTTGGAGGAGGTGCATGCACGGGGCATTTGGGTGGTATGTGTAACTATGGATGGGCATGCCTCCAATGTCAGCATGTGCAACCAACTTGGGTGTGAGCTGAAGGGAGACCCACAAGAGCCTCTTCAAACCAGTTTCCCTCATCCGGTGACTGGTGAGAAAGTATTTGTAATGATGGATTCTTGCCACATGCTCAAGTTGGCATGTAATATTTTGCAGGTAAATGATGATCGTTGTAGACCTGTTTGTACAAGTTATGACTCTGCTGCTAAAAGTTATATCTAAATATTGTTGTCTGATCATTTGCACAGTTATGGCTGGACGTGATGATCACATTTTGCTGTTTGTACTTGGATTTTAGCTGTAAAACTTTGGTGAGCAAGTTTGTACATGTGTAAATATGGTTTGGGAGGGGGATGTCATGTTCTTGTGTTAACTTGTGTTAACTTAACTTGAGAATTTACATTTACATTACATTTTATTCTCTATCTGCTTTGTACAGCCTTGGAACTCTCTCTTTCTCTCTCTGACCTGATATGAAGTATATTGATACTCTATATGATTTTTATATATAAAATCATTTTCTGATATATAACTTTTTTATATATATATGTATGAATTGTATTGATATTCCATATATGATTTATATATATTATACTTTTCTCTGATATATTGATTATATTGATACTCCATATATGATTTATACATACATTATGATTTTCTCTGATATATAACTTTTATCTATTATATACACACACATATATATATATATATATATATGTGTGTGTGTGTGTGTGTGTGTGTGTGTGTATATGAATGATATTGATACTCTATATATGATTTATATCATTTTCTCTGATATTAATGATATTGATACTCTATATATACTCTATATATGATTTATACGTATTCATTTTCTCTAATACATAACATCTATATATATATATATATGAATGATATTGATACTCTGATTTAAATATATTTTCATTTTCTCTGATATATAACTTATCTATTATATATGTATATAAGAATGATATTGATACTCTATATGATTAAAGTGTATTTTCATTTTCTCTAATACATAACTTATATATATATATATATGTATATATATATATATATATGAATTATATTGATACTCATATTTATTATATTGATACTCTGATTCATTTTCTCTGATATATAACTTCTATCTATTGTCATGTTTTATACAGAAATATAATGTATTCATAAATTGTTAATATATGTAAATATTTATATATAGTGTAAGCATATATTGTCTTTTCAAATGATTAAAATAGTTGACTTTACTGCCACTATCTGCTTCTCTATCATATATTAGTGTGTGTGTGTGTGTGTGTGTGTGTGTGTGTGTGTGTGTGTGTATGTATAATGTGTGTGTTAATAGTGTTTGCAAAATACCTGTCTACAGTCTAGGCTATATCAGAATATTCTATTACTGTTAATCCCACTATGAATATTAAAATACGCGAACCATTTGTCCTGTATCATAGCTACTTGTATGATGTTTGCAGCAAAAAAAAAAAAGCGTGAAAATCAGTTTAGTATTCAGAGAGTTACAATGGATTAAATGCGCTGACACTTCATTGCCCCAACCACTGAGTGGAGCGGGTGACCAGTCCAAGATGGCGGCCCCACGGCTCATCAGCGCCAATAGGCAGTAGCGGTCGATGCGGCGTCTACTCTTTATATGTCTATGTCCACCTACACCCAGGATAAACATTACTAGGACCCTACAACACACCTGAGCTGTCCGAAAAGGTGCCTGACTAAAAACAACATAACATCTGGTTTTATGAAATGACAGGGAATTTACAACAATGGTACTCCGGTATCTGGTAAAAAGACAAGCAGAGGTACATGTACACTGCTCATTTACATTTGGTTTCATGCATTGTGCTACTTAAATTCATTTATTTCCTTATGTATTCATGCACATTCTGCTAAGAGGCTGGTGGTCCACTGATCCCAGGTCTGCTGGTTCTCTGTTATCCTACTGCAGTCCACTCATGCATGTGTTCATAGCATAATAATTGCTGAAGCTACACCTTGAGATTTAGAAGAGACAGTCAGTACAGCTGAGGCTCTGTTCAGACCTGGTATGAACAGATCAACTCACGATCAAGTGGGCAGTTTTATGTCTGTCTGTTCCAGCCATTTGTCATTCCAATGTCATCAAATACTGCTGCTTTGCCAGTGATTTCAGCATCAGACACCTGATGCCAAAAGACCCCTTTAGCTGTGGTATGATGCACCATCAGACACCATCAGTTTGTGACACAGAACTTTGCAGTGTTATGATACGCCGCTGGCCAGATGGCACCTGTCACAGCAGTATGATATGCAGACAGGCCGCATCAATTTATAACGTGACCAGACAACACATTCTCACTCTGACCTTGTCACATATCGATGTTTGATCATGGACTTTCTACACTGAGACATGATGCGCAAGGTACCCTGGATGCATTGGTGTTTGACGTTCTGGGATGCCATGTCAACTTCTGCCTGTTACATGCATTGCCTGTTTTCAAAATACCCCTCTGTTTTCACAGGAAGTGTACAGTTGGCATACAGTCTCTTTCAAAATAAATGCCCTAGGTCAATACAGCACTATAGATTGACATTTCTTTCCTTCAACAACAAAAGCGCGTGGTTGGGTTTAGGAAAAAAAGAACAGGTTTTGGCTTTACAATCCTATGGTAAGCCTCAAGGGTGAAAGTCAGTGATTGTTGGACCTGCCCTCCTACTCGGCCTTCTGCTGCCTGAGCTTTCGTTGTCATCCAACTGTGTTACCCTCTGATGCTGCTAGGCACTGTTTAACAATAATGGCGACCGGCCGCGTATCATGCCAATGTTAAAGGACGGCTTTTTTTGTCAGAGTCTGATGCCAGAAGTCACTCACCAAGCGCCACTTTTCAGCGAGTTCAGAGTGAGGCTGGGTGGGGCCGGACGGCACCTGCCACAGTGGTATGATATGCTACAGGAATGGCATCAGTTTGAAATGCTGCCAGTATCAACATAATATAAGGAGTTGGAAAGTCCCAAAAGGGACAGGAGGTGCATGGGTCCAACAAACCCCAGACTTTCACTTGGGAGCCTGGTGTTCACTTCCTGTATGAATGTAACCCTAACCATGTGTTTTTGTTGACATCCCAGAATAGGTTGCTGAATTCCCAGAACAACAGCAGATGCAGGAGGATACCTTGTGTATAATACATAGATATAAAGTCCACAGACAAAGCGGCAATATGTGATGACTTGGGATGAAAACGTGTTGTCTACTCACACCCGGCACTGGAATGCTTCTCCACATGTGTCTCCAGTGACCACTTGTGATTGGATCTCCCACTCACATACCTCATTTCCATTTGCAAAGCCCAAATGCATTGCTTTTATGTTTTCAGGTTGTCCATATGTCCATCCCATTCTTGTAAATGTGATATCTCAAGTACACCTTGCAAGAATTTCCTCAAATTTGGCACAAACGTTCACTTGGACTTAGAGATGAACTGAGGAGATTTTTGGTGGTCAAAGGTCAAGGTTACCAGAGCTTGTCTGTCTCATTCTTGATATCTCAAGAATACCTTGAGGGAATTTCTTTATTTGGCACAAATGTCCACTTGGACTGAAGAATAATCTGCTTAGAATTTGGTGGTCATAGGTCAAGGTCACTGTGACCTCACATTACATGTTTTTGGCCATAACTCAAGAATTCATATGCTAATTATGACAAAACTTGACACAAATGTCTAATGGGACATGATGATAGAGTGATAATGTTATATGCAAAAGGTCAAAGGTCAATTCCAATACTCTACATAAAACACTTTTCTGGCCATTATTCAACGTCATATGTCAGGAGCAGAAAGGGAGACATTTGGTCAGATACTGAATTGGTGACACAAATCTTGGGTGTCAGCCTTAAAACTGTGCTGATTGTACATATTTTCTGTGTGAAGCATTCATGTTTTCACAGACATGGATGTAAACTGTAAGAGAAAGTTGACTGGTGCGTGAAGGCATACAACCACAGGGTGGTAATTGAAACTGAAGGAGTTATTTTTCCTCCAAATGAGTTGGCTTTTTGAGGGCTTTATCATATTCAAAAACTCACCAAATTTGGCAGTCGCAGCAGTTGCGGTGAAAATTTACGTATATTATGGTTTGCGGTGATGGGCAGGGTAAAATAGCGGGGCCACGGCCCTTAAACAGGGGCCCCGACTGCATGTTTCACCGACATACACGAAAATCGGTACACATATGTATCACACCCAGACGCACAAAAAAGTCTCTTGGAGCCATAGGTCAAACCCAACAAGAAGTCGGCTATTTTGAATTTAGCGGCCATTTTTGGTGTTTTCCACGTGTTGTATTTTAACAAACTCCTCCTACAGGATTGGTCAGAATCACTTCAAACTTGCTGTGTACCATCTAGACTAGTTTGTGATCAAAAGTTATCAAAAGATCAGTTACCCGTTGAGGGGCGTCTCGGCTTTTTGATGGAGAAGTTTGACTTTGGGGTAAATGGTCCGATCTGCACCAAACTTCACTGGATATATAATAGTCCTGCCCTGAACACGTCTACATGCAGAAATTTCGTATTTGTCATAGCGCCCCCTGCTGGAAACAGAAAAAGCCACGTTTTAGACTTTGAGGTGCAGCTCTGAGCACGTTCAGCATATCCAACCCAAATTTGGTCAGATAGGCCTCAAGACTTTGGTAATGCTATATTATGAAGATTGTGACATATCGTCAAACGGCGTTGCACCCAGAACGCGGCAAAGTTGATGTTTCGCCAAAACGCATAAAAGTGGCCTTAACTACAGTGTGCTTGGTCATATCTGGCTGAAACTTCATATGTGTGTTAACGGTCCAGGCCTGAACATGTGCTATGAGTTTCGTTGATGGGCGCGGCTAAATGACTTGGTCATGCCCATTCATAAAAGTAACCCCCATAGGACGTTCACTGACATGCACGAAAATCGGTACACATATGTATCACACCCAGATGCACAAAAAAGCCTCTTGCACCCATAGACCAAACCCAACAGGAAGTCGGCCATTTTGAATTTTGCGGCCATTTTTGGCTTTTTGCACGTGTTGTATTTTAACAAACTCCTCCTATAGGATTAATCACAACGACTTCACAATCACTGTGTGCCATCTAGACAACGTTGTGATCAAAATATTTCAAAAGATTAGTAGATCGTTAAACGGTTTGGCCGTCAGGTGGCGGCGAAGCTTGATGTCTCGCCATGAAACACGAAATTGCTATAATTTTGGGATACATTGTCCAATCTTCCCCAAACTTCACAGGAATGATGACAGTCACGCTCTGAAGACATCTACATGTGAAAACTTTGTGATAGATATAGCGCCCCTACTGGTAACAGGAAATGACATGTTTTATATTTTGAAGTATAACTCCCACAGCTTGGGCAGATCCACCTCAAACTTGGTCACACTATCCATCACACATAGAAGATACGTCATTGTGAACACTGTGAGTTTTCGTCAAAGGGCGTGGCCATGATGTGGCGGTAAACTTGATGTGTCGCCATGATTACAAAAGTTGTGTAACTTGACTCTACGTGGACATATCTTTCCAAAACTTCAAACATATGATAACAGTCCAGCCCTGAAAACATCTACAGCAAAAATTTTCATCACCGCCATAGCGCCACCCACTGGTGGGAGAAAGTGACTGCTTTCGTTCTTTCATGTCTCTCTTCTACCAGGTTAATCTCAACCACCTCATTTTTGCTGATACATAGTCCCAAGACCATGATGATGATCAAACCACAAGCGTTTGAGTATTCATCAAACGCTGTCACCGTGGTACTCCTGATTGTTTTTGAGGGTTAAGGGATGCTTGTAAAGTCATGAAACTTGGCACACATATGATGGGATCTGATTGGTGTTGTGTGATGTGATTTTTGATCTTCGATGTACCAACATGGCTCATCAGTGCCCCCTATAAATATTCTACAAAGCAGTCACGAAGGTGGTTTGACCTACATCTATGAAACTTGGTAGGCACATGCATCACTGAAAGACGTACAAAAAAGCCTCTTGCAGCTATGTGCCAAACCCAACAGGAAGTCCGCCATTTTGAATTTGCTTGTAACTGGTTCACAACTTCACCATACATGTTCTAATCTTCCCCAAATTTCACAGGATTGATGACAGTCCCACCCTGAACACATCTATACGCCAATACTTGCTTATTAGTATAGTGCCACCTACTGGCAAAATGACATGTCTTAGTATGATTTGAGGGATATGACTGCATGAGGGGTCTGCCTTCGACAGGAATGAACGGTGGCGTGAGCTGGCGTCCTGCCAGCGCCCTCGAGTTGCGTGAAGGTGCGAGGGTCCATTCAACCCTGCTTGCAGCTTTAATCCTAGTTTTTTTTTTTTTTCTAATTTTAAAATGGGTAAAAGCTTTTATTGTCTTACTGCAAACAGTCCCACTGGTTCCCTAGTGCTAGGAGACTACTGCTGTGGGAGTGTGAGCTCCGTGCCAGGGACAGTTGCACAATGACAGGGCTAATGGCAGCAAATCTGAATGGGACTTTTAATGTGGTGGATTCTTAATGCACATTTGCAGCATTACGTAGATGAAATACCTCGGTCAGACACTGTGAGTTTGACTTATTTAGAAGAAGGGGTCGCCATGACGTCATCAGGGCGAGACAGGGGGTAACTAAACGTGCTCCGGCCGACCAGCAAACAATGTATTTTTTTTTATAGTGATCCTCTGCTGCTTGCTTACTAGATTCTGTGTTTTTGGTGTCCGGAACACCTGTTATCGCCAAAACTGACCAGTAAAGTGTCGGTCCATTGGACAGAAACGGAACTCTCACCGTGTCACTGTCAGCAGTAAAACTACCATCATGCCGACAAATGAAGGCGACGCCACTACAAACGCGGACGATCGGCTATCCAGAGTTGATGTAAAAGATATAATAAGCAAGCAGATGGACATCCTATTTCTGGACACCAATTTTGTCAACAAAATCAGCAAAATATTGATGGATTCCCTCATCGAACCTGTTAAGAAGGCCATCGCAGAGTCTATCACGGAGACGGTAAAGGAAACTATACAATATGAACTAAAAGACACGGCTGATAAACTATGTGAACTGCAACATAAGTATGATGATTTGATTGACAGTCTCGATGAACAAGAACAGTACTCTCGACGGAACTGCCTTATTGTCTTTGGTGTACCGGAAAAGAGAGATGAGG
Organism: Cephalopholis sonnerati; assembly: GCA_019142605.1. NCBI lineage: Eukaryota > Metazoa > Chordata > Actinopteri > Perciformes > Serranidae > Cephalopholis > Cephalopholis sonnerati. The sequence continues at coordinate 45,596,506 of JAGQAX010000002.1, forward strand.
ATACAACCAAAGTCGTGTGTGACATTCTTAAAACCAATCTCAAAATAGAGGTGCAGCCTACGGAGATTGACAGAAGCCACCGCCTTGGTCAAAAGCCTGAAAACCCGAAGGCCAAACCGAGAGGCATTATTATCAAGTTCATGAAGTATTATGTTCGGGACAGAGTTTTCAAGGCGAAAAAAGTACTGAAGGATACCAAAATGCATATTTTCGAGAGCCTGACGACCAAGAGAGTGAAACTGTTGGCAGATCTCCGGGAAAAACACAGGAATAACCTGGCTGCCAGTTGGACTAGAGATGGGCGCATTCACCTACTGACACACAGGAAGAAACTGCACGTTATCAGTAGACTCTCTGATGCCAGTAAGTTGTGCATCATCTGAACTCTAGACGCAAATGACTTTGGATTACTTGATCACACACAGACTACAGTATTATGCTGCTGTCTGCTGGATTTAAGCAGTGATTGGGAGATTTTTCTGGCCCTTGTATTTGTACCGGACATTGAATTGATTTTTAAACATCTGTTTTTATTCTCTTGTAGAAGTAGTTAGGGAATGGGACTTAGATTAGTTTTGAGTAGAGTGATAGGAAGTAATATGAGGTCTTGTATTTTGGTCTTAGTTATTTTCATCTGGCACCCAGCATTGAATTATTGTCTCAAGCTTGCATTGTATGGGATCAAATGATTTAGATTGTACTAAAGATTATGATGAATTTGAACAGCTTTGCCTCTATAATGATGGGAAGCTAAATTGCAGGCAATTTTTGCCAGATCAGTTGAAACATTTAAATCATAATAACAATTTTTCATTGTTGCATCTTAACATTAGGAGTTTAAACAAGCATCATGATGACCTGGTTTCCCTCTTAACAAATATAGGCCAGAGCTTTAAAGTTATTGGCTGCAGCGAAACCTGGTTAAATGAAGGATCTTATATGGACATCCTTAATCTTGATGGATATAAATTATACAATAAAAATAGATCTGGTAGATCAGGAGGAGGAGTCTGTTTATATGCAGCCTCTGAACTCTCAGTTAGCGTTTGTGATGAATTTATTATTGCCGATAGTCACTCTGATTCTCTATTCATAGAGATAGATGTAAAAAGTAGTAAAAACATTATAGTTGGAGTAATTTACAGGCCACCTGACTCTGACATTGACATCTTCAAAATTAACTTAGAAAAACTCTTATATCATATAAATAAAACAAATAAAACTTGTTTCATTCTCGGGGACTTTAACATAGACCTTGTTAAGGATGATACTATGACAAATGACTTTATTAATATTTTACATTCCTTTTCATTTTTTCCTACAATTAATACTTTCACTAGAGTTACAGAGTCTAGCAGGACAATAATCGACAATATCCTCACAAATTCTCATAAAGCTAGTATAGATTCTGGTATAATATTCTCAGATTTAACAGATCATTATCCTATTGTTTTATTCACTGATCTTGTTAAGAAAGTTGATGACTCCCCCACTAAAACTAAAGTAAAGGTCTTAAATGAAAAATCTCTTCAAAAACTTTGTGCAAACCTGCGAACTAAAACGTGGGATTCTGTCTATAATTGTAAGGATCCAAATATTGCATATAATGTACTAATTAATGAAATCACCGATTCCATGGATTGTTCTATACCTGAAAGACTCATAAAGCAAAGTGCCATCAGACAGAAATCCTGGCTCACAAAGGGTATTTTAAAATCTATCAATAAAAAGAATAAATTATTTAAACGATCTGTTAAAAACCCTAGTGATGCAAATAAAGAAGCATATACAAAGTATAGAAATAAGCTCACACAAGTAATTCGTATGAGCAAGCGAAGGTACTATACTGAATGCATTAAAGTTTATCGGGGTGATCAAAAGAAATCCTGGCAGGTTCTAAATGAAATCCTCTGTCGTAAGCATAAAAATACTACTCTTCCTGACACCAAAATCAAGGGAAACTCCAAAAATGCTGAAAACACCACTGGAAATGCCACCAACAATGTTGAACTCGCCAATAAATTTAATGATCATTTTGTTTCTATTGGAAAAAACCTCTCTCAAAAGATTAATCAACCACATAATGCCACTTTTAGACAATACCTCAAAGGCAACTATCTGAATTCTCTTTTCCTTAGGCCAACTGATAGAGACGAAGTGTTGAAAATTGTTATGAAAATGAAGAGCTCCCACACAGCTGGTGTAGATAACATTTGCAGTAAAATTCTTAAAGCTATTATAAGTGAAATTCTGGAACCACTGGTCTACTCTATCAATCTCTCCTTACTCTGTGGAGTTGTGCCTGATACGTCAAAAATTGCAAGAATTGTACCAGTGTTTAAGTCAGGGGATAAAAATGACTTACATAATTATAGACCTATATCTATCTTAGCTATCTTCTCCAAGGTACTGGAGAGAGTTGTCTATACTAGACTGATTTTTTAGAAAAATTTAAAATCCTATCTCCGCAACAGTATGGCTTTAGGAAAGAGAGCTCCACCTCTATGGCGATCTTGAATCTTTTGGAAAAAATTTATGATTGCATTGATAAAGGCGAGTTAGGCATTGGAGTTTTCCTTGATTTGTCAAAGGCTTTTGACACGATTGATATTGATATTCTTTTAAATAAGCTTCAATATTATGGTGTCAGAGGTACTGCTCTCAGTTGGTTTCGTAGCTACTTGTTTGAGAGGAAACAATATGTCTCTATATTCAATCACAAATCTGGATGTAGAACAGTAGAATATGGTGTCCCCCAGGGATCTATCCTTGGACCGCTGCTCTTTATTTTATATATAAATGACTTTATACATTGCTCTAACATTCTACACAAAGTTCTATTTGCAGATGATACTAATTTATTTTTATCACACAAGAACATACAGGATCTGCAAAAGCATCTCAATGATGAATTGATCAACGTTGATACATGGCTAAAATGCAATAAATTGTCACTAAATATAAACAAGACAAACTTTATAATTTTTCGTTCTAACAGAAATCGAAGTAACCTTGAACTTATCGATATTAAAATAAATGATAGTCCTGTTGAGAGAGTGAAGTCCACTAGATTCCTGGGAATTCATATGGACGAGTTCGTAAATTTCAGGGGCCACATTGATGTATTAACTAAAAAACTATCAAAATATGTTGGATTATTTTTTAAGTTGAGGCATTTCTTACCTGGTGAAGCACTTGTAATGTTATATCGGTCGTTATTTGAGCCTCATCTTAATTATTGCACTATTATTTGGAGCAATACATTTCCCAGCCACCTAGGCAAATTGATAACTCTGCAGAAGCAAATTATACGAGCTATGTCTTGGGCTAAATTTGACGCTCCTTCTGACCCACTCTTTTGTCGTTATGGCCTTCTGAAAATTACTGAACTTAATACTTTTCATAATGCTTGTACTATGTTCTGTGTTGTTAATAAGCTCAACGAAAGACTTTGTGATCTTATTCCAATTTCCTTTCCTCTGCATTCATATCAGACTAGGAAGAAGCATTTTATCAAGGGAAAAAAACGGAAACTCAAATGTACCAGCCTCAGTATTGTTTGTAAAGGTCCGCAGGTATGGAACAATCTTGATAGAGACTTGCAAATGTCCCCATCTATACTTGTTTTTAAAAATAGACTAAGGAGGTATCTGTTGCTGAAATATTCTCAGTCATGATTCTGATATGGTTATCTATCTTTCTTACATTGTAGCTAAATTCTTCTTGGACTGCTGATGAAGTGACCACTTAGACCTTGGTAGGATTAGGGCTTAGGTTTAGGTTAGCCTTAGGTTAGGGTATCTCTCGTATGGGTGTATATGGTTGATGAGTGTTATGTGTATATGTATGTGTATATATGCGAATATGTAATTTTTTTTTTTTTTTTTTTTTGGGGGGGGGGATTATGTTTAATCATACATGTATTTATTTTGTGCCTGGGCCCCTCTTAATAAGCTTTTTAAGCTTCCTAGGGTGTCCCATTTCACATGACTACAAAAAATGAATATGTTGTTCATGGTTTTAACTGATGTGAATAAAGTGAAAGTGAAGTGAAGTAATGGCATGACTGATTTTACGTAATTGTTATTAACAGGTTTAACAACAGAGTCACACTCTTTGGTGTTGCTGTGAGTTTACTGGGAATGTTTAACAGCTGCTGCTGGGTTAACTTGTGCCAACTGGGCAGACGTTGAAGTGACCGGGAGGCAAGCAGCTCCAGAGAAGGTCCATCATCACTGATATTACTGGCAGGGGGGTTGATAAGTAAGGATGTCACCTGAGTAGGCAAACCTTCAGTGAAGGCCAGGACACATTAGCGTACGCACTACTGAAAGACTGTGGTCCATGCGGCCCAGACCACCTCCAACTATGGTCTGGGCAATCAGATCTCAAGATAAATTGAGGACACCACACCTGTACCTAGAGCTGTCCACTTGTGTTCTGATCACCCAGGACACATGTCAATACCAGGTCTGAACAGGTCAAGAGAACTGACGGAGAGTATAAGTGTGTCAGTTGTGTCAGGGCTACAAACCATCAACCATCTATGCTTCAAGAGAAGTGGGACAAAGACAGTAGTGTGCGCTTGTTTTTTTTTTTTTTTTTTTTACCTTATTAAGTTACTCCAGTCATTTTTTTCAGTAGATACTCCTGTACTCCGACTCAAGTACTTATTTTGATAGTTTAATTTCAGCTTGAGCATGTTTTTGACCACTCTACCCCCCTCTGACGTTACACCACCTGATAGTACAAAGGAAAGCCATTATTGATCATCACAAAGCCTGTGGCAGTGTTGGGGAGTAGTGACTATGAATTCCATAACATTTACCAACAGCTTTTATGATGCAAAGATATTTTGCATCAATTTATTTGTTTATTCATTTGTTGTGCATTTTTGTCCTTGCTCAGCAGGAAACATGGGCATAGAGAAAGAGGGGGATGGCATGCAACAAAGGTTGAGGTCAACTTTTCATCCTCTAACACACCCCTAGCATAACTGTTGTCACTCACTGCTCCGTCCAGCACTCGCTGTACTGTCTCATCACTGGTGATATAGAGGGAAGTCTGCACCTCGTTTATCTTCCACAGAATGGGGTTGCATGCTTACATTTTCAGAGCAAAATAGAACAGGCAAGAGTGAGAGTCTCTCTTGACAGGACATTTAAAAATAGCAGGTTTGTGCATTTCGTCCTTGTCAGACAAGAGCAGGCGATTAGTGTTGCTGGAGCACACTGACACAACACTCTGCCATGATTTTTCTCCAAGTGAGGAAACGCTTTTTTTAGGATTACAATATATAGATCCACTCATTACTAAAAGTGTATGTCATCCAAGAGAGACAATACAAATACAATACAAAAAAGTTGTCGTATTGAAATTTATGGTGTGCTGATGGATTCACGTCATCACCTCATGCACTGAGTAGCATTACAAGTAAACACCTTAAAAAGCTGCCAGCAGTCGGCCTAGTGAATTAAGTTATTTTTCTCAGACTACATCTGCCGCAAAAGGCTGCAAAACATAATTTAATTTTATAGTTATAGTTTAGTAATATATGTAACACTTGCCATGGTATTAACAGTGGTTGCATAAGCTTCAAAACAAGCCACAACTCAGCCCTGTGCAGAGGTAACTGACTGCTACTGACTAATCAATGGAATGCAGTGTTTCTAGCTCCACCTTTTAGTACCAGGTCTGTGTGCTAGGTACCCCAACAGAGGGGTGACCAAAGATGGGGACAGCACAACTTTTCACAGTGGAAACGCAAAAAAATGTGCGCTGAACTGAACTGAACCGTACCAGACTGCTTAGTGGAAACAGTGCTTAAGTCATGGTTTCTTTCCTGGTGCTTTATTGAGCACAACTGACAATGTCTGTGGGTGGGAAGCTGATGAGGGATCATGCCCCTGTCACTAACTATCAACGTCTATAAAATCTTACAATCTCTCCCAAGTGCAAAGAAATAGGAGTAACATGCTCCCTGTTCCATGAGTTTGTAATATTACACTATTTATATATTTATGTAATGTTTAAGGAAATGAAACCTTTTTTTTAATCTAGTGCCCTGAAACCTGCTGGGTGAAACTGGGTTTCAGTTATAAATTTCAGCACACTCACTCACAGCATTAAAGTTGTGACGGTAAATGGTGAAAAAACAGGAGAGGAGAAACATTGGCATCTTAATATTATCCTTAACAAACAAAACTGAAACTAAACCTCATGTTGCCAGCTCATTAACATGGCAGCTCTGATTATTTACTTAGGTGAGAACGAAGCAGACAAACTTGTAATGCAGTAGATAGGCAAAGATATTACATATCACTGTGGGCTTTTTAGCATACACTGCACTGTTACGTGTTGATAACTGGGGATAGCTACTGATGTTGAAGAAACTGTTTTGTTTGCGCAACAGATGATGCACTTCCTTTGTGCCATAAATGGAGCCTTCATTTTCCTGAGAGATTGTACCTGGTAAAAACAAAAAACTAAAAATCTATTTCTATCTATTTGCACTTTAAGATTCAAGTTACAATAAAGTTTTGCTTAAGGTAAGGGTTGGGATTAAGGTTAGGCATTTAGCTGTGATTTAGCTTGGTTAAGGTTAAGACCCTGACACATGAAGCCAGTTGGCTGTCGGTCAATTTTGGGCTGTCAGTGAGCATCTACTGCCCGAGGCGGTGTGGTGTGTCTTGCACCATTGCCCCTCATCGGCAACTCGGCCCAGTTTTTTTTTGTTTGGTTTTTTATGCCGATTCAGCATGTCAAATCAGCAACAGTGGAGCCAGTCAGTGAATGAAATCACTCCGATTGTCAGAGTTCAGCTCAATGCACAAGTCTTGAAGTCAAGAGGGAGTGAAACCAAAACAAACTTGTTACATAAGGTAACATTAATTTTCTTTAGCCATTGAGCTCTTTAGCAGAAACGTTTCCTGATGGTTTGTGTTATTGTCCACTGGCACATGGTAAAAATTCTCTGTTCTTTCGACATTGGATTGTGTTAATGTGCTAACTGGCTAACTAGCATCAAGACATTCTTGTGGTTTTCCTTTTGAAAGACAAATACAGACTACTATCATCTGCTGGTGTGGAGAGTTATTGCCTCTCATGCAGGCGCAAAACGTACATGCTGGTTGGCCGTCAGCTGTCTGTGCAGTGTGTTCATGTGCAACTTTTTGGCCAAGACATGGCGACGTGAGGTTATGCAGCGGGGGGCTTTTGTCACAGCTAGTTCTCTGAAGTCAGTTAGGTGTGTCTGGGCCTTTAGGGGCTGGGGAATGCATTTTGTCAATGAGGGTCCTCATAAGTATATAAGTACAGGGTGTGTGTGTGCGTGTGTGTGTGTGTGTGTGTGTGTGTGTGTGTGTGTGTGTGTGTGTGTGTGTGTGCACACGCGTGCGTGTGTGTTGGGGGGTTGGCAGGCGGGTTGAATGCTGCAATTTCATTGTAAGTTGTTCCCAGCCAGTAACATATGTTTCTGATAGGAATGCCCATGCTTAAAACGAACTCCTCGTCTACATAAGAACTCAGTGAACAGCACAACAGTTTATGTCTTCAATTACATTTAAAAGAATACAACACGGCCCAAAATGATGATAAAGATTTCCATATGAGGAATGTGCATTACTGGTGCAGCATGTTCTCTTTGGAGAGTACAGTCTGAAGTATTCCTTGGAAACACTTTCAATCCAATTGCCAGAAGTTATGCAATAACACAATGAAATAGCAGAGCTTGATACAGGTTTTTTTTCCAACAATGAGAAAGTAAAGTTTGATAATGTAATAATTCCTCATGATGACAAATGTAACACTCGGGGAGAAACTAGTCCCTTGTCAAAGACCAATCCTGTTTATTGAGGTTGGATATGAATGAAAGCAGAGTCTTTGGCTGATTGCCCTTTAATGATCTGTCTGCTGTAATAAAATACCATTTAAAAACAACACTGAGGTACTTTAAACAGGAATATTAAAGTATAATATATCTGAATTTTATTTAAAACCATATATTGAGCTTGCTTTTACTGCTCGATTAGATATCATTAAACTGGCATTCAGGGGAAACATTCAGTGCCCTATAGTGACATAAAGGCTGTTTCAGAGGCTAAAAGAACAAAAAATGTCATAAACTGTCAAATAGAATAATATTGTGTATTTAGAAAAAGCTTTGATCACAAGAGACAGTTAGGTTTGGAGAAGACTGTATTTAGCCTCTTTTCTGTTTTTGATGTTCCTGTATGCAGTTTCAATGGTGATTTGCCCAGCTTAGCTTAGTTTTTGGGTATCTCAGCCTATTCTCATGCCCAACTTGTCAAATACAGACACTTTCTAGTGCCCCTTGGTGTGTAATATCAATGCCAAAGGCACTCTTTAGTGTCTTTAAAGCTTAATTTTCTCTGTGAAAAGTTGTGGAACCACTAACCACAACTGGAACCATTCCTTACTGTCCCCATTTTTGGTCCCTCCTCCACTGGGGTACTTAGCACGTTAATAAGCTAGCAAAAGGTGGAGCCAGAAACACTGCAGTCTATTGACCGGTCAGTGGCGGATGGTCGCTTTTGCTCAGGGCTGAGTTGCGGCTGGTTTTGAAGCTAATGTAATCACTGTTCATACCATAGCAAGTCTTTCATATATTAGAAAACTATAACTGTATCTACACTAGTCATGAAAGAGCCCACGCTTCACACTGATGTCCACAGTAACATTTATTGCTCTTAGAAGTATCATGGAACACCGTGAAAACTGCAGGATAAACAAAAAAGTTTCAATAACAATAAGCTCAAAATAACAATAAACATACTTAATGTGTCTCATTTTCTTACAAACCCAAGCATAACAGTAATGAAATAAAGTAATTTCTCAATAATTATTACCGTGTTCGCCTGGTAGACCAGCTGTAGCATCATAGAAGGAAGCATAAAAGTCTGCTGTTTACGCTTGGCATTTCAGTCACTTTTAGTTTTCGCCCGTGTTTTCTCTTCGCTTTAACTTCCGGGTAACGGTCATGTGATTTACAAGGAAAACATTTTTATCATCATGAATTTAACAAATACCACATAATAATAGGTCCAGCTCACAAAGCATATCCCCCACAACAGCATAAGAAAATCACTTAAAGGGATCTTACACATGACTTCCGGTGTTGTCATGGCAATGTGTAAACAATGCTCTCGTCAGCGCCAGCTACAATAACTATAAAATGAAAGGATGTTTTGTTGCCTCTCGCGGCAGCTGTAGACTGAGATTTTTTTTTTTTAATTCACTAGACTAGACTGCCAGCAACTTTTAAGGTGGAACGTTTACCTGTAATGTTACTCAATGTATGAGTTGATGACGAGACTCTATCAGCACACCTTAAATTTCAGTGTGACAGCTTTGACCATTCTATTAGTTTTTATTGTGCCTCTTGGATGACATAAACTTTTAGTAATGAGTGGATCTTCAAGCATTTAAAAATATATTATTTTGGACCAGATTATGTGAATTGCATATATTCTAATCTTCACTTAGAGAAAAATAACGCGCCACAGAGTGTTGTTCCTGTGGGCTACAGCAACACTAAACCCCTGTGTTTGTCTGAGAGGGACTAAATGCACAAACCTGCTATTTTTAAATATCCCATCAAGAGAGACTCTCACTCCACCTTGTTAAATTTTGTTCTGAAAATGTCAATGTGCAACCTCACTCTGTGGACAGTAAATGAGTCGCAGACTTCCCTCTGTGTCACAGATGATGAAGAAATACAGCAAGTGCTGGACAAAGTAATGAGTAACAACAACACCACCCGTTTGTGGTGGAAACACTTAACAGACCTAGGTTCTGAGTACCATACCTGAAGGGTTACTTTTGGTTTCAAAGATACTTAGGGCGGCTGTTGCTCAGAGATTTGATCCCTGGCTCCTCCAGTCTGCATGTGGAAGTACCCTTGAGCAAGATACTGAACCCCAAGTGAGTGTGTTAAAAACTGAGTAGCAGGTGGCACCTTGTATGGTAGCCTTGCCACCAGTGTGTGAACATGTGTGTGAATGGGTGAGTGTGAGAAGTGTAAAAAGCGCTTTGAGTGGTCAGATGACTAGAAAGGTGCTATACAAGTGCAGGTTGCAGGTTCATATACTGAAAGTGTTTGGTAGAAATGGGGCTTGTGAGACACACCAGGTTTCAATTAGCTTCAGTATAAACCCATCTGTGGCAATAGGATGTCTGTTTAGGGTGGGAGGATGAGTCAAAAAAACTTTGGTAGTCCAGGCACCCTCAAAAAAAGAGGGTAAAACAATGTACTGAATGTGTGAATATGACTGAAAAACTAATCAATACAGAGAGAAATGTCTATTTAGGAGCTTACTGTGTATGACAACACTTCTTCCGGAGGTGAGGAGTGTTGTTAACTGCCTTGGATAAGATAGGCCAATTGCTGGCTCATTAAATACCTCTTTTGACTGTGGGAAGAAGCTGGAGTACCTGGACTAAATTGATTCTGACATGGGGACAACATGTAAACCTCACACAGCAGGGGCCCCCCCACCCCCAGGGTTCAAACCCCACACCCCTGGTTCGAACCCCCAGGAACCCTCTTGCTGAGCTCCTATTGGCTTAAGGGAAGTGTCAGTGGAAATGCCAGAAGCTCACCTCCATTTTGAAATACCATTTTGAAATATGCCAGTCAGTTTAATCACATGCAGAACAGGAAAAACTCTGGATAATATGTGGAGACATATGAACGTTTGAAATGATGCAACAGCAGTTTGTGGCTATCTAATGATGTAAAAATGTGTTTGAATTAAATATTTCGCTGGATCATCTGGACTATTGTCAGTATGTGAGAAATTAAATGGGAAATAAATGAAATGGGTCAGGACAATATGGGTCTGTGGATTGTGATAACGCAATGATTGATGAGTTATGACTATTAATTTGTTTGTCTGACAGAAGCATTTATTTAACCTGCTGTGGTGGTTGTATCTTGAAATGGTTAGCATTAATGGCACCGTGAAGAGCATAGCTTTCAAACAATATGTCATATGAGAAAACCACTTAATCACAAATACAGTAGTTGTTTAACATATCATAACCATCAAAAATCACCTTAGAAGGACCTGTGGGAAGGCTGTCGGATTTTTAACATGTTTTGCGGTTAGGGAGAAATATTTTTCTTCCTTTGCGCAGAGGTGCTACTTCATACCACAAACCTGTTCTCGTTCCCAGATCATCAAATACAAACGCTATTGGTATGGTGCCATTGGAACCAAAAGTAACCCTTTAGACATGGTACCTAGACCGTAGGTGCGTTTAGTGGTAACGGTATAGTAAGGAAAAGTTCCACTGATACCATCCACAACTTTTCTCATGTTTTGTATGTAAATACTTCACATCAATGCACAACATCCATACGTAAATTACGAAAATGTTACGTTCAAAACAGTGATGACTTTTGGTTTCACACAGGATGTAGGTAGGTTAGTTAGGTAATGCTACATCAAAACAACAGGACATCAACAGCAGCCTCTTGGGTGAAAGTTTGTGTTTCTTTAGCCTGGGGTTCGTCGCAATACCTGATCTCGCATCCACAGTTGCCTCACTTGTGTCTCTTCCTTGTTTCTTAACTCTGCCTTCACAGGACATGGGGAAGAGATGCAAGGATGAGACGCGAGGAGAGAAGAAACGGGGAAATATGTCTTTAGAAAAATGAGACGTATTTTCCTCTAAAGCGTAACATTAGGCGACGTCTGTTTCGAATGACAGCGGCAGCTGATTACAGCTGGATCAGCTGTCAGGAGGCTTTATTAACAGCTATAGAAACTTTTCATGGAGTTTGTTGCTGCACACACATAATGTTATATATGCATACATACTGATAAAAATACAGATTAAATACAAAATACAAAATACAAATACAGTTATCAGTAGCAGAGCAGCAGTGTTTTCTCTCTAACAATCACCTGCACATGAACAACAACCTGCATTCTGTATTTATAATATGTGCTGTGACCTGCTCAGAGTTACAGAATGTGTTTCTATGACTTAGGCCTTTTCATTATTTGCATCTGTATTTATTGATGTTCTGATTGTGAATTCATTATTAAATAACCCAGAGAATGATTATGGTGTCTCGTGAACATTGAAAGGAAGTTATTAGGTCAAATGTTTCAGGAAAAATTAAAATTCTGTAACTTATCAACCTGACACTCAGGAATGATCAGCCTCCGTGTGACTGAATGGAAATGACGGTCAGTGGTGTAAAAAGTGTTTCTTGCTGACGGACAGACTCTCTGACTTTGACTGTATCCATAATGAAAGTTAATGAGGGAAATAACAGATCGTGAAGAGAACAATTTTTCTAATAAATGAAGAAAGTTTTGTGCTCCTTTTCTTTCTCTGATTTTTAACTAGATGGCAAATTAGAGAACAAATGAAATATAAAACTTGGGAGTGATACATTTGAGTTTAATCTCTTATCTGGCTCCCCACTGGTCGGTTGGTAAAAGACTTCTGTGAAGGCTGCAGTTGTGTATCCATGCCCCCCTCCCCCCTTTGAAAGCCTCCTCTCTCCTCAACTCCTCGACTCCTCCGAGCGCATTTAACAAATTGAGATGTCCTACAAGATGGTGAGTCTCAATCAATTCCTGGGTCATGTGATTGAGGATAAAGGACAGAGGAGTAAAGGAGGGATATTGGGATGAACCCCTGGTTTCCACCAGGCAGTCTGGTTCAGATCAGTACAGTTAAGTGACTGTTGGGGAAAAAACTGAGGAGTTTTACCTTTCAAATGAGACTGTGCATGTTCATTTACTAAAAGGCCTCTCTATCATTTAGTAGGCTTTGCTATGCAGTTATGTTGTTGTGGCCTTATGTAAAATTTCAAAACATTAGTAGTGATAGTAATAGTAAAAAATAGTAAGAGATAAACATTTTTATTTTTTTTTCTTCCCCATTTGTGGCACACCTATGGATGACGGCGCCCTTAGCATTCGTCTATGCTGCCTGTGTCACAGGCCAGCACTGCACTGTAAATAATACATGTAATTCATTAAGCTATGAGTAGAAGAAAAATTTCACCAGCCACTAGGCTAATTTATGCAATTTAAATATGCTTAAGCTAATAATGAGTGACTAGCAAAAAATACGATTTTATCTATGATTGTTGAGCTGAATTTTATAGTTTTATTTAGTCCTGGTTTTGTGGCTGTCAGGGCAGATAATCCTGACGTTTTTTTTTTTAAAAAGATCATGGTTAACATTAAAATGAAAACATTTCTTATAGAAAGGATTTTCTGGCAGAAAGTCCTGAAGGTTAACTTATCCCATGTGCTGTTTAATGTGTGTTAGTGGAGTGTGTTTAAAGTAATCTTAACTGCATTAAATCAGTTACAATTATTTACATTATTTATATGTTGTTTTGATCTTTTATCATCAAAAAAAGCAGAGAGGTGTAGCAGCTTCTTCTGTAACTGATTGTGATAAATGGGCAGATAATATCATCTCATACTGACTACAGGCTTCTGAATTACATTGAATCGCGTGGGAGACTTTGTAATATCAATAAATATAGTATTGTCCAAATAATCAATACAATATTGCATCATGATCAAAACTAGTGATAGAAGCCCCTACCACTTTGTCTTCATTGTAGCTTTCCAACAAGGGCTCTGGTGCAATCATATCCATTTGAGAGCCTTTGTAATCCAAGTTTTTTTCTGGAGACTTTATAAAACTAATAAATCCAACAATGAATATCTTTAGTGATTATTTATCTATTCATCAGTGTTGGAAGGAATTGTTACTAGCCATGTTATTGATGGGAATGGGCCTGGCCAACATATCAGATAAATGGTAAGGAGCCAGTCCATAAAGAGATTTAAAAACTAAAAGTAAAATCTTAAAATGAATTCTAAAATGATCAGGTGACCGATGAAGAGCCTTTAAAATCAGAGTAATCAGCTTTTGATGTGTAGTCTTGGTGAGTAGAAGTACTACTGCATTTGGATCATCTGAAGTTTGTTTAAAGGTTTCTTTGAGAGGCTGGAGAACATGGTATTACAGTTGTCAAGCCTGCTTAAAATAAAAGCATAAACAAGTTTATTTCTTTTTTATTTCTGCCTAAGATAGGAGGCTTTGGTAGTTTTGGTGATGTTTCTCACTTGGGGTTCAAAACATAGGTTACAATCAAAAATAACACCAAGGCTCTTTACCTCATGCTTTTTGTTCAAAGACAGTATCTGTAAATGAGTATTAAATTAAAATTGCTTTTCTTTAATGCCAGTGATTCTAATCTCAGTTTTGTCCCTGTGGAATTGCAGAAAATTCTGGGACGTCTACGTATCAAATTGGTTTGTTTCGAAGTTGTGAAGTACTGCAGTCAGTGATTGTCAGTGACTTCAGTGTCAGACACTGACGACAAAAGCCACCTTTAGTGGCGGTATGATATGCCATTAGGCAGCGTCAGTTTGTAACATGGCCAGTGTTATGATACGCTGCAGGTTGGTCAGCGGACAGTATGATACGCGGACAGGCGCTGCAAGTCATAATGAGGCCAGATGGCAACTGTAAAATTAGTATGATATGCCACTGGACAGCGCCAGTTTGAAAAGCTCCTGGTGGCGATGTAATATAAGGAGCTGGACAGTCCCTATAGGATGGGTGGGAGGGTTGGTGGGTGGGTCCAGTAAACCCCAGACTTTCACTCGGGACCCTGGTGTTCACTTCCTATATGAATGTTGAGCCAAACAATGATGTTTTTTTTCTAAACCTAACTATGTGCTTTTGTTGACATCCCAGTGTTGTTTGCGGCATCCTGGAATGTAAACAGCAAACGCATGATACGTAGCGCATAATATTATAGACGTAAAAGGCCACTGACAGAGCAGCGATATGTGTCAACTTGGGATGGGAATGTGTTGGAATGAAATATATAGCTGAGTATCAACAGTATTTTTTGATATTGTGTTACTTAATGCATTATTTTTTGAGTAGAATGTCTTGTAATTTGTAGAAATTATTTCTTAACTTCTTTTTTTCCCCTGTAAAAGTTAAGGACTATGGACAAAGGTTGTTAGAAGTGGCAAATTTAGGATTCTGGGCCTTATAAATAAATTAGAATTGATATGACTCTAAGGTGTGGAGGGTAGAGGTATAAAGTTGGACAAAATTAACATCCCAAAGGTGCATACAAGTACCTGAAAGTGTACAACAGTGAAGTACCAGAGTAAACATACTTGGTTATTTTCCACCACTGGTAATCAGTCAGTTAACACACACACACACACACACTGCAACACTTTACACTTGATGCCACACTCCTGCCTCTCCTCAGCAAACCCAGTGCCACTGACCTGCTTGCTGCTGATGACGATAACGGCTGTGCACACTGGTCAATATTTGAGCAGGCAGATGGTGTTCCAGAAAAGTCCCCTCAGAACCCCAGGTCAGGCTGTTTATTGATAAGCAAGGCCAAAAAAAATACAGGTAAACAGCTGATGACGACAGCAGACATGATACCAGCTTGTCAATCGGTCATCCTTCACAAGATGGGAGCTGCTTTTTGGAACAACTTTGCAATGACCTGTCAATGTTGTGGAGAAGATTCATGTAAATATTAGAATCCTCGACTCTGAAATATGACAATAACATAAATAGATTTTCACCTGTCCTTCACGGCTTCAACATCCCTTTGGTTTTAAAGTGTGTAAACTGAAGTCATGTTGGCCAGGAACAGGCTTTGGTCAAGGTTACATAAGATTACCTTAATCTATCAGATTGTGAGCACAATGCACAGTATTTATGCTCTGAAGGAAACTTCGCTTATGCTGCTGAAGGAATATTTTCCCTTTTATGACATGTTTTTGAATGTAAGAACTATAAAATACATTGATATCACTGATGAGCAGTTTGGATATTTCTCTATCACACCTCCTCTCCAGTCACATGCTCACTGATCTCAGTGTTCTGGCCTCACACATGGCTGGAGGCCAGAGCCTCTCTGCCTCCTGTCAGTATTAACAATCATGGTACAGCAACACAACCTGGCCTTTGCAGATGATACACAGGAATAAGAAATGAACACTGTAATTTAGCTTCCTCCATTTGGGAAGAACAGTGTGAGATACTGTATGTTATGCAGAGGCAATGGTTCCAATGCACTCAGAGATCATTTAAAGTCTTCCCAAAATAACTCTGTAATCTTTCAGATTTTTATTACATGCAGCCTCTCCCACTCAGACAGCTGATGTTGTATGTTTCCAGTGTCCCCCCCCACAAATGTCACATATGATGTCATGATGATGTCATAGACTACTCCAGTCTTCTTCTCTGGTGGGCTTCTGTCCTAGGTTGTACCAGCAGAGAGGTTTGTGGTGCTGAGTCATGTGAGACTTGAGGACTCAGTCTCGATGTGCCAGCCCATCTAGCGGCCTCTGGTGGTCCCTCTTCAAGCCCTTGATACACCACGCCAACGTTCAGCCGTCTGTCACTGCCGTTGGTGAGCATCTGTCGCCCTTGTCAGTGTAGGGTGTTTTCTGCATTGTTGCCCCTCGCCAGCCCCCATTAGCTTTTTTTAGCTGATTCAGCATGTTGTCGGCAGATGAAATCGCTGACAGGTAGTTCAGCTCAGCGCACAAAAAAAAGAAACAAAAGTGGGGAAAGTAAACAAAGAGCTAACATCAAGAGGGAGTTGGACCAAAACAAAGTTGTTACATGAGGTCAGATAATTTTTCTTGGTGGTTTGTGTTATTGTTCACTGGTGCGCAGTAAAAATGCTCTGTTCTTTAACATTGGATTGGATTGTTCATGTGCTAACTGGCTACCTGGCACCAAGACAGTCTTCCGGTTTCCCTTTTTGAATGACAAATTCAGATTATTGCTGTCTGCTTGTGTACAGAGTAATTTCCTCTCACACAGGTGCAGAACATATGAGCTGGTTAATCGTCAGCTGTAGTCTTCGCAACGTGTTCATGTGCAACTTTTTGGCCAAGACACAGGTGATGTGAGGGGACGCAGCAGTCGGCTTTCATTGCCACCAGTTTTTTGCTGCACCTCCAGCCCTCTCTCATTCCAGAGTCGTCAAATACCACTGCTTTGTCAGGGATTTTGGCGTTAAAAGCCACACTTCACGGCAGTATGATAGCCACCACTCGGCGTCAGTTTGTAATGCGGCCGGATGTAACCTTTCATGGTGTTACGATACACTACCGGTCAGCCAGACAGCACCTGTCACGGAAGTATGATCCACAGACCCAAGGTGTCAGTTCATAACATGGCTGGATGGCACCTATCATCAGAATCAGAATCAGAATCAGCAATACTTTATTGATCCCCAGGGGAAATTGTTTTTGTTACAGGTGCTCCTTACAAGTGTAAAAGAAGAAGATATAGTGCAAACAAGTGTAGAAAGAAGATATAGTGCCAACATAAGTAAAAATATAAGAAATATAATTTACAAAATATATATGTAGAGACCACACAGCATAATTTACAATATATACAGGAACCTTATATACAGACTGAACAATGTAGTCAGTTATTGCACGGATTATGTTGGAATAAATATGTAATAATTTATTATGAGTTGGTGATAGTGTTGAAACAGTCCAAGGGAAACTCAGAGGGAGGAGTTGTACAGTTTGATGGCCACAGGCAGGAATGATTTCCTGTGGCGCTCAGTGGTGCATATTGGTGGTCTGAGTCTCCCACTGAAAGAACTCTTGTGTCCAACCAGCACATGGTGGAGTGGGTGTGAGACATTGTCCAAGATAGTTCGCAGCTTAGACAGCATCCTCCTCTCTGACACCACCACCAGAGAGTCACACGCCATTCCCACAACGTCACTGGCCTTGCGGATCAGTTTGTTAAGTCTGTTGGCGTCCGCCACCCTCAGCCTGCTGCCCCAGCACACAACAGCATAGAGGATAGCACTGGCCACCACAGACTCATAAAAAATCCTGAGCATAGTCCGGCAGATGTTGAAGGACCTCAGTCGCCTCAGAAAATAGAGACGGCTCTGGCCCTTCCTGTAGAGGGCGTCAGTGTTCTTAGACCAGTCCAGTTTATTGTCAATGTGGACCCCCAGGTACTTATAGTCCTCCACAATGTCCACACTGACCCCCTGGATGGAGATCGGGGTCACCGGTGTCTTGGTCCTCCTCAGATCCACCACCAGTTCCTTTGTCTTTGCCACGTTGAGCTGCAGATGGTTCTACTCACACCATGTGACAAAGTTATCCGCAGCAGCCCTGTACTCATCCTCATCACCCTCATCATGGGGGTATGATACACTGCCGGATAGTGTCAGGAATATAAGGAGCTGGAAGGGTGGGAGGGGTTGTGGATGGGTCCAAAAGACCCTGGACCTTCACCCGGGAGCCCAGTGTATGCTTACCATATGAATGTAGAGCCAAACCATGATATTTCTTCCTAAACCTAACCAAGTACTTTTGTTGACATACCAGCGTTGGTTGTGGTGACCCAGAATGTCAACAGTAGATGCAGGAGGATACTAAGTGCATAATATGTAGACCTGAAAGTCCACTGACAAAGTGGCGACATGGGATGAGAACGTGTTGGCACCTCCCTTTGGAGGCATTTTCTTCTAAGTTTATGTGGTGGACCAGCTGACAGACTGCCATCCATAGAAAACCAGGTTTTAATAAATGTGAAGTTTCTCTTTAAGGACAGTCATGTCACGTATGCAGAGTTCCAACCGAAGTACATGGGGCACTAAAGAAGCTATGTAGGACTATTATGCATTTTTATGCGGCTGGTTTTTATTTCTGCTCTGCGGCTGTCCAACAGGTAAAAACTAATTAGAACTGTGTAAAAAACAACTAGAATCTATTTAAAAATGATTAAAATAAATATCTTATGCACCAGAGGCAATGCAGCACAGCAGAGCAACCTTTCAAATAATTTTACATTTCACATTAAAATAAATTAATCAAATCAGTGCATTCTATTATTACAACAATGCAGGCAATTAATTTGGTATCATTAAATAGAGCCTTTATGTTTCCAAATCCTGCATAAACAGCTGCATTATCATTTAGTAAAACCCAATACACACACAGTGAAGCTGGCAGCAACCATAAACTAGAAAGGCGGAGTCTGTGTTGCAGGAAAAAATTCCGCTCCACCTATGTGACATGTCGCGTCTGTATTCAATGTATCTCTGCTGTTAGATTGGTGAGACAATGATGTAAATTGAGGGAAGTCTTATCAGCTCAGAGTGTGTAACATAATGCCAACATATATCTCCTCACAGTATAAACTGCTGTCAGGCTCATGCTGGACATCATAGTCATGTGGGCGTTTCCCCCAAAATCCGGTTTTGTGTGGGCTGCAGCTTAAAGTGGATGTTTTGAAAATATCTGAAAGAAAATATGTGGGACATCTCTGCAGTGAGGGCGTGTCCACACCAGGCACATTTAGAGCAGCTTATCTAAACTGGACTGTTTCCTCCTTTAGTTTGATACTGATAGTTGGAAAAAAGAAAGAAAGAATGTAATCCAAATCAAACACAGGATTCAACCCTTAAAGACAAAGATTGATATATTGACATCTGATAGCAGCAGTTCCTCACACTTCAAAGGCCAACTAAAAAAGTATCACCAGCGGTCAGACATAGAGCTCATATTCAGCTAGAGATACAATGAATAAATAAATAAGAAGAATAAATAGATGTGGCAAAAGCCTGCCATGCTGTGCTAAATTACAGGACATAAAATTGAATTTGTTTTGCATTATCTCTGCAGTGTACACAACACTCAAGTCAGGGGCGGAGCGTCCGGAGAGGCTGGGAGGGTGGGACTCCCCCGGCCCGGCACTCCCCAGGGCCCGGGCCATATATGGGAAAGTGGGAGAAGCGGGCCCCACCCCAAGCCCGGGCCGGAGAGCCTCGGATCGTGGAAGCAGTACGCTACACAGGCAGATTTTAGTAACATTCTAATCATCAGCAAAAACAGTATGAGACATATGTGGGCTTATATAGGTTGCCCTAGTCAGGATGAGTCATGGTTGGTAAAGACTTTACAAGACTGACTTTAGTCATGTAGTTAGGTGTAAAATATTGAATAAAATGTTGTGCTGCATGACTGGCTTCATTTTCACTCTCACGGTTAACTTTACGATGTACAAATTTACAAGTGGATCGCCGACATTGTCCCCAAGTGTATTTTGGGTAAAATTGTCATCAACCGTCCATGTCATCATCAGTCACTTGTCAACAGAGTGCAAGCTAGGTGGAGCATTTTTACGGACTAAGCTAAACATGAGTGGCAGTTCGTATAAGCATAAAAGTGGAGCGACAAAGCGCAAAGAAAAGGAAAAAAGAGAGCAAGGAAAAGCCAAATTACAAAAACTGAACACATGTTTTGTTCATCCGGAGGGAGCTCGGAGTAGAGCCGCTGCTCCTTCGCATCGAAAGGGGTCAGTTGAGGTGGTTCGGGCATCTGATCAGGATGCCTCCTGGGCGCCTCCCGCGGGAGGTGTTCCAGGCACATCCCACTGGTAGGAGGCCCCGGGGCAGACCCAGAACACGCTGGAGGAATTACATATCTCATCTGGCCTGGGAACGCCTTGGGTTCCCCCAGGAGGAGCTGGAAAGCGTTGCCGGGGAGAGGGATGTCTGGGGTGCTTTGCTCGGCCTGCTGCCCCCGCGACCCGGCCCTGGATAAGCGGATGAAAATGGATGGATGGATGGATGTTTTGTTCGTCCTCCTGGAGATGAACCTGACATTGTTGTTGGCAGCGACTCAGGCCCGCCAATACTGACAGCATAGTCAGGGAGCAAGATTTACCGGTAGCAATTCTAACAATCACTACACTATACACAATGTGTGAGTTAGTTGTAAACTGTTGATATGGTTGTTATTGTAGTAGCCCAGCCGCCTAGCTTATATCCCCTTCTTTCTCTCTCGGCTGTATAGTGGTGATGTTAGGGACCCAGCAGTTGCTAGCTGCTCCAGGGTAGAGCCAGACCTGGTGCTTGACCAGCAGCCCCCCTCCTCACCTGCGCTGGACACTGGAAATGAGAGCAGCAGTTCTCCTCCTCACGCTACAGGTGACACGCAGACCGCGGATGATTTTCCGACAAATCGGGCCAATTTTGCTGAAAACATCCAGGACGCCAACATTAAAAGATATATCCTTAAGATGGGCCCATGCAGACCCAAAGGTCCATTTCCCACCGATAACGACAATTGGTGTTTTTCGGGAAGTTATTACACCTCTACCACTAAAGTTGGGATGAAACTTCCCTGCAGCTGGATGTGCTATTCCCCAAATTAGACTGCTGTTACTGTGAGCCTTGCTGGCTTTTTGCCAACCGAAATGCCCCATATTACAACAATGCATGGGTAAACGGAATAAGAGACTGGAAACATCTTTCCGCCAAAATTTAGAAGCATGAATCCACGCAAATACATCTTGGTGCATGCATAGTGTACGAGCAGTGGAAACTCAATGGCACAATAGACGCTGAAATGGAGAGGAATGTGTGTAATGCAGCCTTGTTATAGAGGCAGGTCGTGGAGCGCATTGTAAATGTAACTCTTACTCTGGCTTCATGCAACCTGGCATTCAGGGGGCACAGGGAGGTTCTAGGTAAGGGAAATGCTGGCAATTTTTTTGTCAATAATCAAATTATTAGCTCGCTACGACTCTTTTTTGAAAGAGCTAATCAACCGACCAGAAGGGTCAGTAAAATACCTAAGTCACCAGATTCAAGATGAGATTATTTATATATTATCTCAATGTATGAAAGCTGACATAATTAATGAAATAAACAAAGCCCCTTTTTATTCCATTATCATGGACACAACACAAGATGTGTCAAGGATAGACCAGCTGAGGAAGGTTTACCGTTACGTAACTGTTGTTAAGAATGACATGGATATTGCAACAGATAGAGGAAGAGCAGAGCAGACCCAGCCCCGCTTTACATCCAGGGGGACTGTGTGGAAAGGGTCAGCTCCATCAGATTCCTGGGAGTGCAGCTCTCCGCAGACCTCTCCTGGACAGCCAACACCTCGGCGGCAGTGAAGAAAGCCCAGCAGCGACTCCACTTCCTGAGGGTGCTCAGGAGGAACAACCTGGAGGAGAAGCTGCTGGTGATGTTCTACAGAGCCACCATCGAGAGCATCCTGGTGTACTGCATCACAGCATGGTACGCAGGGTGCTCAGCGGCAGACAAGAGAGCGCTGCAGAGAGTGATCAACACGGCACAGAGGATCACTGGCTGCTCTCTGCCCAGCCTGGAGGACATTGCCAGCTCTCGCTACCTCAGCAGAGCTGCCGGCATCATCAAGGATGCATCCCACCCCGGCAACCACCTGTTTGACCTCCTACCCTCAGGCAGGCGCTACAGGTCACACAAAACCCGGACAAACAGACTCAGAGACAGTTTCTTTCCCAAAGCCATCACTGCAATGAACAATTACAAATGATTAATACTGCACTACTAAACACATATCTCACCGTTATGGACATTAAGCTTCAATGTGCAAGACGGGACTTATGTGCAATAAGATCCATCCATTCATCTCAAGTGAAATTCATGTACAATATGCTGCAATTCTACATCTTGTTTACTTCATAGGTTGTTTGAATGTACATATATTTATATAGCACCTGCCACTTTTTATATTTTATATTTATATCTTATATTTTATTCCTATTTTTATTTTATTTTATACAAATGCACCGTGGGGTTGCACTCAAATTTCGTTGTATGCAATACAATGACAATTAAAGCTGCAAGCAGCATTGAACGGGCCCTCGCACCTTCACGCAACTCGAGGGCGCTGGCAGGACGCCGGCTCACGCCGCCGTTCATCGCTGTCGAAGGCAGACCCCTCACGCAGGACTTACACGTCATATCCCTCAAATCATAGAACACGTGTAATTTTGCCAGTAGGTGGCGCCATACTAATAACCAAGTATTGGCGTATAGATGTGTGCAGGGCAGTACTGTCAGCAATCCTGTGAAGTTTGGGGAAGATTGGAACATGTATGGTGAAGTTGCGAACCAGTTACAAGCACATTCAAAATGGCGGACTTCCTGTTGGTTTTGGCACATGGCTGCAAGAGGCTTTTTTATACGTCTTTCAGTGATGCATGTGCGTACCAAGTTTCATAGATGTAGGTCAAACCAGCTTCGGGGGCTGCTTCGTAGAAAATTTGTAGGGGGCGCTGTTGAGCCATGTTGGCACATCAGAGCCAAAAAATCACATCAGACAACCCACATCGGATCCTTTCATGTGTGTGTCAAGTTTCATGACTTTACAAGCATCCCTTACCCCTCAAAAACAACTTCGTCTTTTATGGCGAATAAGGCGTCGCCACGGTGACCAAACATCACTAAGCTTTACAGCTGGCCTCAGGAGTGACTCCACATCATGCTCACCAAATTTCGTGCAAATATATGAATTTTCATGTCACTTGATTTTTCTCTGATTATAGCGCCCCCTATTGGCCAACTTCCGCCAAATTTAGCACAGAGTGTCTGGATGATGTCTGAAAGAAGTGAATTGAGTTTGACATGGACAGCTTTTACTTTGACAAAAATATGCAATGGTATATGTTTTTTAGCTAGCAGAAAAAATATGTTTATTTTTAGCTAGCGCAGTTTTTGTAGTAGCAAAATTCTTTTGATAAGTTCTGGTCAGGCAAGTCTGGAGATTGTATGTGCAAAGTTTCGTGAAGATGGACCTTAAACGCTAGGAGGAGTTCGAAAAAGTAGGTTTTTGATGTAAAGTGACTTACAAAGAGAAATGTGCAGTGGGAGTGGGCGTGGCCTATGTCAGAAGATGCGACGCTATTTAGGGAATACGTGGATATGAAGTTTATGAAGATGTGATTTAAAATGTGGAAGTTACAGGCCAAAATGCGTTTGCAGCTGTTATAGCGCCACCTAGTGGAGTAGACACACAATTGTTTCTATGGGTGGTCTGTATGCTGTTCTATATATAGCCTGTCAATTTCATAGCCCTCAGCATAATACTTGAGCTGAAATAAATGTTTGTTGTTTATCTTGTAATAAGCCACGCCCACTTTGACCAGTCGTGATGAACCTCAAGACATGGCCTCAGGAGTGGCCCAGCATCATACCCACCAAATTTCGTAAAACTCGGTGAAGCCATTTACATGATATTAATTTTCCATATTTGCAGCACCCCCTAGTGGCCAACATTAGCCACATTTGGCTCACATGCTCACAGGCACAGGTCAAGCAAGGATCTGAGATTTGGTGTTGTTAGCATGTATTTTGACCGAGATATACCACAGTTCGCCTTTTTGTAGCTAGCTAGAAAAATTTGTTCGTTAATAATTTGCGCATATTTTGACCAATCAAAATTCCTGTGATAACTTTAGATCAGGTCTAGTCAAAGACTGTACCTGCCAAGTTTCAAGCTGAACGGACAAAACCCTAAGGAGGAGTTCGAAAAAGTACGTTTTCCAGGTTTTGCGCATTTGCAAAAAAAATTTTAGGCGGAAATGGGCGTGGCCCCTTCCAGGTGATTCAGCGCTATTCAGGGAATGTGGTGATATGAGGTTTTTGAATGTGCGACACATGATCTGGGAGTTATAGCCCAAAATACATTGAAAATGAGTAGGGGGCGCTACTGAGCCATTTTTTTTCACGTTGTCATGAAACCCCTACCATATGTAAATTTTCACCACTTCTGACGAGTCTGTGAAGTTTCATGAGTTTTCGAGTATGTTACGGCCCCCAAAAAGGCAGTTGATTTCGGATAAGAAGAAGAAGACTAATAACTAGGGGGCGTTATGACTATCACAGAACTTTGTCATGTAGACGTGTTCAGTGTGGGACTATTATGAATCATGTGAAGTTTGGTGAAGATTGGACAATGTGTCCCAAAATTATAGCAATTTCGTGTTTCATGGCGAGACATCAAACTTCGCCGCCACCTGACGGCCAAACCGTTTAACTGTGGAAAAATCTTTTAATAACTTTTGATCACAAC
This sequence comes from Cephalopholis sonnerati, assembly GCA_019142605.1. NCBI lineage: Eukaryota > Metazoa > Chordata > Actinopteri > Perciformes > Serranidae > Cephalopholis > Cephalopholis sonnerati. The sequence continues at coordinate 45,621,468 of JAGQAX010000002.1, forward strand.
CTTGTCTAGATCACACACAGTGATTTTGAAGTCATTCTGATTAATCCTGTAGGAGGAGTTCGTTAAAATACAACATGTGGAAAACGCCAAAAATAGCATCAAAATTCAAAATGGCCGACTTCCTGTTGGGTATGGCCAGTGGGTCCAAGAGACTTTTTTGTGCGTCTCGGTGTGATACATGCGTGTACCAATTTTCGTGCATGTCGGTGACACGTGCGGCAGGGGCTGATGTTTAAAGGGCGTGGTCAAGTCATTTGGCCACGCCCATCAACGAAACTCATATCACATGTTCAAGCCTGGACTGTTAACACACATGTGAAGTGTCAGGCAGATATGACCAAGGACACAGAAGTTAATGTCATTAAAGCCATTTTCAACGCGTTTTGGCGAATTTTCGACTTCGCCGCCCTCTGGGCGGAACACCGTTTGACGCCTAGTCACAATCTTCATACTGTAGCATTACCAACGTCTTGAGGTCTGTCTGACCAAATTTGAGTTGCATATGGTGAACGTGGTCAGAGCTGCACGTCAAAGTCTAAAAACATCGCTTTTCCTGTCGCCAGCAGGGGGCGCTAGGGTAATTACAAAATTTCTGCATGTAGACGTGTTCAGGGCGGGAATATTATGAATCATGTAAAGTTTGGTGCAGATCGGACGATTAATGCCAAAGTTATAGCAATTTCGTTTTTCATGGCGAGACAAACTTCAAACTTCAAACTTCGCTGCCAAAAAGCCGATTCCGTGTTCGACGGGTAGCGGATCTTTGAATAACTTTTGATCACAAACTTATCTAGTTGGTACACGGCGATTTTGAAGCCGTTTTGATTAATCGTGTAGGAGGAGTTCGTCAAACTATGACACGTGGTAAAACGCCAAAAATGGCCGCTAAATTCAAAATAGCCAACTTCCTGTTGGGCGTGGCCTATGGCTCCAAGAGACTTTTTTGTGCGGCTCGGCATGATCTACATGTGTACCGATTTTCGTGCAGATCCGTGAAAATTGATGAGGAGGGCGCTGTTTATAAGGAGATTGCTCTTTAATGGGCGTGGCCTAGCCATTTTGACCCGTCCATTGCTGCGAACCCTAAAATACGTAAATTTACACCGCGACTGATGCGACCGCCAAATTTCAGGAGTTTTTGAGCATGTTAAAACCTCCAAATAAGCGATTTACTTTTGTCGTAATAATAATAATAATAATTCCTTCAATTTCAATAGGGTCCTCGCACGGTACGTGCTCGGGCCCTAATAAAGGCGATTCTGATTCTGATTCTGATTCTGATAGATCAATGAAGTGTTTTGGGGTTTTGAAGCGACTGTGGGCTCATCAGCGTCAGAGATTGAAAACACAATCCTGGGCTCTATAGAGGAAAACGGAATAGATCTGTCAAAATGCCACGGACAGGGCTATGATGGGGCCGCGAATATGAGTGGTGTGTATTCAGGCAAGAATAACAGAGAAGGAGCCCCTTGCCCATTATGTTCATTGCGCTGCTCATAATTTCAAGCTAGCTCTCAACGACTCTGTTAAAAACATCCCTGGAGTGAAGCAGTTCTATGACACTGTAGAGATGCTGTGCAACTTTTTTGGTCACAGTATCAAATGATGGGCACTCCTTGGTGAGTTAATGATGCCAGAGAGCAGAAATGTCACATTAAAACGCCTCTGTCCCACTTGCTGGTCTTCTCGACATGATGCACTTTTTGCGTTAAGGCACAGATATGGAGACATTATGAGAGCCCTCGTCAAAATATCCCTGACCAGTGACAAAAAAGATGAGCGTGGTGAAGCAAGTGCGCTCAAGAATGCCATAAGCAAATTTTCTTTCATATTTTTGGTCAACATGCAAACCAAGATTCTGGAATGTATAAACGCTGCCTCACAGTTATTGCAAGCTAAGGACACGGATATTCTGAAAGCATCTACTCTACTGCAAAACGCCATCAGTGTTTTGATGGAGTTTAGGGAGCAATTTAATGAGGCTAAGTCTGCCACTCTTGCTCTAGCTACTAAATGGGCAAGTCAAACGCAATTTGAAACAACCAGGGCCAGAAAAATTAAGCGTCACTTTGATGAACTTTCTGAAGACAGTCGCCTCACTGACGCAGAGAGCAACTTTTGGGTGAACGTTTTTAATGCCTGTCTTGATATCATCATCCAGCAACTGTCCCAAAGATTCACCAGCTTAAATGGAACTGTCAGCATGAGGCATGAGGCAATTCACCCCAACACACTGCTGCAAGCACGAGATGAGGAGTTACACCAAGCTGCCTGGTGGCTTAGTGAGCACTACAGTTGGGACATCGCCCCCAGCTTCCCTGGCCAGCTGCTTTCTTTTAGAACCTCCTTCAGGGACCAGATACCAAAGCAAAAGTCTGTTGCGGATCTGGCAAAAATGCTCATTGTCAACCACCCAGCAGTAACTTCTACATTCAGTGAGGTTTGCACCACCCTCCTTTTATTTTTGACTCTTCCCGTCACCGTTGCAACCTCTGAGTGCTCATTCTCAAAGTTAAAACTCATTAAAAACCACTTGAGGAGCACCGTGGCACAGGAGAGACTGAGTGGACTTGCCATGTTGTCCATAGAGAATGACCGAGCAAAGAAAATTGACATACAGCGCATCATGGATGAGTTCACGGAGCACAAGGCTCGTTGTATGCCCTTCAAATAGTGGTGAGTAGGCCTAGTACTTCATATTGAGTTTTTGTTTGTGTGTGAACATGTGGGCCGCTGTGCCAATTTTACTAAACCTTATAGCTATTGATACAGTAGCCTACTGTGCTCTCATTAGTTGAAATAGTTGGTGGGTGGGAGTCAGAATGATGTGGTCGCTATCCGCGGTGCTGAACCGCTTTGAATTTGTGTTGTTTTATTATTAGGAGCCAGGTAGCCTAATGTTTTTGTTGTTCTCTTGGTTTGTTAGACTTCATGTCCATGTGTCAAAAATGTGGTAATGCTTGTAGGCCCCGCTGTTGCGGGCATGCGTATGTTGTAAAGCAATGTTATCATGAGCTTTATCGGGTATAAAGGGCCCGGTCATGTGCCCCGCCCCCGGCCCGGCACTGATTTGTTCCGCTAGTGACTCAAGTCATGTTTCAGTGGGAGCTTTCTAGAAATGACACCAGAGCTTTACAGGACTGTGGTTCTCACTAGCCCCTTTTACACTGCCAGATTTTCCGCGAATGTTTGGCCGATTTGCCGGCCAGCTGTGAGCGTTTACACACACACAGCCGGTTTGGCGAGTTGATCTGAGGCGCCCAATTTTCCGCCTCGTAGGGTAGTCATATCGGCGGAACGGTTTTAGTATAAACAGAGCGAGGCGGCCTTCTGCCTCGGGAGGGTCTGTTGATGACTTGTGGGAGGGGCTGTTGATGACGCTGCACGTTCGACTCACTCGCGTGGACTTCAAACCAGGAAACAGCTGATAGCAGGAATGAGTATCTAGCAGCACTAAGGAGACGCAAAGCAGAATATGAGCAACTGGGGAGATAAAGAATTGCGCGCCCTCCTTGCCCTCGCTAATGAGGAGGCTATTAACCGTCGGATGACGGGAACGTAAAGGACGGGCCGATGTACGAGAGAATCGCCGAAGGACTGACCAGCCGCGGCTTTCCTCGGTACGTCACTGTTTACGTCACACGCTGAGCTGCACGTTCTGTTACTAGCTCACACCCCCCATTGCCCCGAAAAAGGCGCATTCTGTATAAACAAAAGAAGGCAGGCGGCAATTTGCCGCCCACCCCGATTTTGTTTTTATACTGCCAATGCGGAAAGAAGAGGGATTGATGCTTTCCTGCAAATTTGCACAATTCCTGTGTAAAAGAGGCTACTGTGAAGCTCAACACCCTCTCAGGTATGTACTGTATCTGTCTTCCATAACAGCAGTTGCACTATCTTGGGACACCATTCAACACACATGTTGTTCTGGCAGATATGGGGAAGTATTCATCTATGAATATTGCCGTGGCTCTGAATAAACGGTCAGTAAACACATTACATAACATTCCATCAACAACCCTTTATTTCAGTCTTGGTGATAAATACTCCTTTCCATTACCAGCTTTAAAAGCTGTCATGTGTCAACAGGCAGTGAAGTAACCACTAAAAGCAGCTCTGCAAAAAGCCCTCTGCTTTATGTCTAAAGACAGCAGACATATTTTCTGGTGCAGGACATGTTTGTTAAAAAATCTCAATTAATTTGGTCCAGCAGGTTAAGGAAGCACTGTTACTGCCTATCAGTCATAATTAGGTAATAAGCATGCTGTTGTTATGATTGATGAGTTTAATCTTGTTTGTTTCAACGGTGAAAAAGATGGAATGCGTCCAAACTACAGTATAGCTCAGTCTACGTATTTCACCATGTACTACCTGTGTTTATCTGTTGATTAGAAAAAAAAGCTTTAGACAAAGAAACTGAAACTAAATTAAAAGTAAAACAAAAACTCTTATCAAAAGTATTTTGAATGTGAATGATAATGTGAAACATGGATGGGTAGACAAATGAATTCGCAAAAAACAAATCCTCCAGCATCTGTCCTTGTAGAAATGTTAAAGCTGCTCTAATCAATATGTTATATTGACAATGGATGAAATGACGCATATACTATGGAAGGTGTTGCTTGTACACATGCCGCGTTCTTTTTCACCGTCAAATCCATTGTTTTTTACGTGGACACATGGCAGGTATTCTCAAAAGCCAGAGCGATGCCATTGCTGCACGCAAGCATTCTTAAAGGCCCCTATTTTTCAGGGCGCAGCTGTGCCCTGAGTTATCAGAGTTCAGCTCTTGGAATGCAGCAGCACACACCAGAGTCCTGCATGGGACCATTTTTGATTCAAAATCTTTTCATTGAAATTTTAAACGAATTTTCCAGGGTTGGGAAGATATATTCCACATTGTTATTAAATGAACAGCAATGTAGTGCTCTATAACAATTATAGGCAATGATATTGATGGCAGTTGAAAAGAACAAAGCACATCTCTACCCCCCGCCCTAAGATATAAGTTTATCTTTAGGACTCTAGAAAGAGTGTGAAAGACATCACTCCAGAATTTTTGTAAGCAAGGACACAACCAGTACATGTGGATAAGGGTGGCATCACTGTTTTTGCATTTGTTGCAAGTCGGGGAAATGTCAGGGTAGATGCTAGACAATTTGACCTTGGACATGTGGGCCCTATGAACCACCTTAAATTGCATAAGGCAGCGTCTTGCACAGAGCGAGGACTCATCCCATTGGTCTGCCGATAGTGTACATCCTAAGTCATGTTCCCAAGTTATTTTAATCCTGTCCAAAGGTGGACATGTTAGCATAGAAATTTTCCTGTAGAGTGTTGACATTGCACCCTTAGATAGTGGGTCAAATGACAGAGAAAAGCATGGCAGGACAGAAGATACGTAGTGTCTGACCTGCAAGTATCGGAAGAAATATGTTTTAGGTAAACTGTATTTTTCTGATAGTTGGCTGAAAGACATAATACCAAGATGGCGCCGCCTGAGTGACAGCCTGTTACAGTAGCTCTGACCCCTTTCTGTCCTTTAAGTGTGTTTTCTGTGTTTTTTGTTGTTTTTTTCTTTGCCAATCTCACTCGTTCACATTCAACAATGTATGTGAAACTGCTGACATTTGTTTTATGCCTTTTTCTCACCTCTGGACTGTTTGAAGCAACTTTTGGAGACCCATTCAGCCACGGATCGATTGTTTACACCTGCGATCAGCTGTTGGCGCTGTGCCATACACATGTACTCCCCAACAAGAGACCGGAGATCCCCAAGGAGTTACGGAGAAGGAGACGGGGATGCAGAGCTGGAATAAAGCGTCGGGAGCAGAAAAGATGGTACAAACCATCTATAACGTCCGTTATTATGGGGAATGTAAGATCTCTCCCTAATAAGATGGATAAGCTCACGGCGCTGACCAGACTGCAGAGGGAATATCGGGAGTGTAGCATGATGTGCTTCATGGAGACCTGGCTGAATGAACTCACTCCAGACTCGCATGTTGCTCTCAACGGTTTTCAGCTGTTCAGAGCGGACAGGAGAGCAAAGGAGACCGGTAAGAGGAAGGGAGGGGGGTAGCGATGTATGTAAACGAGAGATAGTGTCATCCAGGGCACATCCGTGTTAAAGAGCAACATTGCACCAGGGATATCGAGCTGCTAGCGGTTAGCATTTGGCCATACTATCTCCCGAGGGAGTTCTCGCAGATTATCGCGGTAATTGCGTACATCCCACCGTCGGCTAATGCCGCAGCAGCTTGTGAGCTCCAACACACTGTTGTGTCTCAGCTCCAAACATCGCACCCCCAGTCCCTCATCCTCATTTCTGGCAACTTCAATCATGTCTCCCTGTCTGCCACCATTCCCTCTTTCACACAGTATGTGGACTGCCACACCAGGGACCGCAAAATGCTGAACTTGCTGTATGCAAACATCAAGGATGCATACAGCTCATCACCCCTCCCCCCACTGGGCTGCTCGGATCACAACCTGGTTCATCTGTCCCCTGCTTACAAACCTGTGGTGAGCAGACAACCCCCCACCACTAGGTATGTGAGACAGTGGTCTGAGGATACCAGCATGGCACTGAGGGACTGTTTTGGAACAACTGTCTGGGGAGTGCTGTACAGTCCACATGGGGAGGACATAGACAGTTTAACTGACTGCATCACGAACTACATAAACTTCTGCGTGGAGAACACCGTACTGACCAGGAAGGTACGGTGCTTCTCCAACAACAAGCCGTGGGTGACCCCTGATCTGAAAGCGCTTCTGAATGAGAAGAACAGGACTTTTAGATCACAAAGATGAGCTGAGGAGGGTCCAGAAGGACCTTAAAAGAGAAATAAGGAGGGGCAAGGACAGCTACAGGAGGAAGTTGGAGGAGCACCTTCAACAAAACAATATATGGGAGGTGTGGAGAGGCCTGAATACAATCTCTGGCCGCAACAAGTACAGCAGGAGGGGCTCAGAGTCTGGAGACCGGGGGTGGGCGAATGAACTGAACCTGTTTTTCAACAGGTTTGATTCTGCTCCTCCACCCACCAGAGCTCAGAACCAGGGCCCTCTCACCCCCTCTGGCACACCTCCTCCCCCTCCCTCAGGACATCAGCTGCACCCTCCCCACACCTTTTAACCCCCCTCCACTTCACACCTCCCTCCTCTACTCATCTTCCTCAGCCACCCCCCACCCCCCACTGCAGCCTCTCCATAACAGCTGACCAAGTGAGGAGGGAGCTCATGAAGATCGAGGTGAGAAAGGCTACTGGTCCAGCTGACATCAGCTCCAGACTGCTGAGGGACTGTGCAGTTCAGCTCTGTCAGGTGGTTCTGCACATCTTCAACCTCAGCCTCAGTCTGGAGAAGGTTCCTGTCCTGTGGAAGACTTCCTGTGTGGTTCCTGTTGTACCAAAGACTGCACACCCCAGGGAGCCCAACCATTTCAGACCTGTAGCCCTGACCTCCCACCTGATGAAGACCATGGAGAGGATCATACTCACCTACCTCCGACCCCTGGTGAGAACAGAACTGGACCCCCTGCAGTTTGCATATCAGGCAGGCATTGGGGTGGATGACACTGTCATCTACCTGCTCCACTGAACACTGTCTCACCTGGAGAACACTGGAAGTGCTGTGAGAGTCATGTTTTTTGACTTCTCCAGCGCTTTCAATACAATACAGCCATCACTGCTCAGGAGGAAGCTGGAAGGAGCTGGAGTCGACCGTCACCTGGCTACATGGACCATCGACTACCTCACCAGCAGACCACAGTATGTGAGGCTTGGTGACTGTGTGTCTGATGTGGTAGTCTGCAGCACGGGGGCTGCACAGGGGACAGTCCTCGCCCCATTCCTCTTCACCCTGTACACATCGGACTTTAGACACAACACGGACAGCTGCCACCTCCAGAAGTTCTCGGATGATACAGCCATTGTTGGATGTGTGTCAGAGGGGAATGATCTGGAATACAGGGGGGTCATCACAGACTTTGTCAACTGGTGTAAGATAAACCACCTTCACATCAACACCAGCAAGACAAAGGAGTTAGTGATTGACTTCCGTAGGAAAGTGCCCCAGACAACTCCAGTGAACATCCAGGGTTTGGACAATGAGGTCGTGGAGAAGTACAAATACCTGGGTGTTCACCTCAACAATAAACTGGACTGGTCCTCGAACACCAACGTCTTGTACAAGAAGGGCCAAAGTCGTCTTGAGCAGCAGGTACCTGATACGAGGCCTGAGATGAGGCCCGGGACCGGCGCGTGCACGCAAGGCGAAAGACATTTGGTCAACATCCATTTAAGCTAAGTAAAGGAAAGTGTACAGCTGAGTTGGCCGGTGCGTGCGTGTGTAACCCCTCTGTCTGTGTGAACACGTGACTTAGAATGCGAAAGAAAGAAAGTATTAAATTAACATTTCCCCATCCTGAACATTTCTCAGCACAGACATTTTTGAACTCTGAAAAGACTTTATTGAGTGATCTGGCTGAGTGGTAGCTTTTATTTGGTCACATCCTCATTCCTGTCGGCCATTTTTTAAACTGCCCATCATCGTTGTGTGTTAACACTTTTTTTTTTTTCAATGCCGTGATTTTACTGTTTTTAAATAAATTACTTAAAGCCACACTTTAGTCTTATTTTTAGCAGTGGAAATACACAGTGCTGGTAAAGAAAAGAACCCCACACCTTTGTGTGACATACATACATATTTTTTTGTTTTCTATATTTTTAATTGTTATTTTATTTTTAGAATTACTTGTTGTCACTTTTTTTCACTTCTGACTGTGCTCTTGAGCTGCTGTGACATGCAAATTTCCCCAATGTGGGATCAAAAAGTTTAACTTATCTCATCTTATCTTATAACACATTTATTTTCAAACATGTCTTTGAACCATCTGATGCCTTTTTTGTGCCAGTCCTGAAAAGTCGAATCGTGTAGGGATGGGATAAAAAGATGATTGGAAGCAATAAGACTCAAAAGAGACAACTCGCTGTAACCAAAGGTCCTCCTGAACTGAGCCCACACTCTTAGGGTATGGTGCACAACTGGATTATCTATTGATATAGTTATGGAGTAACTAAGCGGAGAACTAAGAAGGGCAGGGAGCGAGACATCCTGGCATGATTTTAACTCTAGGATTGTCCATTCTCGACAGCTGGGATGATGATAAAAGTGGTACCAATAGGCAAGACAACAAATGTTAGTTGCCCAATAATAATGACGGATATCAGGGAGCCCCATGCCTCCATCTCTTTTGAGTCTCTGAAGTAGGGACTTGTTTGTTCGCAGCTTCTTGTTTTGCCATATATATGAGGAGATGATTGAGTCTAGCGAAACAAAGAATGATTTTGGAATCAATAGCAGTACACATTGAAATAAGTATGTAAATTATGGGAGTATGTTCATTTTTATAGAATTTATTTGACCAGCTAGGGATAGTGTAAGAGGTGACCACTCCAGTAGCAATGTTTTAAACTGATTCAGTAGAGTTATGTAATTTTCTTGGAAAAGATTTTTGAATTTCCGTGTGACTACTACTCCCAAGTAAGTAAATTGTTTCTCTTCGATTTGAAGTGGTGTATCATCATAACCCAAGGCGAGTGCTTCGTCATTAATTGGAAACAGTTTACTTTTGTGTATGTTTACCTTATATTCCAAAAGGGATCCAAATTGGCTAAGTAATGAGAGTGCTGCTGGTAGAGAGGTTGTTGGGTCTGTGATGTACAACAAAAGGTCATCAGCATATAGAGACAACTTGTGTTCCATACCCCCTCTCCAAATGCCAGCAATGTCGACACTGTTATAGAGGGCAATTGCGAGCAGTTCAATAACTAGATCAAACAGGATTGGACTTAGTGGACACCCTCAGCGGGTTCCACGGCCTAGAGCAAAGGGTTGTGAATGTGTATTGTTGGTTTGGACCGTTGCAGTAGGAGATGTATATAGTAATTTAATCAGAGCTATAATTGATGGTCCTAGTCCAAATTTTTCCAGAACTGTAAATAAGTACCTTCACTCTACTCGGTCAAATGCATTTTCCACGTCTAAGGATACAACACACTCCGGGGGCATTTTCAGAGGGTGAGTACAGTATGTTGAAAAGACGTCTGGCATTAAAAAAGGAGTGACAGCCTTTAATGAAGCCGAACTGGTCAGTTGCTATCATTTTGGGGAGAACCTTTTCCAGTCTATGTGCCAAAACTTTTGCCAGAATCTTTGCATCTGTGTTGAGTAACGAGATCGGCCTGTATGATGCACATTCTGCTGGGTTCTTCCCCTTCTTAATGATAAGCGTTATACATGCCTCATTCATAGATGGGGGTAGTGACCCCAGCCGCAGGGATTCAGACAGGGCAGCCATCAGCTGTGGGGAAAGGAGTGCAGAAAACTTTTTTAAGAATTCGGCTGGGAATCCGTCCGGCCCTGGTGATTTTCCAGTTTGCATTGATGACACGGCTAGGGCGATTTCTGCATTGGTTAAAGGTGCTTCTAATTTCTCCACCAAGTTTTGAGGTATAGTTGGGATTGGCAACGTGTCAAGAAACCCCTTGGTCTCTGTTTCATCACCAACAAACTGAGAAGTATATAGCTTAGAATAGAAATCTTTAAATGTATCATTGATTTTAACGGGATCTAAAGTGACATTTCTACTTTCAGTACGAATGTTTGTTATATGTTGTTTAGCCCGCCATCCTTTTAGTTGATTAGCTAACAGCTTCCCTGTCTTTTCACCATGTTCATAAAATGTACTTCTGGTTGTTAGTATAAGATATTCTGTTCTGGTGAGTGGTAAGAAGGTTGAATTTTGTTTGTTTGTTTGTTTTGTTATATAGTTCTGGGGTTTGAGTTAGTGCATATTGTTTGTCAATATCTAGAATTTTGGATGACAGATCTAATCATTCCTTTTCGGACTGTCTTTTTTTTTTGTTGGCAGAGAATGATTTTATTTGTCCCCTTAGATAGGCTTTGAATGCATCCCAGACCACAAGACCAGAGACATCTGGAGTATTATAGGTTTCCAGAAAGAAAGTGATTTGTTCCTCTATATATTTTACAAACTTACTGTCAGAGAGTAGCGTTGAGTTAAAGCGCCAGTGCCTTATGGGCTGCAGAATATCAGGAAGTGAAAGTGACATTACAACAGGAGCATGGTCAGATATAATAATACTCTGATATGTGCAGGATTGAACATTGAGAACTAGCTTTTTATCGAGGAAAAAATAATCTATTCTGGAGTACGTGTGGTGAATATGGGAGAAAAAGGAATATTGTCTTTCTTTGGGGTGAAGAAATACCATACATCTAAAATTCCGTACTCAAACAGAAAAGACTGGATGTATGAAGCTGACTTGCTCACTACCCCAGGTTTGGAGGAAGAACCGTCAAGCACTGGGTCCAACCAACAGTTGTATCAGATAGTGAGTGCCCAGGTCAGGAAAATGAGAAAAAAGGCGATCAAAAAGCAGACATCATCTATGTTCGGAGCATATACATTAACCAAGGCAACGTTTGCGTTAAATAGTTTCCCTACAACAATTATGAATCTACCATTACTATCAGGTATGGTTTTGGTTGGTTCAAAGAATATGTTTTTTGCTACAAGGATAGAGACCCCGCTTGCCTTTGCTTGAAAGGTAGAACGGAAGTGCTGCCCCACCCAGCCTGCCAGAAATCTGGAGTTATCTGAGGAACGCAGGTGTGTTTCCTGTAAAAAGGCAATATCCGTATTAAGCTGCTTAAGATGGGTGAGTACTTTCTTCCTTTTAACTGGGCGATTCAACCCCTTGACAGTCCAACTTACAATTTTAAGATGGCTACTCATTATAATTCTTAAGACATGGAGGTTGGAAATTAGCAGAGTGGAGTAAACTCCATGTAGTAACATTGAAAAGGAGATAGGCAGTGTGCAGTGTACATTCCAAATTCCACCCCTTGTAATGTTTACATAAAGTACTTAATTTGGTGCCAATGCCAAAGTAAAACTGGTCCACCCCTGACTCCCCATTCCCGAAAAGCTTCCAAAGAACATGAAAGTACAGTGAGAACAGCCCATGTAACCATATCCCAGATAGCAACTACACTAAACAGTTGCAGGCTCTTCCTAACTCTTAACAATCCGTACATACACTTCCTGCACATTCCCGGCATCAATCCCGTATCGGTAAATATGCCTCAGAGTAAAGTAAAGTAAAGCAAGATTCAAGATATTGGATTAAAAAAAAAAAAGTAATAAAATAGGTACTAATAATTAAGAAAAGGGTAAATATCTAAATAATAAAATAATAGCAATGATACTAATGATGAAATAAATAAATGAGTAAATGAGTAGAAAGGAAAGAAAGAGACAAGAAAAAAAGCTAGAGAATTTGTGAAAAGGAAAAATTAGGGGAAAAACTAAATAAATGAATAGATTAAAGAAAAAAATAGTAATACTGATTATTAAGCATTACTATTATTAAGCATTGGTGAAACACTGTGATGAGTTTAGTCTGAGTTCACCATAAAAAGATAATGTGAAGGAAACGGTACATTTATAGACCGCTAAGTCTAACAGTTCTTTGTGTGCACTTCAACTCCTGCATTAGCTCCACCATATAGACATCCACTGAATAACTCAGTTTTATGTAAGGTAGTTCGCCCGCCACACCAGAAGGGGGCCCTGTGCTGATTGGGCTACAGTTGAATGTCTGATGAGATGTTCCTCGGTTGCTAAGGTAACCAATTAGTCCTATAGCTCACTTGCATGGCTAGTTGGCTGAGCCCATAATGACTGAAACGTTTTAAGACTGTGTTCGGATAAGTAGCATTTCAAATTCACAAGACATTCAGACGTATTTACCCCATAATTCCTATAAAAGTAAAAACTCCAATTGGAAACAGTTGCACATTAACACAACAGTGCTGAACAAAGCTAATAGATGCAGAGTTTCCTCAGGATTCAGTCATTATTATCATGGTTACCCCACTTCTCTGGACGGAGACTGCGGTGTGTTTTTGCGTTGAGTTGCCAGGAAAGCTTCGGTGTCCTCCACTGATGTGAAGTGTTTTCTCCCTCCATCTTTGATTGTGAATTGGTTTAAAACCCTGTTGGTAGAGCTCCGACATCACCTCCCGGTACACCGTGTGTTGTTTAATGACTTTGGGGCTGTAATCTTCAAAAATGAACACTGTCTGGCCTCCTGAATGATCGCTTCCTTTATCTGGTAACGGTGGATGCATATGATTACTGCTCTCGGTCTGAATCTGGGACCCAGCTTGGCAGTTAGGGCTCTGTGGGCACGATCAAGCTCCGGAGGCGAAGGTAAAACCCCAAAAGAAAGACGTGGGTTGCGCGCCCTCAATCAACTCAGGTACGCCGATAATTCTTATGTTGTTGCGGCTGCATGACTCGGGGTCAATCATTTCAGCCTTTAGCTTGATGTAGCTCTCCTCCATAGCAGTGCATTTGGCCTCCATCACCTCCATTTTATCACTGAGCTGGTTGGCGCTGGGTTTGAGGGAAATCAGGTGATGTCTGTGGTCTGTGACCGTCATCTGGACGTAGTCCAATTTTGCTTCAAGCGATGTTATAGCAGATTTGAATTCAATGGAGAGGGCTGCTTTATGCTCTTCCAGTTGCTTAGTCAGGGCGGCCATGTTTGGAGCAGAGCTAACGAGAGCATTGCCTTTCTTGCCATCTTTTTTAGCTGACTTAGAAGTCATTTTGGTGGTTTTAGCATAAAAAGATACCAAAGAAAGAACTGAAGAATGTCACACTGATGGGTACAGAAACGAGGCGTAAAAGTTTAGTTGTACGTAATATGTGACGGGAGCTTGCAATATACACGTCTAGTCCATTCGTAACCCGGAAGTCCTCCCATGGGTCCATTTTTGAAAACCTGCACCCACCCATACCTGTAAAGCCCAGTACCAGAACTGACCCATTACCCGTCATTATGTCTAAGTCAAAGCACCACCTGTTAATAAAAGTCCTGTGACCCGACCTGTGGTCGTGATTTAACACACACAGCCTACAGTAATTCACATTAAGCTGGGTTCTTTGTTCTTGAATTACAGAGGAAGTCTTTTTCACTAGCTGCGCTCGATGCCGGGATGGTGAAAACATTCGGCGCAATTGTTTGTTTGTTTTCAGCTGAGAAAAGAAATGCTTTGTTGGCCTTAATAATGTAACACCCGCGACTGTCCAGCCCATTCTCATTCAGAAGTCAACAAATAAAGGTGCTTTGTCACAGGATCATCGTCAAATTGAAACACTGCCAGTAACGACATAATCAGAATCAGAATCAGAAATACTTTATTGATCCCCAAGGGGAAATTGTTTTGTTACAGGTGCTCCTTACAAGTGTAGAAAGAAGATATAGTGCAATCAAGTGTAGAAAGAAGATATAGTGCAAAAAGAAGTAAAAATATAAGAAAATATAAGAAGATAATTTACAAAATATATATGTAGTGACCTAACAACATAATTTACAAATATATACAGGAACCTTAGATACAGACTGAACAATATAGTCAGTTATTGCACGGACTGTAGAGGAATAAATATGTAATAATTTATTTTGAGTTGGTGACAGTGGTGAAACAGTCCAAGGGAAACTCAGAGGGAGGAGTTGTACAGTTTGATGGCCACAGGCAGGAATGATTTCCTGTGGCGTTCAGTGGTGCATTTTGGTGGTCTGAGTCTCCCACTGAAAGTACTCTTGTGCCCGACCAGCACATGATGGAGTGGGTGTGAGACATTGTCCAAGATAGTTCTCAACTTAGACAGCATCCTCCTCTCTGACACCACCATCAGAGAGTCACACGCCATTCCCACAACATCACTGGCCTTGCGTATCAGTTTATTGAGTCTGTTGGTGTCAGCCACCCTCAGCCTGCTGCCCCAGCACACAACAGCATAGAGGATAGCACTGGCCACCACAGACTCATAAAAAATCTTGAGCATAGTCCGGCAGATGTTGAAGGACCTCAGTCGCCTCAGAAAATAGAGACGGCTCTGGCCCTTCCTGTAGAGAGCATCAGTGTTCTTAGCCCAGTCCAGTTTATTGTCAGTGTGGACCCCCAGGTACTTATAGTCCTCCACAATGTCCACACTGACCCCATGGATGGAAATCGGGGTCACCGCTGTCTTGGTCCTCTTCAGATCCACTACCAGTTCCTTTGTCTTTGCCACGTTGAGCTGCAGATGGTTCTGCTCAGACCATGTGACAGAGTTATCCACAGCAGCCCTGTACTCATCCTCATCACCCCTGCTGATACATCCAACTATGGCAGAGTCATCAGAAAACTTCTGAAGATGGCAGGTCTCAGTGCAATAGCTGAAGTCCGTGGTGTAGAGGGTGAAGAGGAAGGGAGAGAGGACAGTCCCCTGCGGGGCCCCGGTATTGCTGACCACTCTGTCTGACACACAGTGTTGCAAGCGCACATACTGTGGTCTGCCAGTCAAGTAGTCTACAATTCAGGACACCAAAGATCCATCCACCTGCATTGCTGTCAGCTTGTCACCCAGTAGAGCTGGACGGATGGTGTTGAACGCACTGGAGAAGTCAAAAAACATGACTCTCACAGTGCTCGCCATCTTGTCCAGTTGGGCGTAGACGTGGTTGAGCAGGTAGATGATGGCATCCACCACTCCAAGTCGGGGCTGGTAGGCGAACTGGAGGGGGTCCAAGAGTGGCTTGACCATGGGCCGGAGCTGCTCCAGGACAAGTCTCTATATAATATAAGGGGCTGGAAAGTTCCTATAGGGCAGGGGGCAGGGGGCTGGAGGCAGGGGTGGTGGATGGGTCCAACAAACCCTAGACTCTCACCTGGGAGCCAGGTGTTCACATCCCATATGAATGTAGAGCCTAACCATGTTTTTTTTATTTTGTTTTGTTAAACCTAACCACATGCTTTTGTTGATGTCCCAGTGTTGTTTGCATTGTCCTAGAACATCAACATGTTGGACTGTTTAACCAATGATGATTTAGTTGGACAAGAGTTATCAAACAACTAATTGACCAACCAGCCAAAATGCAAAAGCCCTAGTAATCTTTGAATGTTGTTTTCAAACTACCAGGATTTTTTTGAAGATTGCTTTAAGGATTTTAATTTTTCCTCTTTTCTTCATATTTTCTCTCTTTTTCGCATGACCTGGTATGTGTTTGAACTAACTGACTGGCATTATAAACTCCAAATAACTAAGTAATACAATTCCTCTGTATATGTTTCTGTTGATTTAAATTGATGGAATAATTGTGCCTTGGCAAAATATGGACTTTGAACTACTGCAGATGTAATAGAGGAATAAAGACTTATGTATCATTATGACATAAATTTTCCATACAGGAGGCTGCTGGACTTTGATCAGTAGTAGTTCTCTTTGGAGCACTGAAGCACTCTGTACGTTAAGTAAAGGCCAAGTGTGTGTGTGGTGTGTGTGTGTGTGTGTGTGTGTGTGTGTGTGTGTGTGTATGTGTGTGTGTGTGCTTAAAAGAGAGAGAGCAAGAGATGGCGTAAGAGTGGACAAGCTGGTAACTTGGGCTCCAAGCTGCATGTGCTTAAAACAAACTGGTTTTCTGGTTTGGGGAGTAAGCCTGAGGCACTGAGGAGAGCTAAAAGGGAAATATTTACAAATTCACACACACACATACACACACACACACACACACACACACACACACACACACACACACACACACACTGTTTGTACTATCTTTGTGAGGACTCTCATTGTCATAATGCATTTCCTAGCCCCTTACCCTAACCTTAACCATCTCAACTAAATGCCTAACCCTAACCCTAACCAAAACCTAATTCTAACCCGAACCCTAAAACCAAGTCCTAACCCTCAAACAGGCCTATGAAAAAGTGAGGACTGACCAAAATGTCCTCACTTTCCAAAAATGTCCTCACTTTGTTGCTAAAATACAGTTTTTGGTCCTCACTATGTAGCATGTACAAGAACACACACACACGACACACACACACACACACACACACACACACACACACACACACACACACACACACACACACCAAGTCAGGATATTACCCCCTCTCTTTCCTTACATAACTGGTAGTGTGTGTTACAACACAAATAACAGTTAACAAATATGCCAAACCACTGTAGATCAATTTAAGGATTATAGGAGTGTAGCGTAATAATAAAAAATACCACTAGTCCTATTATGACAACTACTACTACGTAACAACAAGTAATGCTAATAATCAGGATAATGATGATGATGATGATATCAATAAATGTGATATTATGATATTAATAAAGAAATGTAGAGTGCACAGATATTATAAATCAAATAATCAAATGACTTAATGAGTACTTCATTTGCATAATGAATTCTTCTTAGTATAGCTTTGAGCACAGTGACCTTTAATCCAGTCTGATCAGAGATGAGGATGTTAAAAGCATCAAAGCGTCATTGTTGCTGGGAGCACTGGGATCTGATTACTTGTGTCTGTGGACCAGGATATCATGGTACGTTGACTTGCTGTTGACTGAGCTATACAATTTCACTGCAGCACGTTGGGACACTGTATAGGTTCACAGGCTATCATATTCACTGTGCCTACATGGAAATTGAGACAAATGGAAAAATCATTTACTGCTTTTGCAATTGCTTCTCTTTTGCGAGCGAGACAATTTCCTCATGAAACAGAGAAAGTGGCATACAGGGACCTGCTACTGTTCTTTATTGAGTGTTTTAAGTTGTTCGAACACAGTGTCTTTTGATTTAGTGTCCCTGAAGTGCTCGTGGACATGGAACCAAGGCTTTGATTTGACTCAAAACAAACCTTGTTTTATTTCGCAGACTGCCCTATTTTTCCCCTAACCCAGTTGGTGTGTTGCTCATCAGTGCTGGAAACTCAGATAGCCCAGCCGGGCAGGAACAGAGGGCCTCATACACTCTGAGGAAAAAAAGCCTTGTTGCTTAGACTGTACCTACAAAAGGATACCCCATTTATCACAGTATGTTTAAAAGAGTCCAGTTTTTGCCCTTACTCTGAGACAGTATTCCTGCTAAGTTGTTTACATGGCTAATGAAAATGAATATTCCACTAGTACTCTTGTTTGCATGCTGTCATGCATACTCTGATTAACGTGGCCTAACATGCCATTTATATCCACCCCCCGCCCCCTGACCTTTGACCTTTTGGATATAAAATGCCATCACTTTATTATTTTAGCCTGTTAGACATTTGTGTGAAGTTTTGGCATAATTGGCAAATGAATTTTTGAGTTATGACCAAAAACATATTTTGTTCATTCAGCTGACACTGCATGAACTGTGTCTCCTCGTCTGCCCAAAAATGCACACTGGATGTATATTGAAAAGTTGTTACCAGCTTCTTCTCCTGTTGCACAATTAATGCTATTTGACTTCTGGGTCAAAGCCCCGGGCGGAAACTGTGGAGCATGCACCAAGCACCTTGGCCAGTTTGGGTCCAATCACATTATCATTATCTTTCTCGTACTAAAATTAATTTTAGTACGATTTCAGTCAGGCTAACAAGTTTACATGTATTTTAAAAGTCCAGTTCCAGTTGGACTAATGCAATAAATGGATTTTCTCTAAAGTCATGTAAACATACTTGGTGTTTGCTTGCCAGGGGACAGTGTAGACAGCCGGAGTTTCATTAAGAGGGCATATCAGAGGTAGAAACTTATATGTTAATATAAATCACTTCATACAGTACAGTACAAGGAGTGGTATACACTGACTATGATGTAATGGCACAATATTAGATTTTAAATACAAGATAATTGTGGCCAAAATAATTTACAATAACAATACGATGGCGATATCTATAGGAAAAAAAATGCATATAATGCACAGAGGCTCATGGTGTCTTCCCCACATTCTACCTCCTGTCCACACAAGTGCCCCCGCTAACCAGTGGAAGTCTGTGGCAGGAATGTGATTCCTCACTGACTTACTCTCGACACATACTATTGTGTGTGATGGAGTGCTACGGCCCGAAATAAAACCAAATGGACCCCACACATGTGACTAGGCATGCAGTTTAAATCCTGATTGTAGTTTATATTTTACAATTAAACTGGCTAATGTTACAACACACTGACACAAGAGAAAATGTAATTTGTACAAACAGTTAAAGGTACATTTATTAAATGGTTAAATGTTAACAATATTAAACTTTATACTTTCAAACTTGAGAGGAAATGTTTTGCATGAAATTACCAAAATATGATTCCAAATAGTCAACAGTGACAGTGAAGGCTCATCACTGTATAATTAGATGAGGCTGAATTGTTACATATTTGTACTGTTAAATATCTGAAACTTTATTGTTGGTGGATCACATGGTTCACATCTGTGTTCATGGGGGCTCATTATATGCAAAGGCTATCCACAAAACTGTACCTCTATTTTTGAGTGTGTAAACTGGCTGCCAAATTCCCAGGCCCAGTGGACCAGGAACATTTGGCATTGAGCTTGTTGTGGCAGGGTTGGTATTTGTAGGATGAACAGTGACACACTGAATAGAAGCAGGAATCAGACAATGGACCTTTATTCTTGGGACAGTTTTTTTTCTCTGCCTGCCTGAGGTAGTGATGTAGTCCAATGTACAAAGCAAGAGCCACATTCTGTCCTATCAGCACAGCAGAGGGGGCCTTAATGAGGTCTCACGGGAGATGTAGTGTTTTTATTAATGTGATGGCATGTCAGGTTGCAGAGATATGCTCTGTCAGCTAAGGTTGGCTCCTGCGTGCGTATTTTGAGATGGTCTTACTTTGTACATCTGACATAAATGCAGTGGAAGGATATGAGATGAACAATACTCAAAAAATATGAATGAGCTGTCAAAGGATGTTCTCCAGTTTGACAGAAGATGTGTCAGTGTAAATGTGTTTGTATGAATGGATGCACTTTAACCTTTGCTGACATTCATGTGTGTGTAGCAGAGTAGTTTTTTTTTCTGCACATTAATTGTCACAAGGCTGCATTTAGTGACTCACAGGTGCCCTGAATACTGGGTGTCTCCACTGAGTGCCATATCCAGTTGAGTAATTGTTGCTTGGATGTGCAGTTCCTACCTGGTTTCAGGGTTGGTGGTGTTGGCTGCAGTTTGGCGTGACTGATGCCATGTCTCTTAATAGACGGGTTTCCCAGCAATCGTAAGGTATGCATTCTTGCGCTTGTACTAAGCTGCATGTTCATAGTGTGTGTCATTGCCATTAAATCTACCTAACTTCCTTGTTATCAAGTGATGTTGCCTGCGTCAAGTCTGCTGTTTGTGGAGATAAGCTGGAGTATTTTACGTTGCTGACTGTAGATGGCTCCTAGTTGGCCTGAAGCCATCATCATTCTTTTCTGTTTTGTATCTTAACACGTTCTCACGCCAACTCGTCCAATATTGCCGCTTAGTCAGTGGACCTAAACTTCAAAATAAGATGCGCTAGGCCCTGTGTCTGTTTTGAATGTTGAGGAACAGCATCTCAATTGAGGTTTGCATTGGATATGTTTAAAATACATCTCTGTTTTCACAAGTAATGTACAGTTTGTAAAAAAAAAAAAATACTACATAGTTTAGAACACATAGTTTTTTTTCTGTAAGTTTAAGGCAACAAAAGCAAGTGGTTAGGTTTAAAAGAGCATCATGGTTGGCTTAAAATAAGTACAGTTGTTACTAACAAAATGTCACATGATGTGATATATATGGGACATACATACTATGACCAGTGTTGGGCAAGTTACTGTCAAAATGTAATGCATTACATATTACTTGTTATCTTCATCTCAAAGTTATTTTACAATATTACTCTCGTGTAGTCACTTATTACACTACTCTTCTATTACTTTCACCAAAATGAGCTCAGAGGAACTGATGTTGATTTTAAATGGATGACGATCATGTTGTTTCACAGCAGGTAATCAAAGCACAGAAGCTCCAGTTTATTACAGTTCATTTCAAATCCAGTGCTGTGAAGGTCTGACCCATTCATGCATTCACATACAGTGGTTGCCACTTTGTATTAAAATCCCCTGCTTATATTAATAATAGCCTGATGATACAGAGCAATTAAATAGCCTGGACCCTCTTAAATTAATGAATAGCCTAGGACACAGGGAGGGTCAGGCAGAGGATCAAAGTCTGACAATTAGGAGATATGGATAATTATTTGTGGGCCTATGATATGAAACACAATAAATAAATGTTGAGGTTAGCACAACAAGCAGAATGGTGAGCAATTAAGTCACTATGACAAGCGCAAATAAATACATTGGAGCTGGGAGACCCACCTGCCGGAGAGAGAGTTATGCATAAGAGTGGGACTGTGTGCCAGCAGTTGTAGGGGATATGAATGGAAACACATCCAACATAATACTAACATCACCCAGATGTGCCGATCACCGGGACAAGGAAAAACAAAGTGGAGGACAACTCCTTGCGGCTTTCAGACAGGCTGAACATATTAACACACAGTATGGCATGACCCAGATGTGCCGATCACAGACACCCTTCTGTAATGTAGTCTGTAATGACATGAGAACACACAAGGACCTTAGGGGTGATGCTTTTTCTGGTGGCACAGTGGTGGAAGTGGAGTGGTGTGGATCAGTGTGGATGAGTTTATTTCAGATGGTAACACACTGACATTGTAAATGTGATATTACTCAAAATCCTGTTGGTAATTTTATATAACTTTGTTACTGTTACAGCTTAAAATATTACTGTACCGTGTTACTTTTGGAACACATACGGTAGCAGTGTAGCATGCTATTCACACTAGCATATAACATTGGTAAATTAACTCCACTGACTCTTGGTTTCACATGGAAAATGAACAGCAAGCTCCTGGGTGTTTGTTTGTTTGTTCATTAGAAATAGCTGCTGCCTGCTGCGTATCGTACTGTTGTGAAAGGTGCCTCTGTAAGTCAGTATCTGACACCCAAATCATTGACAAAGCAAATCATCAGTTGGCAGTGAGAACAGGCCCTGTATCTATGTGTCTCCACTCCTCCATGTGCTTTGTCTCCACGTTGTTTAGTCTCAGAGACTTTTATCCCTACACTCCATATCTCCAAATCTCCATATGTTCTGATCAGCGTATTTGTTGGGTTTCTTTCTATGAGTTATGCTTGATGCTCCACAGTCCCATGACTGGTTTTACTTTTATTGTTTCTTTTTCTTTGTTTTCTTGCAGCTGGTTCAGCTTCATGACCCTGTTCACACTCGCTTCAGCAGAGAGCGGTGAAGCTGTCCATGAAGGACATTGGGAACGTTTTGGGTTTCCCTGTGAGAATACGCAGAGTTTGTGTTTTGTTTCATTTTCTTTCTTGTTGAGATTGCTTTAAGTGGTTGTGTTGAGTTTCTTTTCAATTTGTTGGTTTGTTTATCTGTGCGTTTTTTTTTGTGTTTCATGTGTTAGTTTTATCAATATTAGTGTTTCTTCATGTTTTTATTGTTGATTTATTGACTGACTGTCATTTAAATAAAAAAAAATATATACAATAAAATTTAGATTTAGATTTTTTGGAGTCTCTGTAATTGATTTCCTGATAATTTCCTGGGGGTGAAATTCCCCTAGCGCTGTTGACAACACTACAGAGTAAAAACTCTGACCTGTCAGGGTATCACCAAAGTCACTGGAATCATCCTCTTCCCACATGAATATCTACACCAAATTTAACACCAATCCATCCAAGAGTTTCCAATACATTAGATATATCAGTCAATACCCAAAACTGTCAACACCATGGTGGCATTACAGGGGAAAAGGATAAGGATCACTCATTAGGATTCATCCTCTGGGGACCATGTTTGTCCACAATGTCATGGGAATCCATACTATCGTTAAGATATTTTAGTCTGGACCACAGTGGCAGTCAACCAGCCAACTGGTATCACATGCATGGATGTCCCTAAAACAGTTTTTTAAATAGGATTATTTCTGGTGAAAATGTTACCTGCCCTTAGAAACAGTCAGCAGCAGTTTTTGTGTCAACAGAATGTGAGCATTCATATCATTCAAGCTTTATTTGTTGATCAAATAGATTAAGTTTTGAGGCTCAGGGAGGTGAAACATACTCAGTGTTCACAGATGGAACATTCCCATACAGTGTCATTGCATGAAGTCACACTTGCTGCGGTTGCGGGCCCTCCTTATCGAAAGGTGAATATTAAAACAAATGGATTAACTATGGATGGAACATGTTACCACGGTCTGAAGAGGGCCTGGCCTACTGAGCATTGTACTTCTATAATACTGTCTGACTCCTAATGGACAGTTCAAAAAAGAATCAAAATCAGTATAGCAGAATCAAAGATACTCTCTTTGCTGGTCAAAGTCTAGAACGCACATTACCCACAATGCAACTTGACTGCCTGAGCTTCAGTCGGAGATTCAGCTGTGTTATGCTAGTAGTAGCTAATGTGGCTTGCAGCAGAGATGAGCAGCAGGCTACAGAGGTCTGCTAGGTTTACTTTTTTCAACTCCACACATCCTGATTGTTTTCATTTATAGCTTTGAGTCTTCAGACGCAACTGCTCCTGACTCAACTGACATTACATGAGGCAGTATATCAGATTTTGCACAGATCCGTCTAGAGTTCTGTTCATTTTTTTTTCACATGTACAATAATACTTCCAAAATGTAACTTACAGTTTTTAAATAGGAAAATTTCCATGTTTGTAAGATTCGGCACTATGAATGTTGTGGTTCTACATATGCATTATTAACTCTTTGCATCTGGCACTCTTCCAAGTATTATAACAGTCATAATAATAAAACCCCCATCTGAATCCAGACCTCTGAGATTTTTTCCAGGAGTTACCCAGGGTGGGCAGGTGTGGAGATACTCACAAACCCCCAGCTGAGCATTATTGTGTTGGAGTACCAGAGGGTTGCCTCTATGTGACTGCGAGTCTCTGAGAGAAAGTCTCTGTCCGTTGTATTTGCTTATGCACCGAACAACAGTTAAGAGTATTCAGCCTTCTTGGGGTCTCTGGCTGGTGTCCTGGGAAGGATACCACCTGGGGACTCTATAGTTTTGCTGAGGGACTTTAAACACTCAAGTGGGCAACGAGGGAGAAACCTGGATGGGGGTGATTGGGAGTAACAGCCTGCCTGATCTGAACCCGAGTGGTGCTTTGTTACTGGACATCTGTGCTGGTCATGGATTGGTCATAACAAACACCATGATCAAGAATGGAGTGATTTATGAGGGTACTCTGTACCAGAACACCAGAGGCTAAAGATTGATGATTCTCACTGCTCCACTAGAAAGGAGGCTCTGATCAATTGTTGAACCTAAGGTCCAGGAGAAGCAATTCAGATTTCAGTCCTTATATAATCAAAGTGAAAGCTGTGTATGTATTCATGGCAGAAAGTGAAGCGCATTTTTATTGGGTGTTGGCCTCTGCCAGGGCTGTCCCTTGTCACAATTCTATTCATTCATGAACAGGATCTCAAGGGCAGCTGAGGAGAGGAGAGTGTCCACTTTGGGGACCTCAGAATTGTGTTTCTGCTCTCAGATGATGTGGTTTTGTCAGCTTCTTCAGACTGTGACCTTCAGCGCACATTGGGAGCAGTTTGCAGCCGAGTGTGAAGCTGGCAGGATAAGAATTAGCACCTCCAGGTTTAAGGGTGTGGTTCACTCTAGCAAAATGGAGGATTGCGATCTCCAGGTTGGGAGAGAGTTATTGCCCCAAGTGAAGGAATTCAAGTATCCCAGGGTTTTGTTTACAAGTGAGGGTAAAGTAGAGCATTTGATAGACAGGCAGATTTTTGCAGCAATGATGTGGGTGTTGTACTGGGACTTTGTGGTGAAGACAGATCTGAGCCAGAGGGCAAAGCTTGCAACTTACCAGTTGATGTACACTCACCTATGGTCATGAGCTTTGGGTTGTGACTGAAAGAGTGAGATTGCTATAATGTAATTGTCAATGTAATGCATTTCCTCCATAAGGGGGCTGGTTTCAGCCTTAGAGATGAGGTGAAGAGTTTAGACATCTACAAGGAACTTGGAAGGGTCCAGTTGAGGTGGTTTGAGTATCTGATCAGTATGTCTCCTGGATAACACCCTTTAGAGGTTTACCAGACACTACCAAATGGTAGAAGACCTACCCCAGGGTAGACCCAGACTACGCTGGGGGATTATATATCTCATCTGGCCTGGGAACGTCTCAGGATCCCCCAGGACCCCCAGAAGCAGTTGAGAAATGTCTGGAATACCTTGCTTAACCTGCTGCCACCACGATCGAGCCAGAAAATAGTAAAACCTTGGCTAAATAAATGTAATCCGTTTAATGTTTGTAACATTTTGTGCCCTATGTCTTTAGGTAAATTTTAATAAAATGCTGTAAGAAATCTCTCATATCTGTCTCCAATTTAATCACAATATAATATAATAGTAGGATTTCAATCAAGGTTAATTGCAAACTTCAGGACAGTGACAGTGTTAAGGGTTTGATTGATCTAACTGAAGATTTCTGATCATTTTTTTTAGATGTTGGTAAATGGTAAATGGACCTGCACTTGTATAGCACCTTTCCAGCCTACCAACCACTCAAAGCACTTTTTACATTATAAGTCACATTCACCTATTCACACATACATTCATACACTGGTGGCTGAGGCTACCACTCAAGGAGCCACCTGCTACTCAGTTTTTAACACACTCACACACCAATGGAACAGCCATCGGCAGCATTTTGGGACTCAGTATTTTGCTCAAAGGATACTTTGGACTGGAGGAGCTGGGGCTCAAACTGCTGATCGTTCACTAAGTGGACAACACGCTCTACCTTTTGAGACACAGCCGCCTGAACAACAGTGGTGTAGGGTAGGCTATACACAGGTATACAGGGTATACCCACCTCTTTTTCTGGTTGTTTACAGTATACATACCTACCAGCCAAAAAAGCCTATGGAATACATAAGGGAGTATATCCTCTTCCTCCTTGGTAAGGTATGTACCTAGTAGTACATTTCACCTAACTACCACACCACTGCTGAACAAGTATTACTGTATGATCTACAATCTTAAAGCTAGCAAGGGTGTATTTCTCTACACAAGAATTTAATTTCTCACTGTTGAAAGAAAAAATGTGTGATTTCAACTTTAAAAAGTTAGTCTTCTTCAAAAGGCAGACAGATTTCTAAAGTCACTGATTAGCTTTATTCACATTTCCAGAATTGATAATGATAAATCCTCTCAAAATGTTTACCAGCTGCTTGGGCCATGGTTATGATGGGCTGAAATTTCTCAATTTTATATAATTACAAATAAAGGATGAGTTTTCATATTTCTGTTATTAGTGTGGAAATTTATCCCACCACCAATTGTTGAGTTCTATTAATATGGCCAGCAGAGGGTGTGTTATGTCACCCGAAAGTCCTCTTTGCCTCCTGATTATCTTCAATCAGAGCATTCAAGGTGTAAGGCAAAGTCTGTCTTCTATGAATATGTGGTAATAGAGAGAGTTCACTGTCAGGACAGATGTAATCATGTGTGACCCTATGTTAGACTTTGAGAGGAGCCTGGCAGCTATACTTACAAACAGACCGGCACATTGTGCTGACACCATTGTCCTTCGTTCCAGTTCTTTCTAGCAGGCCCCTTGGGAAAAGAGTGCTGTTGTACAGCTGGCCCCATCTTTCTTGGTGCAATATTTTACAGTCATAAAAACACTCTGTGGTTTTGCCAGGCAGGAGGAGGGGCAGAGCAGAAGGAGTTTAGAGAGATGCAAAGGAAAAAAGAGGGAAGAAAATCTAGATGAAGAAGAAATATGTAATCTGCAGTGTAAAAAGGTGTTAGTGCGTGGAGTGGAATAAATCAGATGGGAATAAAAAAAATTCTGCAAGAGCACACAGAATGTATTTTGATAGAGAGGTAAAACTTGCAGGATGAATGGTAATATAAGTCATTAAAATGACATCATTTGACCTGGTTTTACAATGGCCGGTATTCTGTTGTAAGATGTGATAAACTCTCACAATTGTTTGACTGATACCTGAGGTTTACTTCCTTGTCCTAACTTTCCTGTCCCCGGGTTTTAAATTAGAAAAAGGATAGATTACGCTACACAATACCTTGGTGTGAAGAATGAAAGCTCACATTGCAACATCAGTGTCTCATTTAGTTGGCCTTGGCTCCTTTACTCAAATATAACACAGTAGTGTTACTCTGCGAACGCTTACCTGAGAAATGTTGATCAGCAGTGCGTTCACTCATATGAACTGTCAGCTTTCTGGAATAACCTGATTTCTCAAATATCATGCAAAAAGGTTCCTTAAATGGGTAAGCAGTTAACCACCTGTTACAATACTGCTCCTTTCTAAACCCAACTTTTTTGAGGTATTGACGCCTCTTCTTAAAAAGAGAACATCAGAGAAATGGGTTAATAAACAGGGTAACAACAAATCTTAGCAGCTGATAGCAGTTAGCAACTAAGTCAAAGAGGAAGAACAGTGGCCCAAAATTTCTGCAAATTGAGGAGACAATGAGGTCCCAGAGCTTCGTTACCCTCCAAGCAGAGGATGAGATCAGCTGCCATGTAACAGAGACAATAAATGACTGTTATTGACAATGATATGCCATTGTTATTGTTTATAAAGTGGATGCATATGTTATTTGTCACACTAGAGGGTGATGCTGTTGTGTTACATGTCACGCCTGGCACGTCATTTTTACTTAAACGATGTCAGCATACTATCTAAAATCACACAGTGGAGCAACATGAAGCCATCATTGTTTGGTTCTGTGTAAAAATGCAAAGGAGGCATAAAGAAAGGACTTTCTAGCAGCTCTATAGTGTGATCTCTGTGTAAAAAGGGGATAATGAGATGTCCTGATGAAGTAAAACAAAGGACTCACTAATGTTGTGGAACTCCTTGACTGCCTAATTGTGTACTATTTTCCTACATCAGAAAGATGCTGTCGTATGGTATCTCAGCAAATTGGTGACAAAGACATCACCTGTGGCCTGTGTAATGTCTCTTCACCGTGTATAGTCTGTATCAGTCAGTCTGTGCAGTTCTGTGTAAGCTAACTCTGCATTGGGTGGCACAGCGTCAGTGCCACGTTAGATAATGGAGCAATAACCATTCAGTCTAGATATCTGTGTAACTAAATCATCTTGAACTACAGTAGTGAGGGACATGGTGATGATGCAGATTCAATCAACCACCCTGTGGCCTCCTGTTGGCAGTGAGGTTTTTGTCATGGGGCTGCAAAGGTCCATTCACCCCTGCTGCTATGGAGGTCCCACGCTATCCACACCCGATCATGCTTGGCTTGGTTAAAACAGAGCCCCAAATGGAAACCAGACACTGACACACATACAAACTCAGAGAAATCTGGGCCATGTTTACAATGGTTGCCACATGTCTGATCGAGCTTCAAGAATATTTTCCTCATGAATGTAAATGTATAGACATGGCTTTGTTTTCCAGTATGGAAAAACTTGAACACTCACACACACACTCTCACACACCTATCCATATTTATGTAAATGCACGTGTGCATGTCCAAACCCTGACACTCAGGACAGACACAAACAATAATGCAAATATGGAGGGCCTCAAAGAATGCAGATTTGTGTGTGTGTTTCTGTGAACATTCTTGAACTGAGCACACACACACACTGACAAAAACTAAACACAAAAGGAAGGAGAAGTGGGGCATGACATTGCCCTGTGTGAAAAATGAATTTATTAATATTTCAAAATAAAAGCAGGTCAATGTGCAGCAGTGTTGCTTGGAAACATCTCATCAATGAACTTCATATCTTTCTGAATGCTTCCATGTAACTCTGGTGGGCTCTCTTTACTTGCTGCTTATGTAAATATGTTGGAAATCAATTAACAGGTATAAATGGCAAATAATAATAAAATTTAAGTAATTCTAATTGAATACAAAGTTTGTTAGTTCATTCATATTCCCCTCCTGCTACATGCACACATTTTGGTGTTTTGTCTATATTGTCAAACAATTATTTTTTTCTAATTATGATTAATTGCCAAATTTCAATAGTTAACTGTGATTAATCACATGTTTAATTGCATGTTTAAAATTTATTTTGAATTTCAACAGTTTTGAAGTCCAAATTAATAAGGTAAAGCAAATCTTACCAGAGTGTAATGGCTGGAAATCGATTGAATGCAAAAAAAAAAAAAAAAAAAAACTTTCTGATCTTGACTTTTAGATTAATTTCTTTCAAGTCAGTGCTACAACAGTGTGGTCTTGAAACAATGACTTAGAGGTAGGAGACAACTTCAAAATGCTTATTCTGTGAAATACAGTGTTGGTTTGTTTTTGGAGAGGGTTACACTGTTCCAGTTGCAATTACTCTGGTATAATAGTGATTACTCATTGACGTCCTGTGGTCCCCACTTAATGTGACAGCATTTGCACTTTTCAGGAGTTCCAGTTTAGTTGCTGTCTCTGATTCATACAGGTCCTGTGTGAAACTATTGTTCCTCCCAGCAGATTTTTAGCTGTGTGTCAGCTTTATGCAGAGCCTATACTGTAGCCTATGATGTGGCCTAGCATTTATACTTGTGTCGCATCACTCTGCATTTACACCTCCAAAACACTAGTCTGCGTGGAGTTTCTGTGAAGTGGTGTAAAATTTATTGATTCAACATACATCTAAAACACACATTATATATGGCTTAAAAGCAACAACTTCAAACACAAGTACATGAATTGGCTTTATCATAATTTGCAAGATGCACAGACAAAACACTTGCCTTTTGCCGGACACATTCTCCCCACAAATACAACATGCAAATGTTATAAGCACAAGCCCACAGCATTTTACATTGTAGAAAAAAAAGCCTAGTAGCTAGCAGAGTTTACTCTACTCATATGAAGCCAGAACAAGCAATATTTAAACAAAGGTAACATTACAAAATTCAGCTTTATTATAATCACAATGTTCACCGACAAAACAGTTATCTTTTACTAAACACGCTTTCCCCACAAATAGATAAGCTAGTGTTATTTGCATAAGCCTATGACATTTTACATTGCACAAATTAGTAGAGCGGCTAGCAGAGTTTTTCTCTTATCACTGGGAACAACATTCTAACCTAAAGATGTCCCATAGACCTGAGTCCTTTACAATGCTGACTGGTCTGCAGTCAGTTGGCACCCATTTAGCAAGTGCTGTTAACTTCTTTGATTTAGTTTCATCCCCAGGTCTGTAGCGATTCGCTCACTCCAAAATGTTGCCTTGCTGGCTTTGGTGATGCAATTGCCCACTAACACCAATCTGAGTTTTTTAAAGTGAAAGGAGCCATTCAAAAGCACAGTGATGTTGTAATTTTCCATCACTGTGGCGGCAGGAAGCTGCTGTGCTGGCTTGACTAGAAGTGAAGATACAACAAGGGGACAAAATAGCAGCATGTGATAAAAATAATAATAATAACGCCTTATGCTCATACCTTAATTACATCATGATTAATGCTTTCAAACTGACAGCCCTAGTCTATAATGATAATGATTCTGATTTTGAAATTGTGAGCTGTCGGTGAAATTAAGATATTGTGACTGTAGCTGACTTCCCATTGCTGAATGCCTCCAAAGCCACTGAGGTTGCAGCACTGCCAGAGTTGTGGCCTTGTGCACTGCTGAATTTGTAGCATTTTACATTGACTCTGGGGCAAAGTAAGAAGCAGTTAGAGCTTAAAGGGTCACTTTTCTGTCCAAACTACAAAAAATGCTTTGCAGAAACAGAGACAAACAGAGACAGTGTCCCATTTATTCAGGATAATCCACAGACCTCACTGTTTTCATAGGAGGTACTTTGTGCTAAAGAAATTGTCAGAGTGTGTTGACAGAGAGGTTTCGGCCACCGCTCCATATAGTTCACCTCCTTCTTGCAAAGTTTTCCTCCATTTGTCTCCAAGAAGTTTATGCTCTGTGTGGCCACATTTCACCCTCCATTATTTCACCAACATTATCCAAGGAATAATCAGAAGTGCCATGCATCCATTATCTGTAATCACTTACGGGTCACAGGAGGAGTACTGGGGCCCAGCTAAAATTTGGGTGACAGGGGCACCCAAAGAAGTAAAGAAGTTAACAAATTCTCACTCCGACCTAGTCCCATATCAACGTTTGGTCATGGAGTTTCGATGTTGAGATATGAAGTGGGTGTGTTGACGTTCTGGGACACCATGTCAACTTCTGACAGTTACATGCATTGTGTGTTTTCAAAAGGAAATAAATGTAAATACAAGGTGTTCTGCCAAAGCTGTGAGTTTATTTTGAAAAAGACTATGCATCTAATGAGCAGAAACTGTACATTTCCTGTGAAAACAAAAGTGTATTTTGAAAAGACACAATGCATGTAATAGGCATACATTGACACGGTTTCCCAGAATACAGGATACAGGAGGTTACCTAACATGTCAAATTTAGACGTAAAAAGGCAGTATTTGAAGAGTTGGGATAAGAATGTGTTGGAGACCCTGGAGAAAGTGCATGCTGACACTAAGAGAACATGCAAACTCCACACAGAAGGGCCCTCATGCTGTGAAGCGACAGCACTAACCACTGCACCACCGTGCTGCCTGTAACTGAAAGTTTCACCCATAATTCACACAGTATCATGGGTCCAGGAATAGGGTGGATAGGTGTGATTGTGTGCACATTGATGAATGCTTTTCTGGTTGGAGAAGCAGTTAACCAATCAAACCTTTGTAGGGTAGGCAGGATAAAGAATGTCACCCTTATCTTCATACATAGCAAACTAGCTACCAATATCCATTAAAAATAGTGACAGAAAAACTATAGATGAGATTGACACAGTTGCAGTGGTTGATGAAGTCATTTTGCAGAATGTAAACTGATACCACCACATCAGTGTCAACTGAAGGTGAGAGTCACTTGCTACTAATTTGGCTCACGGGAACATAATGCCAGGTTGAAGAAATGACTCACTTGACTTCAACTCCTTTTCTGTTGATGATGAACAGGTCATCCACAGTGCTTCTCCAGAGTCTCATTTATAAAAATTGTGTACACACAAAACGAGGCCCGAAAGAGGCGTATGCCACTTCTAATGCAAAAGTTGTGATCTATAAAATCAGACTTGATGAGAGAAACTTTGACCTATACTTAGAAATATTTTGGAGAAGGGAAACTGGTGACACAGATCTTGAGGAGGAAGCCTAATTGTAGAAATTGTTGAATATTTTTTTGGCACACGCCATTTTTGGCTTTTGTCCATACGCACATTTTAGTATGGATCCTACGCATTGTTTTATAAATGAGACTTAAGCACCCAGTTCTGGGCTGTTTTCTCCAGTTCCATTCAGGTGTGAGGGAATGAAAAATGAATAAAAACTAAGTGAAACAGTCTGTATCATAATTTCATTTTGTAAATATCAGCAAGAAAGTTGGTGAGTAATTATGATTAAGTGATTAAGACCAAGAGGAATGACAGCCAAAACGTAAAATAAAACCAAGGTGTTAAAAAATGAATTAAGTTTTTGTAGCAGACATACATGTTTCCAACTGCAGAATTATTCATCTACATTATTATGCTTGCTTGTATTTCTTATGTGGTGGATGTAATACTGTTTGTATACATACAGCAGTATGTGTTTTGGTGTGTGGTGTATTTTCATCAATCTGCTCAATGACTTTGGCAAAGGAAAGGTTATCTCTCGCTACACTGTGAATCAGAAAGTGTGTGTGAATCCTGTGTGTATGGAGTGGTGTTGAGTGTTGCCCAACAATCTGGCACTGCAGTTTTGGAGCTTTGGTTGATATTGTAATGTGCTTTGCTGAAGCACTTTATGGTGCAGATCTGTTTGTGGTGAGGTGCCTCAAGGCGCTGCTTGTGGTCACGCTCAGTTTGTACTGGTGAATGATGCCCAACCATGTCCCAAACTGGTGCCAACAAAAGGAAGTGGTTCTTTCCTCGAAAACAAGGCTGCCTGTATATTTTTGTCTGAGTAACATTTAGACTGAGTTTGAGCTGTCAGTGAGGCCATTTTACCAGAGATAGGAGGAAGTCACACATGTGCAAGTCATAAGCAAGTCTCAAGTCATAACCTTCAAGTCTCAAGCAAGTCACAAGTCACTGTGGTGAAAATCAAGCTGGTCTAGTCAAGTCCTTGGTCAGGCCAGGCCAGTCTCACTTCCTCAGATTTGCAACTGGAGTCCCCCACCTCTGCATTTTATGCATTAATATTCATGTTTACCATTTATTAACATATTCAAAGCATAAAGACACAGCGCACTATAGAAATCTGCTTTGCTCTGACCACATGGCAATTCCTGTCCTGGCAAAAATAAATTAGTGACCACAGTTTATTTGTACATCCCATTGAAAATGCACATAGTATCAGTTTTTTTTTATATCAAGGTTTAAGGGGAGATAATCTGATTTACATACACACATACAAATTTGGACCCAATGACTGATCTGACATGGAAGGACTGAGTCACGTTTAGCCTGTGCCTGCTGTAGGATTGGCTTCCAATAGCTGCACTCAAATGGTAATGAATAATTAGTTTCTCCCCTATCTGTCCATCTATGGATGGCACGCAAGTCTGATGGCCTACTACTTTGGTTCAGACTGAAATATCTCTACAACTATTCATTAGATTTCAATGACATTTTGTACAGACATGGTTCCCAGAGTATGAATCAGCTGTCAGGCCAAATTTTACACTTGTCCTGTGTAATACATGATGTATTAGCACAACATTTAGCAGTGACAATCATGGTCCAAAGCAATATATTTTAAGTATTTTGGAGTCCATGACTTTCCTCTTGGGGGCCTTTTCCATTGTCACTTTTGGCCACACAGAGTCAAGCCATGCCAAGTTGTTTTGCGTTTCCATTATCAGTTTAGATACGCTGTTCTATGCCAAGCTGCACCAGAGATGGAACTTCTGCAGAGTAGGTCTAAAAGCTCGCCCCCACGCCCTCAAGTGGGTAACGGTGACATCTCGCCAACTGCAGCCAACCCCGGACGACCCCCCTTCTCCCCCTCAAACAACCTGTGTGTGTTGCAAGACTCTACTCACCTCTGTCTGACGGAGACCAGACAGAAAGGCATTTTTAAAAGTCTCCATGTTCAGCTCAGTATTTTTGTAGCTTCTAACTGAATCTCTGTGGTTTTGAGCTTAGTTTCTCTCCTGCGTCCTGTTTTTACTTTCGATATCTGCTTTATTTTACTGTTTCATGTTCATTATCACCTGTATTAGAAGTTGTGTAACTTTGCTGCTCGCAAACTAGGACTTTAACCGTTGATCAGCCTGCTGCTTTTAAACGTCATCACTCAAGACAAGTCATCATCAGTTGAAGACACACCTTCAAGTGGGTAGCCCTGTTGTTATGGAAATGCAAATCACTGCTGCACTGGGCCGATGGCCCAGACCAAACCAAAACCAAATCAGGACCACCATCAGGTTCACATTTTTGTGCCTTTCAGTGAAACAACAACTACTGGTTGGATTGCCCTGGAATTTCATACAGGCACTGATGTTCCCCTCAGGATGAGTAACTTTGGTGATTCTACTGACTTTTCATGAAGCTTTAGGTCAACCGTTCATTTTCCACAATACAAACCCCCTTTTACCGAGAAGGGTGGGAATCTCCAGCAGGGGTGGGCGGATCGATCCTAAAATATCGATAATCTTAATACTATGTCTTCATTTTGAAGATCGATGCTAGTGTCAAGGGATTGATAACAAAAAACTTATGTCTCTTCTACATCAGACGTATTCGTATTTCAAGAGTAAAACTGTCTTTGCCAACAGCATTCTGTTGTTGTGAACACATCTAGTACATGTACTCTTCACTTCTACACTGCTTTTAAGTTGTTTGCACTCAAACTTACTTCAGATCCAGCAGGTCTTCTTAGTTTCACATTCACCCGATGTTGGCAGTAGGGTGACCTCCCAGCCCCCCTGTTTACTGCTGCGGGCAGATGAAGATCCTCTGCTACACTATGAATAGAACAGAAATTCACTGTGATTAGTGCGTCCAAGCCTGATTAGTTTTTGACACATAATAGCAGTGATGACTTAATAAAGAGAAAAAACACAGGAAAAAACTTGCAGCTGTTACCAAAAAGAAAGGAGAAGGAAACACTACAGCATCCAGACCTCTGACACAGAGATAGAGTTCACCGGCAGAGTCTGTTCACAGAGGATTAGCCAAGGAATATCCAGGTATACAGTAGCCTAGTGAAGTTTTTAAATTGAGTCAAATCAGATCTTCAGCACATTTTAAGATTGTAATTGGTCGTTATTAGTAACTTAAAGCAGACTTTTTTTATTCCCTCCTAATAAATCATGACACACTGCTTTCCCCAACATTGAAAAAAAAAAAAAGCCACTTTTAACAATTAAAAGTATTGGTATTGGTATCAGTCATTCTGGCCCTGGATTACTTGATATCAGATCGAAACAACATTTTTACAGTCTTACAGTCTGCTGCCTGACAGTAACAAAATGAACGGGAGGCAGCTTCGCTGTGTTGTTATTGACAGTGCAGAGCAGCCTCTCCACAGCATCACTAGCACCAGGAAAAGACAAGATGCTAAGCGGACAGGCGCAGGGTTTTTAAGGCAAAACAGACTGAGCTTTGAGTTATTTTCTTTATCACAGAGTTGGTTTGAGTTGGTTAATGCTGTAGCGTGTTTGCCAGCTGGTCTCATTTGTTTACGTGCTGATTGCCTCTCCACTTCATTAGCGTTCGTCTCTAGATAGTATTCACAATATACCTAACATTTGCCTCACACATGTAATTATTTAGACATTAAATTAAAACATGCTTGCATCCATTGACCTTTCATGATGAATTAGGCCCCAATCACAAAGAAAGCATTTTGCAGGTTGCAACCCCCCGTGTGAAAAGCAATGGAAATGTGGGACTGTCCCGCACAAAGCGGGACATCTGGTCACCCTAGATGAAACCCCTAAATTTCTTGCAAATTTGCTTTGAGACATGTTGTTCTTAAATTGTTGGACTGTTTGCCCACACAGTTTTTCACAAAGTGACCATGTTTTTTGTGAACAAGTAAGTGTTTCAAGGGTGTCCCTTTCATACCTATTAATGATACTATCATTTGATACCAATTAATCTGTTTACATGTGGAGTGTTCCAAAGAGGTGTTTTGGAGCAGCAACTTTCCCAGTCTTGTGTTGCTCCTGTCCAAAACTTTTATGGAATGTGTTGTTATAGGCATCAAATTCAGAAGAAGTTTATATTTTCAAAAAAAAACCCCAAAATTATCAGTTTGAACATGATATAGCTTGTCTTCGTACTGTATCCAATTGAATATAGGTTAAAAAGGATTTGCAAATCATTGCATTCTGTTTTTACTTGTGTTTTGCACAATGTCCCAATTTTGGGGGGATCAGGGCTGTATTAGAACTTTTGACATTTCTTTCAGTAGGCTGTCCATTGCCTTAATTCTGTCATATAGATATGTATCACATATATTATTTGACAGAATATTGGCTGAAAGTCCAAACTTTTTAATCAATATACTCTAATTTATAGCAGACATAATGAAAATTCTGGTGACCAGTGGTGGCCCACACCTCCACCTCAACGGGAATAAGATTCCAAGAGAATTCTTTACAAAATTCAAAAATTGTCACCCGTGACACCCAAAATAAATTGTGTTCTCCTGCACATAAAGCAGCTTGTGACCCTATGAAGGAGAATGTGAGGGAAGACATGAGAACAGGCTAAAGATAGAATCCAGATGGCATCTTCCTATGAAGGAACCAGGTGTCACAGTTATTACATCACAGAGGCTGTCAGGGGAGGTCACATCATCACATTCATGGGGTGGCTGTGGCTCACAGTTAGAGCGGGTCGTCCACCAATCAGAAGATCAGTGGTTCGATCCCCAGCTCCTCCAGTCCAAATGTCGAAGCATCCTTGAGCAAGATACTGAACCCTACCTGATGATGCTTACATTGGTGTGTGAGTCAGTTAAAAAACTGAGTAGCAGGTGGCACCTTGTATGGTAGTTACTAGTGTATGAATGTGTGTGTGAATGGGTGAATGTGACTGAATGTAAAAAGTGCTTTGAGCTGGCTTACTGGGCACAGGATTCCTCTGAGTGTGTTAAGATAGAAGAAGTCACGGCGTGAGTTTGTGTTTGTTATGCATGTACCAGTTTGTGAGACATATGGGTGCATTTTGTATGTGTATGCTCATGTGAGTTTTTGCCTCAGCTGCTACAATGAGACATCTTCAAATGGCCATGGTGAGATTCCTGTGTGGTGGAGTGATGCCTGACAGCTGATCCACCAGTCACACGATGAAAGGGAGAGACATTTATGGGACAATAAAACTCACACTCACATGGATTGACCCACGAGGGACATTTACACATAGGACCTTTCTCTGATGTGGCGCCCCCGCTGGCAGGAGGACATAATTTGTCAACTTTGTTGCAAAAGTTATGTATATATATATTTTATGATCCACCACCTGGTTCTGTGTGTGGTCAAATTTAGGAAACTAAAACCATATGGTTAAGTTTAGAAAAAAAAGCCAAGCTGAAGCCTTGAGTTCTGCATTACAGCTGTCACCATGTTGGTTTCTTGGAGGCAGAAGTGATCATATTTGGACAAGAGGGTGGAGCTGTGGAGGAGTGAGGGGTGGATCTGACTAAGAAGCCAAGGGCATTATCAGCAGACAGTGTGTCCTTCAAAATGGCCACACCCTTAATTATGGACAACCTTGAGCCTTAATCAAATGTGAATCAGTTAATCATATAAAACTTCACTCCACATACAGTTGCCATGAATGTTGAAATTAGCTATAGAGACCAACACTGTTTTTGTTTTTACTGGGTTGTAAACATGTATATTTCTGCTGTAAAGTTGGACATTTTAATATGGGGTCTGTGGAGACTGGCTGGATTCTGGAGCCAGCCTGAAGTGGCCATTCAAAGAACTGCAGTTTTTGGCACTTCTGTGATGACTTCTTTTTCTGGGCCTGGAGAAAAATTTCCATCAAAGTCTTTTACAGTCATTTAGGCCCTGTCTACATATATACAGATATTTTTAAAGACAGATATTCATCCTCTATCCTCTACATTGTGGCCTCTCATCCACACACAAACAGAGTTGTAGGTTACTTAAACAGCAATTTTTCAGCATACTTTATAGGGAGAAGATTTTTCAAAACCCTGGTTACTTTGTATCTACATGGATAGACTGTTATGGAAACAATGATGTCATCTCCTCGATTTGCGCATGTTCATTGTTGCCTTGTGTAATGAGCATGTGCCAGAAACAATAGCAACAATGGTGGACTACCTGTTTGTCTATTCTCACCCTTCCAATCTTGACAAAGAGAGCATCAACATAACCATAGAAACTTACTACAACTGAACTCCCACAGTGCGGGGACTGGCGCGATTGGCTGCACAGAAGAGAATTGGAGAGACTATGCACTATTCGCAGAGGAGCAGCATGCATGGGAATAAAATACAAAATAATATAATAAAATACATTTCTTGCTTTTTCCCTGACAGTTTGAATAAGTAGTTAAAAGAAGCTAACAGTTTGGATGGCCTGTTGGCCAATTTATTTGAAAAAAGAACAGTCCATACTTTTAGATACATACAGACATGGACATAGCCTTCTGTCCGTACTGCTTTCATTTCATCCGTATTTGTACGGTTTATAAAGCTTATGGATATGGGTGAAATGGAGCAGTACCATCAGCAATGTAGTGTAGTTCAAGGGAGATATAACCATAGGAGAAGACAAAGGTATTTAAAAAATGGCAGAATAGTATAAATTGGTAATACAGTGAAAAAAAAAATTCTGTCCATACATCACAATGTATTTAATGGCCTCACAGACCAGCTACACCTACAATGCTGCATTCGTTAAAAGATACATTATTATGACTTCTTCTACCTTTGATTCGCTGGTTGTTGTCTGGACTTTTGCCATCTCTTGGCTGTATTTATGCCAACATAAAGGGCACATGTAAGTATGAAGGCAGCAATATTCATTTTGTTGATGAAAATTATAGTAAAATGTTTTCGTCAATGACCTTTTCTCCATGATGTAAACAAGACGACGACAAGCTAAAAATAGAGCTTGATCATAAAAACTAAGATGAAATCTATGTTCCATTTTTGTTGAAAAGACGAGACGTGACAAAAACAGTGGTGGACTATCGGACATTGAAAGCTGAGAATAGCTGTGCTTGTAATTATCTTAAAATGCTGCATAAGCGGCAGGCTGGTAAACTCCAGTAAATAGTCTGCCTCATTTTGTTTTGCAAGCCAGCATAAAACTCTCATACAAGAGCAGCATCAGCCGTTGGTGTGAGTTGTGAGCTGTAATTCAGCAGTAAATATCAGTTGTGTGTGTCTGACTGTGGATGGTGGAGCTGTTGAATAGATTTGTGGAGTTTGTTAGTTGCAGCGGTGGCTGTTAGCAATTAGCTCCGCTTGTTAGCTGCTGAACAGCAGCAGAGCAAGCAGCCACCAACCGCAACTCCACAGCTGATCCCCGCAGGACTCCACTCAGATCAAATCCGAACTTTCTTGGAAAGGTTTATGGGATGATGCTGTTTGACAGGCAGGTAGGAGGCTCAGTTAGTGAGTGTAGCTGTGCTGAAGTAAACAGTCTGAACTCAGATCAGTTTTTTCTGACAGAGATGAAAGTTTAGTTTTAATCACCAACTCTTTGAGAGGACACAAGTTTAAACCCCCATACTAACACTTGTAGAAGTTATTTTTCTGCTTCTTAACAGTGTTCAATAAGTAAGAGTTTACAGTGAACCTGGGTACAAATCTTAGTTGTCCCAGATTAGTTATTTGTGGTGTCAAAGTTTTTGAGGGCATAAATAGCTGTTGAGCTTTTCAAATGATGATCAGTAAGTGTGTGCTTGTAGATCACCCCTCAAGCCTGTCAAAAACTGCTTGAGAAATCACAGTTTATAAGTGTGTAGAAATGATTTGTAGTTGTAGAAAAAAATTGTCTAAATGAAATTTTTATAAAATGTGTCACCTTGATTCTAATTTCTGATACATGAATTAGCCTCACTAGATTAGTTCAAAGATTAAAAAAAACATATAGAGAACATTATGACTAAACTGTTTTGAGTTCCAGTCGACTAAAACTAGACTAAAACTATGAAGATTGAAAATGACTAAAATGTGACTAAAACTAATAAGCATTTTCTTCTAAAGACTAAGACTAAAACTGACATAGCTGTCAAAATTAACACTGGATGGCTGTGACGTTCACAACGTACATAAAGGGACTCTAAATGAGCCCTTACTGCCTGCCTGCAGTGACTAGAAATAAATAGCTCAAGTCTGAAAATGAGATAAGAACTTGCTAAGCCTGTAATTTGTTTTGCAATTCAGCCATCTGTTTTTCATTCAAAGCAGGAGATTTGTGCCATAATGCAAATCACTAGATTTACTGCTGATATCATTATCAGTTTCTGATCCCAGCAGGTGACTATCACACATTCAGTAATAAACAGTACAAACTAATCAGTATATTGATAACGTCTAAACAGTTTGACAGAATTATGTATTAAATCCAAATAGAGCTTGGGTTTATTGTCCCAGATTATTGCCAGGCTTTGATACCCTTCAGTGGCCCCTGCTCTGGGCTGATGGATGGGAGGGGGGCCTTTCATCCCAGAGCCCAGTTAGCTCCACTGTCTCTCACAACCCGCTTAATATAGCCCCAGTCTGGACTTTAGAGGTTCTGTCCTATTTAAATGAAATATAAAAGAATGATAGCTTCACATCAAACTGGGGTACACCAAGAGCTAAGTAAATAATGTTGGAGAGAAATCAAGACAACATGTAGCCTACCTGTACAAGTAAAGACAGAATGGCCTTTGCTTATCCCAGACATAAAAGTCAAATATGACCAGACTGCACAATTTTCCTTGTTTACATTTACATCTGAAAATGTTGCTTTCATTCAGTTTGTGGGCAAAAAAAAAATCTGCTGCTATTATGAAGAGATGGGCAGATAGGATCTTTCAGCATTCTGACACTATCGTTTCTTTGAAATTGTCCCTTTGCAATGAATACTGATCAGCCCATAAACAGAGAGGATCCTCCAAAACACAGCAGTTGAGAACAACAACTAGCTGCCTCCAAATAACCTGCTATCTAAATGGTAATGTTCATCCATGCATCCTATATACACATCTGTGGGATGCCATATTAAAGTCATTGGCATCTCCTGCTATGTGTGCGTCTCTTCTTTTGATAGCTTGTGGACATATTGTTTGTCGTGGCCTAGTTTCGTTCTTGAAAAGTGTAAGTCAGATTTTTGACCCAGCACCGCATACTGTCCTCAACAGAGAAACAACAACAGTTGATACTTGTTCAAATAAACCAATCTACACCTGTGTTTTCTTGACTAGCTTTCCCTTGTAGTTGTATGACTGTCCTCTCCTTGAATTAACGTGATGTTGCTGTAGCACCACAAAACCACCTTGAGAGGTGTTCAGATGGATAGTTACGTGCAGTGGTGTAGTGGAGGGTATATGCAGGTATACAGGGCACGGACGTAATTTTAGGGGGGGGACGCAGGGGACATGTCCCCTGCACTTTTTCTAAACGCCGTTTCTGTCCCCTGCAGTTTTTACCGTCCAAAAAAAATGTTACGCTATATTAAACAGAGACGCGTCAGGCACTAGGACCAAGCGGAAAACGGCCGCTAAAGCTGAAGCCTGTTTAGACCGCCCACACGCTCCTCGATTGGCTCTGCCGTTTCTGTGTGATTGGCCGTCCCCCCCGTCACTCAATGAGGTTGTAAACCGCCAAGATTTGTATACCGGTCTGCTCGTTGCCCTGGAGAGAGGAGTTCCCGACTCGAGCTTCCCGGTAATCTGCCGCTGCCTGTAGGCTAAGTTGTTGAACATCATGTTGGACGTTTGTTCTGCCTGGGTCATGTCAGCAAGATGCAGTGGTGTAGTCGAGGGTATACGGCGTATACCCACTTATTTTTCAGTCAGCCTTGCGTATACCCCCTTCTAACGGTTCTTTTGAACGGCTCGTTAGCATGAACGATGGGAACCGGGTCGCGCTACAGCGCACTGTGTTCTGCTCGTTGGGATGGGTACTGAAATGCGGTATTAGCTATTAAACGGGTGAATTATTAAGACTAGAGTATTGATAAGCTCCGACGTTTAAGTTTTGATATCATCACGGCTGCAGCGTCTCTCCTCTGTGTCAATGCAGGTCGTCCACCACACACACAAACACACACACACACACACACACACACACACACACACACACACACACACACACACACACACAGTACACAGACAGCGAGGTGTATAAGGAGGCCTTTACATTAAACAGGGGAGTCTGTTTCTGTCAGAAACTGTCAGAGCTTCACAGCAGAGTGAACAGGTGAGGGAGGATGAGGGCAGATTGATCACTAATACTGCCTTCCTCTCGGAATTTGGTAAAACAATGTGACACACAGAATTGGGTGATAATATTTTGCTACATGCTTCACAACCAGTCAAACCAAAAAAGGGAGCAGTAAGTGACAATAGAAAACTATGAAGAACTGCTAGAAAACACAGTAAACACAGTAAAAGAGTTTGAGTTTTATTAAAAATACTTGTGTCCCCCCCACCTCTAAAATCAAAATTTCGTCCATGATACAGGGTATACCCACCTCTTTCTCTGGCCATTTACAGTATACCCACTTATCAGCCAAAAGGCCACTGGAATTTATAAAAGAGTATATGCAATTCCTCCTCTGTAACCTTACCATCTCAATTATAGTACACCCACCTTATTAACTACCACTACACTACTGCTTAAGTGTCCAAGGGTCTGACTTTGATTTTCATGACTGCTGTTCACATCCCATCTCCAACCTTCTTTTAACCATGACTTCCATCTCTCCCAAACCTTAACTTAGTTGTTTTGTCTACTTACCTTAAACCATATTGCCACCTCAAGGTTGATATAGCAAACTTGTTAGCATATACTTGTTCCTGAGCTCCAAGATGAGACACATCTGTGGCTCTTTGGCTGCCAAATGCTCCACTATGTTCACCAGCTAGTCTCTAACTGTGTCTGGCTGCTCTTTGGGTTTTAGAGCATTTTCACTGGAAACAGCTGCTTTCTGTAACCAACAAGAGTGTTGAGAATGAACTGAAACAATGAAGTTATGGGCTGCACAGCTAAACAATGAGCAGGGCGTAAAAATGAAGTCAAATGCAGTTCCTCTAATGACCACTTGAGGTTGGCTCAGGAAGCGAGTCAACCCTCATAGATCCCCTATGTTAAAATGTCCAACATTACAGCAGAAATAAACGTGTTTACTGCCTGGTACAAAAACAGTTTTGGTTTTGCTCCCTCACTCTTCCACAGCTCCACCCTCTCAGGCCTTTATGGCTCTGTTAAAGGCTCCAAAAAGCATTCCAAAGGAGGTCATTTCCATTGTGGAGTGCTTTACAATACTCCACTATGATCTCACCAGCACCTGACTCAACATCAATCAAGCTAATCTTGAGATTGTCACAAAGAAGGGAAGAGGAATGGAGCAAATTCCCTCAACTAAGAATGCACTGGTGCAGCAGTGAACCAAGGAGGATGCTATTAGAAACAAGCACATGAGTTGGCACCAAATGTGCCATCTCCAACAGACTGACAGTCCATCCTTGAACTCTTGAGTTGTGGCAGCAAGAAAGGCTGTTGTGGGCATTGTAAACACAAAGAAGCCTCCTCAAAGTGCACAGCTCTGAGTTAATGTGGAGG
The DNA here is from genome assembly GCA_019142605.1 of Cephalopholis sonnerati. Taxonomy (NCBI): domain Eukaryota; kingdom Metazoa; phylum Chordata; class Actinopteri; order Perciformes; family Serranidae; genus Cephalopholis; species Cephalopholis sonnerati. The sequence goes on from JAGQAX010000002.1 coordinate 45,665,218, forward strand.
AGTCTATAAAGGAGACAGTGAAGAATAGGTTTAACAACAACAAAACAGTCAAACGTGTTTCTGAAATACAGTTTTTGTCTTTTCACATTCTTTTAAGCTAGGTTGTAGTGAATACTGTTCTGATCTTTACAGTCACCACATTGTCAGTGTTAATGAACAAAAGCATTAAGCTAGTTAAACTCTACACAACACACAGGCAACGGACATGATATAAAGTCTAGCCTAGGTTCTCAGATACTGTGATTTCCTTCTCGCGTCACTGAATTCATCCAATTCAACTATTTACTTGAACAGTTTAAAATATTGTATATGGTATCATTGTAATCCTTGACCTTTAAACAAAGAGGGAGACATCACCTATTCTGTTTCTGTGAAACTCACTTAAAAGCTAGATAGGTGATGGTAACTGTGGAGTCAGATGATAACTACTTGTGTGACCTATTTCATTAGACACTCAATTGGGTTATCAAATGTTGCAATCATGTCAAATTGAAACTAAATTATATTTTTCTCCCTTCCATTGCATCTGCTCTGTGAGTTTAGTGCCCTGTGCTTACTCTTTAAAACAGTGATCTTCAGTGTTTTTCAGGCCAAGGACCCCTTGGCTGAAAGAAATACATATTTTGTCAGAAATTCAGTTGCATATTTAACTGGGCCTATAATAACATGTAATAACAAACTGTTGCTCAGCAAAGATGGAAAATACAATCAAATTGTTTATTTAAACCAGTATGAATATCACTTGTTAATAATTAGGCAGCATGTTTCAATGAGTAATTGTCAGCTAACTAGTTTGCCTTGCTGTTATACACTTGGCTTGAGAACCAGAGGGTCGCCGGTTCAAGTCCCCCCCCCCAACATATGGAGCGTAGACTGGTAGCTGGAGAGGTGCCAGTTCACTTCCTGGGCACTGCCGAGATGCCCTTGAGCAAGGCACCAACCCCCCCCCAACCGCTCGGGGTGCCTGTCCATGGGCAGCCCCCTCACTCTGACATCTCTCCATTTAATGCATGTATGTATATGTATTCGGACCTGTGTGTATATGACAATGGAGTGTAAACACTGAATTTCCCCTTGCGGGATTGATAAAGTATATCAAATTAAAATTAAATTAAATTAAATTAAATTAAAAAATTAAATTAAAAAAAAAAATCCTAGTCAGAATACTGCTGTTCTGCTAACATAATTTGGGATTTGGCTAGCTAACAACTTAAAACAGACCTGCAAATGTCAAGATGAGTTGGTTTAGATACCTACGAATATACAAATGAGGAGTGCTTTTTATTCATCCATACCACCTCTGACAAAATATTGTCTTTCATAGCTTGTGAGCCGCAGTTACCAGTGCTAATTTGTTTGAATTGTGTCTCTAGTGTACCTGTCAGCTCAGCTGTCAGTCAAACATGTATACCTGGCTTGGAGGCTCAAGGAGCATTTATGATATACCTTTCAAAGACCTTTTATTCTTTCTTTGAATAACAGAAAAATAATCTGTCCATTATGTGTAACCACTTATCCTTTAAAGGGGTGGCAGGGGCTGGGGTCGATCCCAGCTGACACTGGGCAA